>JAYXIM010054996.1:0-313598 GCA_037575425.1 Anastrepha fraterculus
GCATTGAATGCGGTTTGAGATTATAATTTCAGCACCAACATTGCCGTTTTATATTCTTTAAGAATAATATAAACTGTATCGAATGAGCTGGGATCTGAAATATAATAGGACTCTTAGTTTCCAATTATTTTTGTTGAAAAATAAAAAATTTTGTTTAGTGATTTGAATTTCCCATCGGGTACCGCATCAAATAGGATGTGTCCCACTGTATAAGTAGTAATATGAGCCTCCCTGGAGAGTCTTAAAGAACTTTTGTAAACTTGCCACAATGGTTTCAGTTTTATATTTTAACGTAACTGGTACAGTCAATTCTGTGCAGATGTAGCAACCCTTCATCAATGAAAAACACATTCGGTATTCCCTTGATGCAGTAACTGAGTTGGTCTGATTAAAGCACTAATTTTATTTTGTTTAAAGACTGAATGGGAAACTATCGACCTTATGACCCTCTAAAAGACAAACCAGTAGTCCATCTCCTCGGTTGTTAAGCCATAAGTCTTACGTATCTGTTTTTAATGCAAGTGTCTAGTACGGATTGGTTTAAAACTAAATCGGAATGAAAGCTTTCGGCAACCTTACGTATAAGTTAACACTTACGACTATTCCTTGAGGATTAAGAGTGCACTCTCAACGTTCCAACACGCGCTAGTTGTACCTCAATCTATGGATAATATAATTTATTGTAGGGATACACATATTTTATTTAAATTTATGTGCCTGCAAATGAGTAGGAGGTTCAAGACATCCTGAGGACATCTTTGGTAAAATTTAATTTGATTACCAAACATCTTTCACGTGCATACTAAGTACCTCTTTCCTTTTACACCATTTTGTATGTTGCAGCATCAGCGCTCACCTAACCTCACTTGTGTGGCAATAATTGCAAGGCTGTGTTTGTGACAAATCACACACTCATTTATCACATACTCACCCTCATTCGAATTTTAAAACAAGACTCCTGCCAAAGCGTTACTTTTGATGTGTGCAATGGATTATTAAGGAGACTACATTGTAAAAAGCATTAAACTTCCCGATACCTTTTCACAAACCAATATTGGTTATTGGAAATTTTTCAAAAAAACGTGTCAGCTATTACAGAAAAATCTACGTTTGTTATAGCCAAAGCGGGTGGCTTGTTAGCGTCGTCGTTGGAAGACTTAATTTAGTATACCCGCAAAACTAATACAGGATGGCTCGCTGTCGTGTGATTTATTTAACCTGATGCTGGAAAACATTGTGCGAGCCGCAGAACTAAATCGCTCAGGCACAGGCCGATAATATCGCCGCCTAAAACACTGTCGACAGTTATGATTTCGAGGTTGTAAGAGACTTCGTTTATAACAATGTCAGCCTCGAAATCCAACGTAGATTCTCTCTTCCCAACAAATGCTACTTTGGACTGAGTAGGCAGTTGAATAGTAAAGTCCTCTTGACGAACGAACAAAACTAACACTCTGAGGCATCTCTTGGAGTGTTTGAGATAAAGATTCTGTGGAAGATTTTTGGACCTTTGCATGCTGGCAATGGTGAATATTGCAAGCGATGGAACGATGAGCTGTATGAGCTTTACGACGACATAGACATAGCGCAGGGAATAAAGATCCAGGGGCTTCGTTGGTTGGGTCATATCGTCCGAATGAATGCAAACGCTCCGGCTCTAAAAGTATACGATGCGGCACCAGGTGGTGCTAGCAGAGGAAGAGGAAGACATCCTCTCACTTTGGAAAGATCAGGTGGAGAAGGACTTGGCTTTACTTGGTGTATCCAACTGGCACCGGTTAGCACGAGAAAAAACGACTGACGCGCTTTGGTGAACTCGCGTAAGCGGTTATCGCGCCAATCAAGAATAAAAAGGTTTGTTGAGAACGTCGAGATATTGATTTTGAATGTTGTTAAGCAACACTTTGCAGCAATACTCTCAGCAGAATGTCCTATTTTTGGTGTGCCAGTCCTTTTTCTATACTCGAAAATGTGAAATTTTTTTACCATCCTTTGAATTGGCGACTCATTTAGATAATTATTTCCCTCAAACAAATCACGAACTTTTCGAACGAAGCATAATAAGTTTCAATAATTAACGCATTGTTCTATATTATACATTTCACATAAAATGATAAAAAGTTTTCGTCTAAGAATTATTCACTACGGGAGTCACAGAAGTCACTTTTGGAAGACCCTCTATAAAATTTTTTATTTTGTTTTTTACAACCTCATTCGCCACCAAACTTCCATGCAAAGCCTGATTCTAATGCAATCTTGGAATTTGCTTAGGAAATTTTCTTCAGTGCATGAGATGTTCATAAAGGTAACAGAGAAATGTCGGCACACATACACACAGCCGCATACGTACACCTATCATCGATAACAAGGTTAATAATTCAAATGGCAAACACACAAGTTAACACAATTAAAACCTACGTAAACTTAATTAAAGAAAGTTCGTAATTTGTCAACATCGAGCGCGTACAACGGTATAGCATTTCTGGCGGCGCGCAGTAGACGAGCATCAACGCCAAACTGCCAGACAATGGCAGCACATCAAAGCTGTCGCTAGGCTATAAGAATCCTTTTTGGGATAACAAACTATAATTTAAAGACTTGTGATTGAGTAGCAACAATTTGAAGAAACTCAATATTCATGTAGAGCCCCAGGGGATATCAAGGATATGCGACTCAAAGCACACACGCAAGAGCAAACATGTGCTGTATATGTGTGCGTGCTGCATGCATATGTGCCTTAACTGGTTAACAAGCCGCACTATTTATTCCTTTGTGTATATTTGCTCTTATTCCCTGGCCAAACGCCTTAAATCAACATGGCAACACCAAAGAAAACATCACAAGAAACTATTTTAATGTGTTGCAATTAAATTAACATACGAAATAGTGTTTAACCGTATATCCACATATATGCACATACACACATACACACTTGCATAGGCGGAACTATTTTAATCCTTTGAGCGTGCGCGTCTCCCCTAAAATCTTAGCGTATTCATAGGCTTTTACCCAAAAACGTGTCAGGCTTGTAAAGTAAACTGGTACTTCAATGGACTTTCGGCGCTAATCACATTTTCCTATGCTGTCTGATGAAATGTTGATGGATTGATGCGTAAATGTCTCACGGCGACAACCGCCAAAACCAGCACCTCGAAGGCGTTTCATACCACAAATCGCATGTGTGAATGCATGTGTGAATGCATGTGTATCCTTGTGTGCGCACTTGTGGGTGGTTGGGCGCTCCCATGCAATTATCGCCAAATCGCTGGGTTTGACAAACTCACGCATCACTTAAATTGATAAAACACACAAATAAATAGTTTGAATATATCTACGTACGTGGAAGGTATTTGGAGTGGTGTGAGGAAATATAGTCGAACAAGAGGAGGAGCGTATTTGATGTTTACTAGTGTGTGTTTTTGACAGAGCAGTTAATTATTAGTTTCCATAGTGAATAAATATCAACTGCACATATTTTTATTGTCTATTTTTTTCACAAATATAGCGACATGCACATTTCGGAAGCGGAACTGGGGCGCTTTCCTTGCTTTTAACGTTCATTTATGGCGCTTATAAAAGGCCAATCATGTACCTATGTATGTATGTAAATAGAGCCAAAATTTATTTGTTTTTCCAAAAACATGTAATTTTCTTTAATAAATGCGCAACAAATTTGTAGTACAGCACTAGATTCCGTTGGTCACTAGCCTTCAATCTGAAGCCCCTTCTTCCATTTTCCCCATATTTGGTTTTTTACCATCTGTTTTTCCTCTGTATGGCATGAGATGGACGAATTTTTATTCTTCGTCCAAGTGAGCCCCTCGCGTGGGCAGCCATTTATCCTAACCGAACTAGAGCCTCAGAGAAAATCAGAGCAGAGAAATCCACCAATATTGAACCGGTCCGCTTTTAGTGAACTTATAATAACACCGCGTTACACACATTCTGTCCTATGAACCAAATATACTTTTTCGGAAAGGGGATAAAAAATAAAAATACACGTGTATCGGCGATTTTCATGTACACGTCACAATTTTTTTTTTGTATTTCATAACTTTAATACAATTCTTGTATGCATATCTGTATAGCCACACGTTCTCAGGAATAGCTTAACGGATTTGAATGAAATTGGGCACACAGATAGTGTATCACATTTCTAGACTTTTCATCTAGGTGTTGCCACTGACAATGTTTCACAGGGTTGCCACCTGTTCGAAATTAAAAAACAAAAATTGCATGAGATATGCCGATGTGGGTATAAAAAGAAAGGTATTTCACTCCGCGTTACAATAGAGATATAAAACCCCGATTTTTTTTATTAATTTTATTATATTAAAATAAAAAATTGTGACATTAAAAATTTTAATGCTTTTAAAGAAACTTGGGCCTTTTATTTTTGCATTTGCAAGCATTTGTGTCAGTATCGCGACAAATAGACAATAGAAACAATCTAAATGATTGTGAAGGAAATGGATCTTTAGCGACATTAATATGCCCATTTCGCCATATGCCGAAATCATTTCTGCAACAATATTTTTACAATTGGCAGCTCGTTTGTTGCTAAGAAACTGCTCAATAACGGCTACTGTGCGATTGGATCACGGAAAAGGGTTAAAAATTGATCGAAAGTTTTTCACACAGGCGGACTACGAGCTCTATATTTTATACATAAAAAAAAATTCTGACGTGTACATGAAAATCGCCGATACACGTGTATTTTTATTTTTTCTCCCTTTTCCGAAAAAGTATATTTGGTTCATAGGACAGAAAAAAAGTTCGTTTTTGTAACGCAGTGTAATGAATCATTCAGCGGACGAGTTATTGAAAGCTGGGATCGAATAATCACATCCGTGCAACGATCAGCCAGACGAAAGAAAAATGCGTGTCTCGCCAATTGATAAGTTGAATCGCAGCCAAACAAACGAGTGCAAAAGGGTCGTAACTTATTTTCAATTCACAATGGTTTTCAAGTTCCATAAAGCTTTGGATTGTATTTTTAGGTTACAATGACGTCGAACTGTCAAAACTGTTGTAAAATTTAATAAGCACAATTAAAATATAACCATGGATCCGACTTTGTTTTTATATGTGAGTTCTAGTGAAAGTGAAGTGATCCATCAGTTTAGTCCATCTGCAGCCTCTCTCAGGCGGCCAAGCTCGCAGTAACCCATTTGTTAACCGTGGCTTTGATGGCCGCAGAAGGGAGTGGCAAAGCAGGCTCTGGGCCAAAGAAGTTGTCCTCAGAGCCCATCTTAGCTAAGGAGTCAGAGGTCTCGTTACCCACGATACCAACGTGTCCCGGGATCCATGTTAGCATCAGGCTATTATGTCTACCGACATAGGTCAGCCTAGATTTACAGGACTCGACTACCCTGATGTGGATGAGCGCAGCTTGGCCGTCGCTGCAGACACATATACATCTGCCTCTCTATGGGTAAATTGTTAGTTATTCTATTGTAGCTCATTTAAAAACTTTCCCTTGCAGATTCCTGAAACGGCCCAACAATAAGAACCCAAAAAAATATTCCTTATTCAATTTTTCTCGAATTGGAAAATATTTTTTAACTGAAGTGGAAAGCTTTTGTACCATACTTAAGGCGAAATAAAAAGATAATACCCATTAAATTCATTTTTTATTTATTTTTATCAGATACTTCATTAATGGAAACTTGTTGCATTTATCACATAAAAATGTTTCGTCAGTCAAAATTCTTAAATACTAAAGAAAGCAAAAGTATATAAAATAAACTCCAAAACAACTTATAAAATCAAAAATTCTCCACTGAATACGTCAAACTGAAATTCAAAATTGCAAGTACTTAATCCCCTAAGTTGTCACGTAGGACTTCTAATTGCAGCCTTTGTTGGCCAAATACTCCACCCTGACATTTTTTTGGGTGGGGTTGAGTTTATTAAAATTTGTCCTATAATAAATTTTGGACTATGAATAAGTTCGTGCGGTTTTACAACAGATGGCGTAACTTGATTATTATTCCATCGATCCACATTTCCAAACATTCATTGGAGAGCTACTGTCGTAAGGCACAAACGTCAGTATAAGTTTTTTATTTGAAGCGTAAACAACAATATTTTTACCACACTTGAAAATGGCGAATTTCGTGCCAAATAATGTGTTTTTGCGGGGAATTCTTCTTCATTATTTTAATATGAAGAAAAAAGCAGCCGAAAGTCATCGTATCTTGGTGGAAGTTTATGGTGAGCATGCTCTAGCTGAGCGAACGTGCCAGAAGTGGTTTGCACGCTTTAAAAGTGGTGATTTTGGCTTGGAAGACGAAGAACGCGAGGGTGCGCCGCCAAAGTTCATGGATACCGAATTGGAGGAAAGATCCGGCTCAAACGCAAGAAGAGGTTGCAAAAACTTTGGGAGTTGATGAATCAACCATTTCCAAACGTTTAAAAGCCATGGGAATGATCCGAAAGGTAGGCCATTGGGTGCCGTATGAATTGAAGCCAAGAGACGTTGAACGCCGTTTTATGGCATGCGAACAACTGCTTCAACGGCACAAAAGAAAGGGTTTTTTGCATCGAATTGTGACTGGCGATGAAAAGTGGGTCCATTACGACAATCCAAAACGTCGGGCAACGTATGGATACCCTGGCCATGCTTCAACATCGACGTCGGCGCAGAATATTCATGGCCTGAAGGTTATGCTGTGTATCTGGTGGGACCAGCTGGGTGTTGTGTATTATGAGCTACTGAAACCGAATGAAACGATTACGGGGGATGTCTACCGACGACAATTGATGCGTTTGAGCCGAGCACTGCGAGAAAAACGGCCGCAATACGCCGATAGACACGACAAAGTTATTTTGCAACATGACAATGCTCGGCCACATGTTGCACAAGTGGTCAAAACATACTTAGAAACGCTCAAATGGGATGTCCTACCCCACCCGCCGTATAGTCCAGACCTTGCGCCATCCGATTACTATCTCTTCCGATCGATGCAACATGGCCTGGCTGACCAGCACTTCCGTAATTACGATGATGTCAAAAAATGGATCGATTCGTGGATTGCGGCAAAACCGACCGAATTTTTCACAAAGGGAATCCGTGAATTGCCAGAAAGATGGGAAAAAGTAGTAGTAAGCGATGGACAATACTTTGAATATTAAATTTGTAACCATTTTACGTCAATAAAGTTTCAAATTTCGAAAAAAAACCGCACGAACTTATTCATAGTCCTATATAAAATCCTTATTTAATATATATTTTTACAATTTACTTATATCTTTGGTTAAATTCGATCGATTACGGCCGGTTGTCGGTAATCGAATAGCAGTTCGATAAAACGAATACGTTCAGCACTCGTCATAGCACGAAATATGCATTTTTCAGTGCCGAGTGGTGCGCTCGCTGATGTGATCATTCGATCCCTGGTTTCGAGCCAACTCTTGCATTAGGGATTAGGCAACAGATCTTTAGATTGGATTTAGATTTTTTTTCCAAAATTATACAGCTTCGTGATGTGTAAAAAGTAAATTAAAAACGATAAAAAATCAAAGTCGTTGCAATATCCAAAATGTGTTTGAAAGTATTTTGAGTATTTCCCGTACCTGCCAACTTTATTGCAATTTATAACATTTTAGGATCAAAAGCAAATTAATTAAGTTAAACTGGTTTCAGTGATTCTCAGAATACAAATTTATATTATACATACACTTTCTAAAATATGAGTATACAAGTACTACTACATTAAGGTGCTTCGCTCTGCATACAAAAAGGTCGGTTCTGTTATTCCAAGAAAATTATCTATACGAGTAATATAAAAATAAGTCGGGTTTCCTTCCTGACGCTATAACTCCAGAACGCACGAACCGATTTCCACGGTTTTGCATTCGTTGGAAAGGTCTCGGGCACCGTCAGGTTTATAGCATGTAACCTCATCAATTAATTTCATGTGACATTTATTATGCGCACGTTCTTTCAAGCGCTAACTTAAAACTGGTATTGTTTTCATGTGAAATTGTGAAATTGAGGTTAAAGTTGTTCATTTCCTAACAGATCAGTTGGAAACCATCAAATCAATCCGCTTATTGTGCAAATTTTTATTCAACTTCAACGGCAGGCATTTGACCTTAAGGTGGTAAGTTGAACTGTGTAAATTATGTGGTTCGTGCATTTGAGATTAAATTGACCATTCTGTCCATAGTCCAAATGCTGAGAGGATGATGTGCGAACTTCGGCCGCCGCACAAACTTGCAAGCCAGCAACAAGTGTATTCACAGAACTTAAGCGAAGAAAGACAATGTCCGATTGAGACAACGCGTGAGCACACGAAGATCATTGACATCATACAATCGCTTGGTATTCCAATATGATCCCACTACGAACTACAGTGATGATGACAATTTATATATTGAACCAATGACGACTATATACCGATATTGCAATGCGTTAAAGTTCAGAAGAGAAACGGCTAGAGTGTGCTGCGCAAGTGGAAAAGTAAAACTGGATCCATTAGTTACACCACCACAGCCACTGAAACCATTGTTCTATAGAACTGATCCCGAATCCAACCATTTTCTTCAACGCACCCTTGAATACGATAACTGCTTTCGCATGACTTCCTTTGGAGCTAATATCATTCGAGAAGGCGGCTTCATGCCGACTTGCAAGGTAAAAGTTACAACACACACAACCAATCACTCACACCAATCAATCACACCAACACAATCAATTGCAACACATAAAACAACACATACACCACACACTACACCATCACACGATCAGAAGTCACACCGTATTCTTCAAAAATAAATAAATAAATTATTCTATCATAATTGTTTGCCATCACGTGGTTAATATATATGTTCAAAACAGCATTGGAACGAATGCCAAAAAAATTAGAAAATCATTGTTTTTCACATGGGCAGCGTGTTCACGAGTTGAGAAACTATCAGCTTTGTTTGTGTTAAAGTCAGACCAAAGAACAAAAGATGTGGTTTAACAAAGAGCACTTCAATGAAACGGATAATTTGCGGACACGTATAACGCTTCGATTCAGTATTTACTTTGGATTCACTTTAGAGAAGTTCAACTAAATTGCACTTCATTTTTGTAATCGAAATGAATTCGTTACTATTGTGAAATGAAATAAATTTTTTCCTTTTCAAATATAAAACAAAAAAAATTATTTTTCTTCATATTTTAATCCCCAAACGAAATGTTACAAAAAACAAATCCATCTGGGGGCGAAACGGAGTTCGGCGGGGTTTCCCGAATTTTTATATATATATATACATACGCCCTTTTGGGGTATTTGGCCAGGCTTCTCCTCCAATTGGTGATGTGCATATTGGTTTGTTCCACAAATGGATGGACCTACACTTTTAAGCCGACTTCGAACGGTAGTTGGTTTTTTATGAGGAGATTTTTCATAGCAGAAATACACTCGGAGGTTTGCCATTGTCTGCCGAGGGGCGACCGCTTTAAAATATACTGATATATACATACATCATAAACATGTACATATATCATAAACTCTAACAACTCGTAACAATTCATATGCCTACAACTTTACTTCAGATTTCTTCCATTTTTACTGGTCGAATCATTACACCCCCTTGTTAACATGTAAATATAAATTCCAACAACAAATGTGAAAAAATCCATTCACAAAATAACATCCTTACTCGCCTAGCACCAATCTAGGCTGCGCCTTTGATTTATAGCCAAAGAATATTTGTTGGTTTGGTTAGTTTTCAATGTTTTATTGCATACACAAACACATACACTCAAAAGCTAAGCTATGCGGAAGGGCATACTCGTACAACAAAATTGTCTTGCTTTGTGAAGAATTGGGAGGAGGTGGGCGTTTGTATTGTGTTTACTTGGCCATATTTGCATTGGATTGCACTCACGTGCTCAAACCATTGGCAATGAGAGAGCGAGCGAGGGGAAGTGCAAACAAAGCAGAGCAAAGGCAGATGTAACTATCCTACCCCTTCTGTTCCTGTCCGATTTGAATTCAACTGTTGTTTACAAGTATACCGTTTGCTTTGTTGTCCTGCCTGAAGGTAGGAGATGTGACAAAATAATTGCTGAATGGCTTACGAAGAAAAGCACAATATGGATGAAAGCCTGGAAGTCAGTCATTTGGCTGCTGGCTGCTTTTAAAAAGTTTTTAGTTTTATTGCCACTTGCGCATATCCTGCAACTCCGGTGAAGAAATGATTATTTATTGGCAACATTATGAAGCGCCAACCGCGAACTTCATCTTCTGTGCTGACTTCAGTGCTTAAGGTCTCATGCGGTGTCCTGCGTGAGGATATCATCTTTGACTTTACTAACTGTTCGGAAGACCGTCACTCTCCTTTTCAGTCCTGATGAAATCATTTCATTCACTTAACTAAATGAGCTGCTATAATTATAAGAATGTTATACGCCACTTGGAGATTTATGATTGTTTCAGTTGTACTTAGTTTTAATGGCAGTTCTTACAGTTGATTTGGTTTTCATAGTTTGCTAGTTCGCTAGTTCGCTAAGCTTGCTGTTTGTGTCTTCTATCTTAGTTAATTTGTTTGTGCATTTGTTGCATATAGGTGTGTGCATGTATAGTCTTGATTAAGTATTGGTAAATCCCTTTCAATGTATTCCGCAACCACAGTCTTTCTTCTGGTTGTCCACTTTTGGGTCAATACGATTTTAGTGTCCTTTTTATTTTTATTTGCTGGTTTGATTAATTATTGCACATGTGTTGTTGGTCATTCTCTGGATTAATTTATCGGTAAAACCCGCTTCTTCGACATACATCCGTACACATGTACATGTACCTATGTATGTATCTATGTACATGAAACCATAGCTGATGTTCGTGAAAATCCATTATTGCCCGCATGCAATCGAATGGCAAAGTGGAACATTTTGTATGGAGTTTCTGCCAACCCAACCAAATAATTGAAATTTTAGTGTCACTAATGGAATCCACACAACGTGACTAGCATTTGCATGCCTTTATAGCTGCGAGCTGTTAGTTATTCATCATCTATTACGACTAAAATACTTCAAAAATGTTTATTAATTTGGTTATAAGGAAAATCCTTTTGGATTGAGAACAAAGGCACCAATGCCGCACATCTCTATGTAAGTATTTCGAATTTTACCCCTTTCGAGCTCAGCTGTGAAAAGCGGATATTAAATACCGAAAAAGAAGAGCTACAGATAAAGTTGACCATTTTAATTGCATTCGAAGGGCACAACAACAAAAGTGCCCATTTCCATGCGTGTGTATTCATGTGAGTGCACACATCAAAGTGTGAAATTTGCTTGAAGGAGAGAAATATTCAAAAGCAATTTGTTGGGCGCGTGAATTTTTAATTAGCGATCGCCAAAGGCGTTACACAAAATAAAGCTGTGGTCAAACAATTTCCTTTCTCGATTGAATCCCCAAAAAGTAGTTGGAGAAAGTTCTTTTAAACTTTTCTCGCAATCGATTTCTGGAAGATACTTGCATGGTCTGACTGCTACTATTAGAAAGCAAATAAATTTATACCAAAAATTCGCGTTTTGCGATAAGGCGGATAGATGTGCAACATTAATAAATTTGTGGCTCAAACATCAATACATCATACTGCATCCAATTATATAATCGATGTGATTTTGAATACCTTTTATATGACTTGTACAAATCTTAACATTATTGGTAAATATAAGTCAACTCTAGAACCAACTAACCGAAACAAAGCTAAAAATTGCAGTTTTTGGATCAGCGCATTTCTCTTTCTTTGACAACGCGCATAAAAGACTCTGAGAGATATCCAAGAAATACTCGAGAGGGGATTTTCGAGAAATATGAATTTATGTCCCTCAGTTTGAATTCGGAGAACTGGCTGCGCATTTGTAGTCGATGCATCCAAAAAGCCCTATTTAATGGTTTTGTGAGTGATGCCTGCCTTTTCTATTTTGTCCCCAATGAATAGATAAAGGCCCTATGTTCCATTCGGGATGATGAATAATGAAAACACAGTAAAATAATAATGAAAATAGTTTTATTGTTTCAAAATATTTTCCTTCGAAGTCAATACACTTCTGTATTCGCTTGAACCAATTTTCAAATTACTTTTGCCACTCAGAAGTGGATAGCTCCAAAATGAGTTCTTTAACGGCTTTAACAGCTGATGCTTTCCATTTCCATTGCAAAATAAAAAATGTTCTACTACTATTTTGCAATTGTTTCTACATGAAATCGCTCGTGTAAGGAATGGCGATCATTTTGAACCCAAAACTATTAAAATCGGTTCATTTTTGACTAAGTTATGAGCATTTAAAAAAAATGTTCCTATATTATTAAAAACAAATCGATTTTGAGCCGAAAAACAAAATTGCCGATAAAGCTTGAAAAAAAATTTTTGCGGGCGAACAAAAAAATACGTGTCTCATTATTTTGACCAGAGAGCAACATATTTGAGTTACATCGAAATCGAAGAACATGACCCGAATAGCCCGGTTGAATTGAAAGGAAAGCATCAGCTACTTCAGGTGTTGAAAAATGTTGACCTCGCCTTTTATTTATTTGGCAACTTCTGGTAAACAAGTGGTTGTGCACCACTCAGACTTTATTGTTTTAAGTTTCTTTAGAGGTACAGTTACGGCACGGCCAGATTTTCCGAAAAAAAAACCATTTGCTTTGAGGTGCCTCTTCCGCGAATCACTTTTGTTGCATTAAGCTTGTCGTGGAACAACCATACTGTCGATTGCTGTTTTCTTTTCCGCTTATATGTATTCATAGATACAAGATTCGTCACCTTTTGCGATATCATAGACGTGATTTGAACTACCGCGGCTGAATTTCTTCAACATTTCTTTACACTAATCGACACGAGTCCTTTTATGGGGAGAGAAGAGAGAAGAAACCTTCTTTATGACCCAATGTGCATGCAATATTGAATGCCTGCTAGCCCCACTTATGTCCAAAGATGAATCTATCTCGCAACATATCATATGGCGATCGCGGGTTATCAATTGACGCATAGCATCGATTGTTTCTGGTAAAACTGCCGTTCTTGGAAGGCTTTCACAAAATTCATCCTGCCAAGATCGACGGAGACGAAACCCCTTATACCAGCGTCTCACAGTGACTAAGTGGGGTGCTTCAACGCCAAAAGTGGAATCAGTTGATCAATGAAATCATGTGGCAAATCGTAAGAAATTATTGCACGAAAATTTTCTCAAGACATTTCCCTCTTTTGGGCGAGATACATTTTTCAAAACGTCATATGTATGTAAGTTTACGCAAGAAATTACCAAACTTTTCAATAAAAATACCGAATTACAGCTGATCACACGTAGTGTTGCTATCGCGCAACCCTTAGCCTAATATAATTTAATATAATTTTTTCTATTTTGTAAACTTGAATATGGTAAGAACCAAGCTTTAATTTGAGTATAGTTTTAAATCTCTTACACATCGTGATGGGTACTACTGGGCCCCATAATCATTTTCAGCTCCCAAAAATACATGAGAAACCAGTCTCCAATCAAAACAAACAACGAAGAGTGATTTGTAAATCCCTGTTATTCGTAGGTAAGTACCCTATGATCAAAAAGTAAAGTGAAGGTGATGTTGACTGACTTCGATTGCCAAGGCGTAGTGCACCATGAGTACCTTCCATCGCATACGTTACAACTGCACACGTTTTCCATCATAGATTCAAAGCAGAAAAAATCGAGTGGTGAGCTGACAAAAGTGAATGAATTTCTCTGGAGAATTACTATTGAGCTGAGAAAAAATAAATAACTTCTTTTTTATTAAATTATTTTTAAATTAAAGCATAGAGGTAGACTCTCATGAATAATAATTTGCTATGGTTTTCTGGTTTTAATTGAAAATGTCTTTTGAAAAGGGTTAGATTGTTCCTGTTGCATGTTGCGTGAATGGCGTAGCTAAAGCGAAAGCGTGTGAATTTATGGCTTTGAAAAGCTTGATATCAATGTCTAGAAAAAAAATAAAAATGTGTGTATCACAAATAATTGGTGTGTCAAATCTGCGCCTATATTTCATCATTCATTTGCATTCACCAAAAACCGTATTTCGATACGTCAACTCATTCTTTGTACGGTGGTTGACATCATCACCGGGCGCTACCTAATGGGAGCACATGGGTAACGTAAATGTTATTCCCTCAAATGAATTCTGTCGGAGCTGCAGGAATGAGGCGGTGGTGGAGAGCGTGGGATCTTTCCTCTACCACTACCCCGCTCTTGCCAAAACGCGATACCGCTTTCTAAACTCTTACCTCTATGGCTGTCTGGCAGACTTGGAACCGGAAGCCATCCACTGCATTTTATCGTTCATGCGAGAGACGAAATGGTGTCACCGCATTGAAAACTCGAAGGGGAATTTGAGTCCAAACTAGCGGTATTACAATAGGCATCCGGGCCTACATCTTGATGAAAAATGGCAACTATCGTAACCTAACTGAATAACTATTAATATGTTTAATGAAATATGATATATTAGTTTGGCAAAATAATTTTTTTAGTGTGAAATGTCAGCTTGAGAACGAGCATGAACTTTAAATTTGTTCATCGATACTTTACGAGATATAGTCATCTACCAAGAAAATAGTGGATTAATGGAAAATGATAAGTTTTGTATTTCCCTTACTCTAAAAAACTCATTTCGGATTGATTTGCTCGTTAAAAATACTGCTAAGGAATTATTTGAAATTTTAAACCCAATTATATGAAAAAAGGCAGTGGTCTTGCGTTACATACAAATGGGCAAAGGTTCGTCATGTGCATCCCTTCACACAACACACGGAAGTAGCCAAGTTGCGGTTTTTTTGTGTGCCAAGTAAATTCGAAAATTTTGACACATGCAGTAAATATTGGAAAATTTGTCAAATTTTCAATTGGGGTTAGCAAGTAATAAGATTATGTAGAGCTAAGACTTTTTTTGCAAGACAAAAAACAAAAAAAACACTCAGGAATCCCAGAATTAGCTGGCAGACAAGAGAAACCTATTCACACATGCTTAGGCGGCGAAAGGAAACAAATAAACGTCACCCTAAATCTCTAAACCTCATATGTCACACTTGGCTGGCCATAAAGGGCACAAAATTTATTGAATTTAAGGACTTTACAAAATGTTTGTTGCTTGTTTATTTTCTTTGTTTTTCTTCTTTTTTGTTGTTGTTATTTCTGGTAAAAGTGATTTTGCGCGCTGTCTTATTTGGCTCACTTTTTGACGAGTTGACAAACGAACGGAGCGACAGAAAAAACATGAAAAAACATATCCATAAATGTTACTAGAAGCTCACACCAACCCATGCTCAATATTTTTACATACCCACACACATACATATGTATATGCATGTATTTATGGGCTGGTTTGTTGGTCCTTTGAAGATGCATCTGCCCACAGGCCATTTCGTCTACAATAAAATTGATTTATTGTGGGAGAATAACTGCATATGTGTGTGTGCGTGGTGGTGTTCTTGGCCTTACAGCTCATCAAAGTTATTTGAAAATAGCGCAAACATACCACATAAAGAGAAGGGGTCAGCTTTTTGCTCATTACTTCAAAATTCCACTCATAACGCAAACGTAATTGAAATTGTCGTATGGTCACTTTAATTTTTGAATTATTATCTCTATGAAAGTCCTTTCGAACAACAACAACATGAATTGGCATGAATGTGCCAAGAATGTGGGAAAAAGGGATGCACACACACGCACACACACAAATGTAAACACCGCTTCACTGCCAACCTTTGCCTTGGCAACATTAGCGCAGGGATGTGGATTCGGGTTTGTGTTGAAGTGTTGCGCAGAGATGGGATGAAGTGTGACACCCAGCAGCATGTGTTGGCGGAAGTGAATTATGTCATTCGAATACGAGGCATTGAGGTGGTGTAATGATGTCAATGGTGCAATGCTAGCGACCACACACAAGTCTACGTAGTGCCTAAGTATGTGTAATCACTGCGTATAACTTCACTTTCACTTTTGCCGTTGTGTTTGTGTACAGTTACAGTTTTCGCTTTGGCCACAATGACTGCTGGTTTGCCACGTTGACTGTACTTTTGACCGCGCACACGCGCTTCAAACGGAAGCGGCAACCAGTGACGCAACGCCGCACACACGTGACTACCAACAAAGCTGGAGTAGAAGCGCTGAAGCCAAGAGCCATCATTGCTTACCTATTGACAATCAACCCTTAGTGCATGTCGAGCATTCTGGTGGGGAGCGGACTCTTGAATTCTGATTCCAAGCATGCGAACACTCGCACACAACCTTACATCGCCAGTCAGCCACACGTACATGCTAGAGGATTGCTGGAGACTACTCTTTGATTTTGTGTAACGTTAAGGAATTTTCGGCTAAGTCCGCCTCAGAATTTTGATGGCATTTGTAAGAATTTGTGTAATGGAGTAAGTGCGAATTTTGATAAATGTAACGCAGTATATTGACATAAGTGATCTATTGAAAAATGTATGAAATTCTGATACCGACAAGGGATATTACAAGTGTTTTCCCAAATACATAAGGAATATTGAATTAGCAAATGACTCACCTCGGACAGTCAGTCAGATAGAGTGTAGGAAAAAAATTTGGTTTTCTTGCCTCACCTACGATTTGAATGAGTTAATTCAATCTTAATAAAAATATTAATACAGGAATGGGAAAAATCGATTTTTTTCAGACAATAAATACAACATTTAATAAATGCATCGAGCATGTACAATACGCTTCGGGAGATAGCGTAGCACATGATTGGCTAGACAAGAAATACTGGCATACCAGTTTGATCGTGCAAATCCTGACTCAAAGCAAACTTTCCTGAACAAAACAAAAGATGAGCTTCAGAACCTACTTGACACTCGACAAATCTTACTACGGTTTGTGAAAGGAAGAACTAGATCTGGCATTCACTTAACCCATTCCATCCCATTGTACTCGCTTGAGTACAGAAAAAGCATCTTTTTCGAAACGACGTCAAAAGCCAACACTTACAAATTTGTAAATGTACTCGCCACTTTATAATACAGAGCAATGTCGAAAAGGAATACACATGTTTCTCCTTCTTTTTTTGAGTCCCGTTATCCGTTATTCACTTGTCTTTGCGTGCACCTTTGCTATTTTTCTTCTTTTCATGGTTTAGTTTGCAATAAGCTCTCTGTTTGACAAAATCTAAGTTATCACGGAAAAAGTTCAGTGTTGTAATATTCATAATACATATAATTTGCATACTTTATACCAAAAAAACGAAAAAAGTTGTGGAAAAGTGCATTTCGGTAGGTTTAAATTCTAGTGTACTCGCATGGGTACAGTGGGAACATTCATGTATATTTTGTGTGCATATTTCATGTAGATTTGGTAATGGATGTAAAAAAATTTTACGGAAAAAGGTTTCATAACCTTTCTGCGGCCACCGACTATATTGAATCAAGCGACCGTAGTCACTTCGACTTCACTATTATACCGCCAAATACCCACTGTGACACAGATGAGGAGGACATTGAAGAGGATAATATATTGCGTGATGATATTCCAACCTTGGAATCGTATTTTTCGATTCTTCTTTACGTCATATGACCTTCTTAGAATTTTGAAAGAACAAGGATTTAAGGCTACTGGGACTGTTCGTGAACGGCGGACCAAAAAATGTCCTCTGAAAACAAACAAAGAACTACAAAAGAAGCAACGGTCTCCCCGTTTGATTTTATGTAAGTTTATCATAATGATTTATTTGAATAGTTGTTTTGTATCAAATTTTGTAGGTGTTCTGACTCAGGAATACTTTTTGTGAAGTGGAATGACAATAGCGTTGTGACAGTGGGAACAAACTTTGATAGAATTGAACCTTTACATACCGTCAAACGATGGTCAAGACAAGAGAGGCGCAAGGTGAATGCGCATCAGCCGAAGTTGATAGCGGAATACAACTCAGGAATGGGAGGAGTTGACCTCCATGACCAAGCTTTGAATACTTACAATATAAAGTTTCGAGGAAAGAAATGGTGGTGGCCTCTTTTCACCACAATGATAAGCTCGTGCGTAGTAAACGCATGGAAGCTTTATAAAATGGCAAGTAAGAGTCAATGCGACTTGTTGCAATACCAACGTGAAATTGTGCGATTTTATTTACGCAATTATAATATCCGGGACATATCTTCAAAACAATCGACAACGGCATCAATAGCTGGTTCCTCATATAACCATTTTCCCAAAAGGATATCGAATCAGCTGAGGTGCAGGGAGTGTCACCAAAGAATTCGATGGATTTGCGAGTTATGCAATGTAGCCCTTTGCGTAGAGAGAGAATGTTTCAAAAACTTCCATACTGTTAACCGAACTAATAGCCAAGGAAGTCTTTGAAAGTGTCTTTTTATTTAATACTCCATATTTTCATATACAGGCAATGTATATACATATTATCCCATTGTACTCGATTGGGTACAGCCCAAAAAATGCATTTCTTTGATTTTTTTTCGTGTTTTTCTTTTTTAAGGAGCTTAATTACACTATTTCAATAAACGTTTTATAAACGCATTTAAAAAAAAATTGTTTTATATAAGGTTGGGATTTAATGGGTTAAGGGGGAAGCTGGTCTAGAGCGCAAAAAATGGGCATATTTTATGAATTTATTTTGACTCAACAAAGGAATCAATCGAAAATCTGTGAAATAGGTTTAATAATATAGCTTTCATGGTACAAATACAAAATTTTTCGTCTGAATTAATTTCAAAATGGCCGCTGTCCAGCAGTTCTCCTAAGGCGCCTTTTTTTCTAGTGGGTCCATTGCCGAAGACGTAAACTCCTTAATTTTTGTCCTGGATCAAAAAATAAATTTTTTTTAGTTTCTATATAACAACAGAAAGAGACGTACGTAGGATTTTTTCGATATTTTGATTTTTCGCGAAATGGTGCACGTTTGAACAAAAAGTTACGATTTTCACTATAAAGAACGACATAAAATTGTTGATTAAAAAAAAACTATGTAATATAAATAAAAAATCCTACGTACGTCTCCGGAGAAAGGTATTTCGAATGTATTGTCAAAATTTCGTAAGAATCGGTAAAGATTTGTTCGAGTTATGTCTTCGGCCAGTTTAAAAAAAGTGATTTCGAGAAAAACGCGTTTAAAGTTGTAAGTAGCGTTCGGGGCATACCTGCGAGGCACTGCCGTCGAATGAAAAATTTGGGCATTTAGACATTTTTGCTGGCATCCCTCATTTGGTATATTATTTCTAAGACCCTAAAGCACCTTTTAAGACAAAAAAAAATTTTTCGATTTTTTCAAAATTCCAGACCAGCTTCCCCCCTTAAGGAGTCCCTCTTTCGCCACTTAAAGAAGATCATTACGGGTTTTCGCCGCTGTTATCGTGACGACGAGGAAATTGAAAGTGTTGAATACGCTCTTTGCATCTGATCCGCTTACCCAAGTAACCAATACTTCTTTGGCTGTCGGCAGATCTTAGTTCAGTGATTGTTCACGAATTTATAACCTTTACAAAGCTACCGAATATATTCAGAGACACAGATCTGCATAAATCGAACATTAAAAAAAGGAGTGGCAGTTGAACTTAAATATAACTCTTTCCTGGACCTGAAAGGTAGAGTTACAGTGCCTTTTTTAGGTTTTACAAGGATTCATAAGATATTAAAATTAACTTGAATTAAATTAAGTTATATAAAAATATACGAACTGTCTTAGGAAGAAAATTTGTTGTATAGTATGAGCATTTTGTACAATTCAAGGTAGGTATTGATGAGGATAATTTCTCAAGGAAATGATGGCTTTGTGGCTGAACACCTCTAAGCCTTAGAAAGCTCATCTATTGCAACCTGAAATATGCAGTAATTGTTACAGTTTCTGAGGAAACATCGATCTATCTCTATGAAGAACTTTGATACCTACAGGACTGTGTCAAATGCCATATTGCCAGCAAAACCACTGATTCGTGGGAGTAAGTTGAATAAAAAAAACTGGTAAAATAGTTATCTCAAAAAACGGTGCCCAAGATCATCCTATCCATTTTCTGGACTATATTTGGTAGAGTGATTTGTAGTAAAACATCGGTATATGAATTAGTATATTCTGCCTTAAGGCATACATATAAGTTATGGCTCCTGAATGGCTCAGTTAAGAGGTGCAGGAATCGTAGAAAAAATACGTATTGGAAATTCGTCGAGTGATTGAAAGAGATTTGTTAGAAGCCCTAGGAGGCTTGAAGCCCTGAAGTATTGGATTTCAGAAAGCTGTGTGCAGAACGGAACAAAAACACATTTGAATGCGACTTTCGCAGCAACATTGAGAGCATTTCCGAAAGTATAAAGTGGATTTTGTGCGTCGATTCATCTCTACTCATGAGACTTGAGTCTATTAACATGAGCTTAAATCAAAACAAGAGACTAAAGAGTGGTGTAAACCTGTTTCATCGGTGCGGAAACGAGTTCGTATCCAGAAATCGGCCAAGAAAGTGTTAGCATCAGTTTTTTGAGATGCGATTACTTGCAAACTGGTAAAGCAATAAATTCTGAATGCTAATGTAACCTTTTAGACCAGCTGAAGCAAAAAATTTGGGTAAACTACCAAGTTGGTAAAAGAAAAAAACTAATTTTTGGTCAGGAAAATGCACCGTGTCACAAGAGCGTTTTGACAATGATAAAAATCCATTAATTAAAGTTCGAATCGTTAGAGCATCCGCCGTAGTCACCAGATTTGGCCTAGCGACTTCCATCTGTTTCCAGACCTAAAAGAATTCATGCGTTGAAGGCGTTTTTTATCAAATGATGAGGTCATAACGGCTGGAAAAGCATCCCTTTCAGATTCTCACTTCAGGGATGTAATTCATGATTTAGAATCCTTTTGGAATAAGTGTATTGACGTTCAGGAAGGCTATACTAAATAAGAAAATGTTTTTTAAACCATAATATTGTGTTTTTCTTATCGAGCCACATAACTTATTGATCAACCTAGTACATACATTCAACTATTCGACAAAATAACTAACAGTACGTACAAAAAGACACGAAAAAAGTTCATCAAAATAGAAACCTAAGCAGCCTAGTGAAGCCTCAGCACCTAATAAAATAATATATATGTATATATATAATTGGCGCATACACCCTTTTTGGGTGTTTGGCCGAGCTCCTCCTCGTTTTTGTGGTGTGCCTCTTGATGTTGTTCCACAAATGGAGGGACCTGCAGTTTCAAGTCGACTCCGAACGGCAGATATTTTTTTATGAGGAGCTTTTTCATGGCAGAAATACACTCGGATGTATGTCATTGCCTGCCGAGGGGCGACCGCTATTAGAAAAATGATTTTATTAATTTTGGTTTCACCGAGATTCGAACCAACGTTCTCTCTGTGAATTCCGAATGGTAATGGCCGCCGTAAAAATAATAAAAAAAATTTATAAAAAATTCGACGCTCAGATATTAAAACAAAAATAAACTTGTCGAGGCATTTAAATGTATTGACCCTACGGTATGCTTACTATGCTATAGGAGTGAGTAAACACATAAATATTTTAACTACCTTTCTGAGACCCTTAGAAGCCGCACAAAACCAAAAAACTTAACACCCTCTGAACCCTTGGCGGATCCGCCAATGTCATCATTATACACATCAAACTTCGAGGCTAACCACAGCCACTCATTTAACAAGTGATTCAAACAACCATCGAACGACACCACAAACCACCAAAAGGATGCAATAAAAACAAAAACTTCAAACTGAAACCAAAAAAATCAAGTGGCGCGAACAGTCGCCGTCGACATAACAATTACTCTCAAATGAAGTGAGCACTTAAAATTAATGTAAAAATTCTACGACTTTGTAACTAATTAGTGAAAACCATAAAACTGAGAACGCGCTTTCGCTTTCCGTTCACCATTTTTCCTTACAGAATGCAGATTTTTCCGGCGGAAGAGCCAGCCAACCAAGTCAGTCAACCAGCTAACGAGAATGAGTTTGAGGTTGAGGTTAAGACTCATAGTTGGTGGCAACAAGTTGGGTTGTCTTAATTATGTGAGGGTAGGAACCGCATTATGACAACTGACTGCTTGGCTGGATATGTCACGTTGAGTGGCGCTATGACGAGACGGTTCGCAGTTGAGACGACTGACTCACTTGGTGTTAAGGAGGCGGAGCCGAAAAGCTGTAAAATCAACACAGAAATTAAAATTGTTTGCGCGAACAATCATAAATTTAACAAAAGTGAAGAACGTGTGGAAATGTTTATATACTATTTGCTTTCAACCTTACTACTTTTTTTGATGCCACAGCCGAGTATTGCATTGGAGTTCCCGTCGTTTAATGAATGTCCATTTGATGAAGCTCCTATAGCCTCATTAAAATTAAAGCGCAAACTAATTCACTCATTCCTCTCTCCATAGCCCAGCTATACCAGAAATTTAATTGCACATAACGCAAAAATAATTTTTAATAACGCAAAAGTGCACTTTTCTCAAACCATTAAAAATGTTTGTGCCTGCTCAGGCTGCGTGTGTAGACTGTAAATGAAATTTGTATTAAAAATCGTAAATTATCCCAAAAGATTTGAGAAATATTATTAAAAAAATATATTGAAAAAGCGTGACGTTCAGCATATGCCTGGTGACGTGCGGCTGCTGTAATTTATGCAAATTAATAGGAAAATGTATCAGCAGTCAAAAGTGTGTAATAAGGGTAAAAAGTCACACGCCACCTTGGCAACAACAACAGAAGCAACGAAAGGGACACCAACACGTTGCCAGGGGTCAAATGGCCAACAGAAAAACTGTGGAAACAGCAACTTCTCATGAGCAAATATTAGAGCTAGGGGGGTGAGGTCTCTGTTACGAGCTCTATTATCAGCGTACAACCTCAGCACAGCTTCCAGCTTCCAGCGGTGGTCTTGGCTGTAGGTGTGTCCGACATCCTCTCACACCCTAACCGTTCATTTTTTATGTCTTCATATCCATTTTTTCATTACATATTTTTTGCGTTTTTGTTGCTATTGTTGGTCATGTAAATGGGTCGTAAACAATAAAGTGTAACATTTTTTGGTGGATTATTAGAAAAATAATGTAGCGTTTCGGTGTTTATTTTGATAGTCAAAGAGCGATTTTTTTTTTGTTGTGTTGAATGGCAACGGGTGCAGCGAAAAGGTTTACCGCCCCTTGTGCCTTGAGAAGCAAATGAGAAATTTATTTGTTTTGGTTAAGTTTTTTATTTTTTGTGTTTGGCCTTTTTGTTTTTTGCTACATTGAATGAATGTCCCGCGGCGCGGTCTGTCAGCGAAAGGCATTAGATAAGAATATATAGAATTTCAATTAGTGTTGCAACACCTTCAAAGCCAGCGATAGATTTGTGCCTTAGATTAAATCTTAGTAAAAAATTAAAAAAAAACAGGAAAGCAAGCAAAAAACAGCCGTGCATTTTTTCGCTCCTTGCAACACGTTTAAATGCGTATTGGTTTTTTGCACTCGCAGAAAAAAGCTTACTGCCCAAACGCCAGCAGGTAACAGAAACACTAAGAAAGCACAATCATTTTTGTATAATTAATTCTTTAAGGATTTGCAAACGTCTTTAGAGTTTAAAAAATTCCACCTTTAATCCATAGAATTTTGGTTGAACATCAGCCAACACTCAACCTGTAACACCCACTCCCATTTAACAATAATCACCGACTCCATTATCACTATCAGCAAATACACCCCACTCCACTCGCTCAGCACACCCACTCGCCATTGTGTCACCACCAGTCTGACCTAATCGAAATTACGTGCTCTGTTTGTTTTCGTGTGAATATCGACAGGATATCTCTAAACGCAATGCAGCATAACAAGAAAAAATCGCACAATCACACACATGTAACGAGGACTCGTTAACACATTTGATTGATTGAAAATGGAAGCAACGCATGAGACTCATACATAACTAGTCGTGGCACAGCAAAACGCTGGCGTAACAACGCGTCCGGCTGCGTCACAATGCCCGAAAAGCACTTATCACTCCCCTGATTGCTGCAATGCGACAATGTACCTGCTGCAGCACACAAACAAAATGCTGCTACATACAGATGTACGCACACATATGCACATACACATACACATACCTACTCAGTCGCTTCGCCAAAATCTCATTTTAGATGTTTGTAAATCGCAAACGGATGCCCGCACGTATGTACTTAGTAATCCTTAGTAATCGGACAGCGAAATGTCCTCGTCATTTCAATTTTGCGCACCAAGCACACACTTAGCAGAGAACTTTCCAGCGCCTTCGCAGCAAAACTAACAGCAACAACAAAGTAAAACTTTGCTCTAAAACATGTGAATTGAATTTGCTTTTTACGTCTTGTATTTGTTCCTCGATTACTTTCCGCTGAAGTGGCCGGAACATGTGTGGCAAATCCTTGCGGATTTAAAAATTACAAGCTCATCATTGTTCATAGTATCTGCAGGCGGGAGACTCTGGCGTCAATCTTAAATTCAAAATTTCAACTAGCGAAAATTTCAACTTTATGCAGCTTCAGCTATTGTCTCTTTCTCTCTATCCGTCACTCTTCTGCAAATAGTCTGCGCAATTATAATATTAATATTAAATGCAGATGTTGCAAAAATTCAACTTTCAATTCAGTGAAATGCTCTTTTGTCTTATAGCCAAGCCAAAAGTTTTCCTCGTCTTTTTCTCTCGGTTTTCCTGCATTTCTGGTCACCATAACAATAACTTTTTCAAGCCTTTTTATGTGCGTCACTTTGCTTTCTTTTCTTTACCGGAAATTCTGCGGCGCAAAGTCATCGGACAAGCATACGCACGGTCACATCATCTCTGTTAAAAGGATTCAAATACGGCATTCTGTGATGCAGCCTTCGAATGGCGTTGCCTTTTTGCATCCATTATTTTTCGTAAGCGTACCTGCCTGTGATCAGATGTTCGAAAAAAGTGAAAAGCGCCCCAAAAGTGGCCATTGTGGAAAATGCAAATTTTATTGCTATATCGCAGTACCGTTACATGTTGCTTGTAGACTTGTGCGTCTAATCCAAATTTGTGTTACAGCAAACAATAAATTTTAAAGGAATTAAAAATTAAGCACAAATTAACTTGACTTTTTCGAAATGGACTCTGAAGGTGGGCTGATAAGCAATGATTTCTGCGCTGAATATTTAGCTACTTCGTTACTCTTTGTTAAATAAGAAAAAGCCGTTTGCTTTTACCCAAACAAAACAAAAAAAATCTACCTGCCATCTGAAGACTTTTCGTTTGTCTCGGCTGTTGGATAAATTTATAGCTCTGTTTTTATTTTAGAATAAATTTTCGTGAAATACGGAAAGTGATTAGCAAAATTAGAAAATACTTTGTAGATTTTTGATTAAATAGGATAAGTGAAGAATAAATTATTTGCTTTAAATCCAATAAAAACCCGTTAAGCTCGGCAAGCTAAATATACTAGAAAAGAGGTAATATTTTTAAGTACCCATTCCAGCAAAAAAAAATATA
Source organism: Anastrepha fraterculus (assembly GCA_037575425.1). NCBI lineage: Eukaryota > Metazoa > Arthropoda > Insecta > Diptera > Tephritidae > Anastrepha > Anastrepha fraterculus. The sequence continues at coordinate 25,459 of JAYXIM010054996.1, forward strand.
TGTATGTATCTAGGGCAGTGTCGCTCTGTGCCTAACTCGCGAGCGCAGCCTTTTAAAGCTCTCACATAGATTAGATTACACACACAAGGCAAAATATCTTCTGGCTGTAATATATTTAACCAGAGATCGAATTTAAACCCCGAACTAGAAAAATGCAACCTTTTTTTGTTATTTTGAGTCAGGACAAGAATTCTAGAAAAATCTTAACGAAGTCTTGTGTTCGGAAGTACAACTTTGAAATTAATAAAATCTAAATATACAGGGCCAACCAGTCGTGGCAGTCATTTGAACGATATTATTTTTCATTCTTAAATGACAATGTTCAATCTTCAAAATAAGAAAAAAGTTTGAAAAAATATTGATTTTTTTTTTTTATAGCCGATTCAAAAAGCAAATTTTACATGGCCCACCCTATAGAAATGTAGAAATTAAAATCACAAACAAGTTAGGATCTTACTTCGCATTATGTTTTGCGAATCTGAATTAGATTTAGACAACTTGGTTTAAAGGATTGAAAATGTTTATTTTTTTCAGTCATAAAATATAATATATGAAACTTGAATACACTTAAAAATGTGCAAAGCTATTGAATTTTGATGAAATTAATTTCGCGATAGCAGCTGGAACGAGTAGTTAGTTATTTGAGTTATTTTTCTTGTTTGATGGTTTTTTACCAACACAATATTTCACATACGAGAAGATTGCCACAGAAGCCCAACGAAAATAGCAAACTTAAGAAAAATTACTTGTTTTTATGGAAAATATATTAATTTTTATAATAATGAAAGGCAAATCGGACATTTCCTTCTGTTTACTTTACAGGCACAAACAGTGTTTGATCATTTTTTTTGGGTTGATGCAGAGATACTGCCGTATTTTGGGTATTGAAAATCCTCCTGTCACGCAAAAAAATTATTGACCCCCAACGACTAACTGTTTCGTGTGGTGTTTGGGCTAACGAAGTCATCGAACCGTACATTTTCGAAAATGATGTCAGTAACTATGTCTGATGGCTTGGACTTGAACAATATGTGATTTCAACTGGATGGTACCACTTGCGGCACAACACAGGAAACAAGGGCCCTATTGCGAATGAAGTGCCCAGAACGAGGTCAAAAAGAAGATGAGATTTTAGGATTTGACAGCATTGAACTTCTTTTTTTTGACGACGCTATTGCAGAGCCTTCAAAAACGAAATCATATGCGTTATAAATGATATACAGCTTGAATTATGCCGAAAAGTTATGGAAAATCTTCATATGCGCATTCTGTGTTGCCAGAGGAGTCGTGGTGGCCATTCAACGTATATTGTGGATGCATATACGCTATAGATAAAGTAAAAAGCAATCATTTCGAAAAATTTTACAAAAAAAACATGTAGCTTTATTGAATAACCCTGTATTTAAAATCTGTTTCACTTTTCCATTTGTTTTTTGGCAATAAACTAAATTAACTAGATAGTCGTCTCATGCTGAGGTGGATGTGTTTTGGTGTGCTCGGCGATTTTCTCTTATCGAAAAAAATGGCCAAAGAATCCTCATGAAATTTTGTGAACAGCAAGCAAATCAAACCTTAAGATAATGCAACGACGGCAATCAAAATCTTTAGGACTGTCACAAACGGTCGCCATATGCGTGTTTTTTTTTTGTTTTTTGTTGGGACAGACGCATAGAAAGTGGTCCGCCGTTTTATTCTCCTCTCCATATGCTGGGCAAAGTGCACTGCCTGAGATGCCCACCTTTTCCATGTGTTTTGCCCATAGAAAGTGGCCCGTCATCAGTCCAACCAGCCTCCTACAGTTCCCTCTGTGACGAGAGGAATTGCGACAGTCGTCGGACATGACAGGTAACATCACTTTTGTCCACATGCAACCTCTCTCAGCCTGCCAAGCTCGCTTGTGGGTTAGAGTAACCCGTTTGCTAACCGTGGCTTTGATTACTGCAGAAGCCCATTCTGGCTAAAAGGTCAGAGATCTCGTTACCCGCGATACCCACATGTCCCGGGGCCCATGTTGCATCAGTAGGATTTATACCAGAGATCTTCATGGATAACTCGACGGTTAAGAAAGAAACATTAAGCTCTACCCTAACAGGCTTCACTGAATTTTTTGCAGTAAATCATACAATTATTTAGCCACATAACTTTCCAGATAGTGAGCTGGGCTTCATGTTCTTACACTTTCACCTTGACTTAAAGAGGAATTTAAATATGCAGAACAACAGAAATGAATCTAAATTGGTTTAAGGTTTATTTATTCATTTCCATAGACCTACGAATGTATATAAGTATGTACATATATATAATACATATTTTTATATGCGTCCAACTCCTTGGAGAATATCATGGCAAAGTCATAGCTGTAGCTGGGCCATTCAATTAAATTGGCATAAATTAAGCGACTAGCTCGGATCCACAATACTTTTGATATTCATGCATACATACATACATACATACATACTTATGCATGAATCTTCGTTCTACTGCCCTGCAAGTACATAGCATCTGCGCCTCCTCCCTCCGTCATGCGTCCTCCGTCTTTTGGTTCATATCAACAATGTCAAAAGTTGATTTTGACAGAATGAAAATAATTCGATATGCTTTTTCAGTTTGCTCATTACAAAAGTACACTTAACAAATAAACTTATGAATATTTTACCTTGGCACGCCTGAGTGGCGAAGATTGTCATTCAACATCAACTTTTCGAGATTAGTCATATACTCGTACATATCCGGCATGCTTAGTCAGCTTACTGTCAGTTGTCTGTTTGTCAACTGTCTTTGTTTGTATTGCTCGTATAACTGTTCTGCAACAATTTATGTAAGGATTAGACGGCTTGACTAGGCAAGTGGCGCTGGAGTGATGACAAACCGCTCATCTGCTATTTATTTGTAACGGAAAACGGAAATGGAAACAAACCTTTTGTGTAAAGTTTTTTCTCCTCTTTTCCGCACTCGGTTTGCCAGAGTATTATTCCACGCTCCAAAAAGTATGCGCCTTCGCTGTCGCTTTGAAGGATTTTACTACCCACGAGAATGGCAGTAAATGCACCGTAAATCTTTCACAGATGTCAGGAGTGTCCATAATTTCCACAAGAATGTTTTCACTACATTTTGGTGGCTGGAAAATGCAAATCGATCTAAACAAGCGAGGAAAATTAAAATGTTCGCATGTGATTAAGATGGGAGCTGGCAGAAGAGTAAAAAGGAAATGTGGAGAAGGGGAATCAAATTTTGAAAGCAAACACTTCTCACCACCCTTAACGACCAGCTAAGTACCGATGCAACTAAGTTTCTTCCGACAACAGAGCGGAGGTTTCGGGAGGTGTGTCTGTGCTGGCTCTGTCGCTGGGAAATTGCGTTTCATTCGCGCGTGTATTTAAATTATGACTTTTTAATAAAAAAATGCCGCACTTTCGGATTAGTGTCGGTGTGTGTTGGTAATTTACATGCGCTTTCAAAGCATCTTGAATTTCAAAGCAATAAAGTTTTTTCCATGTGGAAAATGAGGAAAATTAGGTATTGGCCACTGAACATAACGACATGTTGCCATGTTGCATGTAATTGACCTGCTGCAAATTATAGAAAACTGCTGAATGAAGAATGCTAATAGACCATTAGGAAACCGTTTATCGAGACAATCTAAACGCAAACAAAAAAGCCCAAAGAATGAAATTCGAGTATGGACGCCACGTAAACTTACCCGAAGCGCAGAATACTTATGTAGTGGGGCGAAGAACTAATAGCGGCAATATTTTTTACATCTAACAGAGGTTCATATTCGCCTTACGACTTAGAGTGTAGAATTATTGTGCATTTAATGCAACATACATATCTACATATTAATTTAATTAATTTAATATATGGAAAATAACAATAAATTATTATTTTACAATAAAAAAAAGGAGCACTAGCTGCCAGGGCTTACGGCTCAAATATGAAAATATCACTTGTAATTTACTTGCACACAAATTAATTTACATTTTTACATTCCGCCCCCATCCTCGTAATCCGCAGCATCAGTTGGCTGTATTTTTCGCGATTTTCGTGATGTCACCTCGTCTTCCTCCGAGCTGTACGCGCTCAATTCATCCGACATATCATTGTTAGCATCTAAATTGTTGTAGTTGTGGTTGCTTTTATGAGTATTTGTACTCGTATTGCTTTCCGTCGTTTTACTCATTTTTTTAAATTTAATTTTAATTCAATTTCCTATATTTAAAAAATTTAATAAAAGATACCTACATATATACAGAGTATTTTAGGAGCGAAAAGAAAATTGTATTGTGCTTTGATCTTTCAAAGGTCAAAATGCTGCAATGTACTGGACAAAGGTATATATGTAAGTATATACATTTACATTTCGTAAGCTTTTGTACTAAACGCATGTGGTCCCTCGAGTAAAGGGGAAGGAAAGGTCGAGCCACGACAGTGCCCCGGTGTCGCGGTAAGGCTAATTACAACCAGAGGGCGCCCGATATCTGGAGGTCACCGTTATAAGACACACTTACGTAGTGCCATTCATCCTATAGGCACGGTTCGAATTACACCTAGGATTACAGGTTTTTTCGAGTTTTGCCTCTCTAGATCCGCCATCTTTGGTTAAAAGCAGGGGCACCTTGTGCAGGAGTGGCATTCTACCACAAAGGTCGGTCTTTAGGCTACTGGCACAACTGCCATACGCCTCTGTGTGCATTCCCTCAAGAAGCAATGTACACTTCACCCCCTCACCATAAGGACATTCAGATCAGAACAAGCTCTTTGTTGTTATGTCAAATAAAAGAGCTGACAAGTCAATTTTTTGAGTAAGGAATTAGAAACGCCGTTATCTGATATCGATTTTGTGAAGAAAATAACTTGCCTCTATTAAATGGTAATTTACCTTATTTTAGAATGCACCGAAAATAGTTGTATAGTATTAATTGCATTTTTGTGCCTCAAGGAATAGCGGCAATTTAATAACGTTTCAAATGAAATCTTATTAAATGTGGGAAATGTAATGAACGGCCGGCCTCATTTTGTTTGTCATTTGTAGGTCATAGTGGACGTAAAAAGTTTAAATTTTTTAAATTTCAGAAACCAGTTATGCCCGCAGTGATGGACGAATCAAACAGTAAACAAAGAAAAGTTCTTATAACTGAAATTTAGAATCTCTGAAACTTTGAACGTAACCGAAGGTACGAACCAAGAATAATATAAACTCAGCAAAAAGCGCGTGACGTCACACTAGCTTAGTTGTACAGTGTTGCCAACCCTTTGCTCTTCGCAATAGATTGAGTGCTTTTTATACCCAAAATGCGAAAATTTGTGAGTTTGGTATTTGTTTCTTTTTTTTAATTTAAAGCTACCAAAACTGTGAGATAAGAAAAATCTGTATAATTAAAAAAAAAGATAAAAAATGTAACTCTTGCATTTAAAGCTTTTGCTGAGAAGATTTCAGTGCTGTTGAAAATTAGTTTATTCTTATTAAATTTGATGTTTTGAAAGTGCAGATCTCATTTTTTGCTCCCTTTGAAATTATGCACGAATATTTGATATTTTTCTCTTAGGTATTCTAAACATATAAAACCTTTTTATGAATTATAAAAAGTCTTTGAGTTTATTATATTAAAATCATAGAGGTGTATTCATAGTAAAAATAAACAAAAAATAGCAGATATCACTGAAAAAACCGCAACGACCTTTTAGAAAAAGCTGTACCTTATCTTGTTATATAACCTCAAATACAGAAAAAGGTGTTTTTAGGCCTTTTTTTAAAGAGATTTTCTTAACATAAGTTTTAAATACAAGGATGGATTTTTAAAACTCTGTTTTTTCCATACAGTCTATTGCATATAACCACATAAACGCACACAGTAAAGACAATCTGTCACACATAGAAAGTCCTTTAAGTAGTTCAATAAAAAATAAATATTTTCTTTTCGTTAAATGGGCATTAAAGTGCTTTTTTATATCAAAAAGTAGGCAACACAGGGATGCCGGCGAAAGATTTGACTGCTTGAATGAGAAAAAGAAGAAGAAGCTTTGAAAAAATTTAAATAAAGCGAAGAAATGTCACACACAAATACCATACGAATAATCGCCAACACTAACAATAAAAGCAATCGCCGACAATGTGACCAGATGATAATTAAGTAAAGCTAAATAGAACTGAACGAATTATATTTTACATAATTATAAACATCACATTTTAATTGAAAGAGGCTAAAAAAATATCAGGAAGTACGAAAATGTTAATTTGGTCACACTGATCACCAATTGCACCAGTGCGACGTCACGAAAATCAGCTGACATTGTCAAAATCGCTTAGAGCAAAGTAACGGCACCACGATAGGGGCCTCCTAATTGTTATCTCCATCGTCTGTTCGTACACAAACTCCTCTTAGTTCTACAACTTTTCAACGTGAATTCGGATGATGTTAAAGGTATTCTTTTACTGTGGGCGCATATTTTCTGAATGTACTTTCCGAGACTCTTGTGACTACCTCAGATTGGTGCGAAGCGTTATACACAATATTTTAGGGATGAGGCGCGTTGAAGAGTGGCTTCCGGCGAGTATTCTGAATTGCAGAAACTGCTTTGTTTGAACAAAAATTTTATCGGATGTACTATTGCCGGTGGTGAGACTTGGTCCTATGAATCTGACATAGCATATACATACGCGTTGGGTGCTTTCAGATTCAGATAGGATTCAAAAATCCTAGGAACTATTATTGGAATAGACAATAAATAAACAAATAAAATCTCCAAGAATCCGAGAAAGATTTGAGTGGGACAACGTTAAGGACCTTGAACCAGATTTAGCGGCCTTCTTCACTAATGGCTTCATAAACAGTTTCATCCATTGCAAGCTGCTTCGCGGGTGAGCAGGCTAGGATGGAAACTGATCTTAAATCAGTCAATTCTACCCAGTACGCAGGCACCGTTTACCTTCAAACAAGCTCTGTATAAGGTCGGTCTACATCGCACAATCTAACAATAGGTGGACCGCGTAGCCCAACCTGTCATTAGAACAGTGATTCTTATCATCATCTGGTACTGTCTAGTGCGCACACATGGGAGACGTAAGGAGTTTCTCTCTAATGACTTCTCTCGCAGCTGCAGAAACGAGAAGGAAGTGGAGAGTGTTGAACACTTTCTTTGCCGCTTCCCCGCTTTTGCCACAACGTGACATCGCTGTCTAAACTCTTACTTCTTTGGATGTCCGGCAGACGTGGAACAATATTTCATCATTTATCAGAGAAATGAAGTGGTTCCGCCCCATCGTTAGAGCGAAACACTTGAGCCCAAAAAACTTGGTGTCAAAATCCATGACATCCATGCCTTGGCAACCTAACCTCACCTAAGTCTGTTTTAATAAACAGATTAGCAAATACATATATATTTATGTAACTTTGTAACTACAAATATGCTGCATATGCTTACTTTCATGAACTAGCAACTTCGAATTTACTGTGAATAATGATTCAATAAAAATCGTGCCGATTTAAACGGCTTGTGACTTTTGGTGCATGTACATAGGTGTGCACAGTTATAGAAATTTATTGTAATATTTTCGCTGATGAAAATTCAAGTTCCAATCTAAACTTCCTTTGAACTTACTTCATTCCTTACTTCAAAAGCTAAACGCACTTTATTTAATTATCAAAACGACTTAAAGACTTATCAACAGCCATAAATATTTATTAATGAAATTAACGGCTTCCTGGCAACGATATCAACATTAAAATATCAACGTCTACAAAGCCATTTAATAATTAAAATATGTTGAATTAAAAAAGCATGGCTTGAATGAGTGAGCGAGTTGTGAAGGGGTAAGATGGAGCATTGATACCCCTTCACTAGTCGCCAAAGTCTAACCCCATCCCCTGAAGACAACTTAACATAAATGTGGATTTGCCGCTGTGCAGAGTGAAATTTTCACTTCCGTCCAAAGAGACGTGAACACCGCGGGATGCGCGCCTCTATATCAAGTCTGCCAAGTAAGCCCAAGAGCTGCGCAACCTCAAGAGCTCCTGCTCCCACCCACTCCAATCCATAGGGAGATGATTTTGAATTTTTCCAACAGCCCATTAAAATTATCGTGCGTCACTTCAATGTACTCGTAAAGAGAATTGTGGGTGGGTTTATTTCATTGCCGAAAAACATTGCGTTCGCACATTTGCATAAACCAACATACCACTCGTAATTTTGTAATAACCCAAAATGCAAACGGCGCAATCAGTATGTGCGGCCGAAGCAGTATTTTACGCCTCACTTTACCTACAATTGCTGCTAAGTATCAGGTCAATGTTTCAGGCTCTTAATGAATTTTCCGCACCAAAAAAAAAATTATGTTAAACAGAATATGCTTGATGGTACGTACATGCACCCATACATACTCCTAGGTTTCGGTGTGTGTGTTTGTTTCTGTACAAGGATATTTTGCAGCGTGTTGCGCGTTTTCAATTTGCATATGGCTTCTACGCATATGACATAATAATTTCAAAATTATATCCTTAATTGTAACCACACACACATGCACACACACGCATACATACATACTTAGCAGTACTAAATATGTAACCGCAAAACCCCCTCAAGCATGTGCGGTCTTCGTTTTTAATAGCAGTCAATATCCCAGCAGATAGCTGGAGCATCGGTTGATTAAGCGCTTACTTTGGGTTAGCTTTTCTGCTCCGCATACATGTGTACATATGTACAATTATGGACTGAATAGATAGATGTATGTACATATATATAAAATGTTTAAACCGAAATTGGAATCACTTGCAGGCGATCACTCTTTTTATTGCGGGTAATAGGAGACTACTTTTCGAATAGCTTTTCTTCGTTGACCAAATGCTGGCAACGAGTGAAAGTGATACTTGACCACTATCCAGATTGTTCCAGCTTTTCTATAAATTTCTTCAAGTTGTGAATATAGTAATCTCAAAGGTACTTGTATGTTTCGATCCGATTTATTAAAACGTGCCTCAAATTATTTTCCCTGAGAGCGTTACTTTGTATTGCGACCTACTACAGATTAAAAGACTGCTCTTTGAACAGCTCTAGGAATCAGCCTGTACTTCGAGTTGATCATTGGCCATTTCAACCTCATTTCTTCAATTTAGTATTTACTTTTTGCAAATAGAGTGAGTTCTGAAGGCCTTAGATCTCAGCATGGAAAGCACTGAAATATTTTTCAAATATGCAAGTTTTCCTCATGGAGAGTTGCCGTGAGAAGGTCACTCAAACATTAAGATGGAAATTTTGTTCTGTAAACAACGATTTCATAGTTGCTTCCGCCAGAGAAGTGGACACTGCAGAACCGATTACCTCCACAGGGTTGCTAAAATGTTACCAAAAAGGGATTAACAAATCGATATCTTGGATTGTTTTGCAATAGCAACATAGTTTTTGTCTTATATCACTGCCAAGAAACGTTCTGGTTCTAAATCTGATCGAAAATGTCTGGTATTGTTCAAAATGCATGCAATGCTTTGTTAAGGAGAACCGAAAATTAAAGCCTGCATCAAGAACTACTTAGAAAGCAAATCGCGACGGATAGAAGTGGTGATGCTAAGCAAAGAAAGAAATATTAAATACTGAAGCTGTTATATCAACCACAGCCTAAAGAAGTATGAAATAACGAATGAAAAAATGTTGAAAGAAAATTATAAATCATTATTGAGAGAATTTAACTTTCATGAGAGAAAATAGTGAGAGGCACTTGTCAAAGACTTCATAAAATTACGAAGTAATGTCGAAAACTTCTATATTTGCAGTAATTTTTATTCTTGTTATATTCATATTTTGGGAATCTTAAAAATTGTATACATTTTTATATTTTGAACATATTTTATTCCATAGATATTTTCTCAATGTTGAGCAATGTAGGCTTAGAACAAAAAACGCTCTAAAAACTTTTCATCTCAGCTCACAAGTCCTCGACGGTGGTCTCCACAAGAGTAAAGAGATGCCACTCTGCTATGGTCTTGGCTATGATGAGATAACTGGATACTTGATACTCATGCAACACCATAAGGCACCTATGGCATTCGCTAAAAATGGGCTAAAAAAGCACCTATAATCGACGAGTTCGGCTATTTTGAATGTTTAGTTAATTGTTGACAGCTGCTTTGCTTGCACGTGTTTCGGCTCGTCTTCGATTTTTACCTATTCCAAGAGATGGATCACAGAACCTGTATCAAATTTTGCGTGAAAAACGAAATTAAGTGCGCGGATGCATTCCGAATGTTGACTGTGTCATACGGAAGAGCTACTTTGGACCAAAGCAACGTGTTCTCAGAAGGCCGAAAAGATGTGAACGACGAATAGCGGGCCGGCGTGCCGGAAGCCCGAGCACTTCAACAACAGACGAAAAAATTGATGAAGTGAGGAAAATGGTATTGCCCAATCGTCGAATCACCGTTAGAGAAGTTGCTGAGGACCTAGACATATCGATTGGCGATTGCGGAGGCGTTGTGCATGATTAGTTCTTGCCACAGGGTAAAACGGTCAATAAGAAATATTACCTGCAAGTTATGCGCAATTTGCGTGAAGCAATCCGCCAGAAACGCCCGGATCTTTGGAAGAACAAAAATTGGCTCTTGCATCACGATAACGCCCCTGCTCACACATCGTTGCTTGTGCGCGATTTTTTGGCCAAAAACAATACACTAATGATGCCACAGCCACCGTATTCCCCGGATCTGGCCCCCTGTGACTTTTTCTTGTTCCCGAAACTGAAGAGGCCCATGAAAGGACGACGCTACGCTACGATTGACGAGAAAAGACGGCATCGAAGGAGGAGCTGAGCAAGATAAAAAAAATTATTTTAGGAAGTGCTTCGAAGGTTGGAAAACACGTTGGCTCAAGTGCATAATATCTCATGGGGATTACTTTGAAGGGGACTAAATAGATATTAATGAATAAATAACTAATTTTTGAAAAAACACAAAATTCGCGATAATTTTTTAACACACCTCTTATGTATGAATTTACTATAATTTCGGTGCTAGATCTATGCTATTCCATCATAATTCACTCATTCAGATTTACATATACATATATGTATATATATAATTGGCGCTTACGCCCTTTATGGGTGTTTGGCCGAGCTCCTTCTCCTTTTTGTTGCGTGCGTCTTGATGTTGCTCCACAAATGGAGGGACCTACAGGTTTAAGCCGACTCCGAACGGAAGTCGGTGTATATATGTAAGTACGCATGGCTTTCATTGCGTGATAATATCGACTTCCTACATTCTATTTTGGGTAAATTCTGCCACATGCAGTATTCTGTTTCTACAGAATATTAGGAACTCACAATACAATTAAGATTAAATACTTTTCGAGACAATCCAAATTTTTTCTTGACTATTTATTTCATTCATTTCATTGCTTGCATTTTCTAAAATATTAGAGGAGTCAAATATTCGAAAATATTGGATATACATATACATATGTGTATATGTATTTATATACGAACGTTTCTGATTTAACTTGAAAAATTAAAAACGAAAACATTACTTTTCAAAGCGTCTCTCAATGCGCCCACCTCAAATTGAAGAAGAATTAGAAGATCGGCCTCATCCTATGGATTTCTTGTGTGTCCAACCAGTAGCTTTATTGATAGTTAAAGCCTGCATAACGCTAATATACAACTGCATATTTATCTTCATATCTATGTATGTACATATTCAAACACATACATATGTAGGCATACATACATACTTACATCTGTCATACATTTTGCAGTTCTCTTTAAGCAACACAAAAAAAAGAAACAAAAATAAATCATCACAAGTTGATTGTGTTATTTAAAAATATAAATTTCTTACACACGATTAAATTGGTGGATGGAGGCAGCCGAAAAGTACAAATTTAGAAAGTTGTGAGTGTATAAAGACATTAGCAGTTAAGCCACCCCAATAAAATCTAAAAGATCCATCTTGGAAGAGCACAAAATACAATACAATACAATAAATTGTGAGGAATGATGTGAACGAATACAAATAAATCATATAATGCGCATTTAAAGCAACAAAGCGTTCTTACAAAAGCAAAATTCAACTAAAAAACCAACACTTTTCGACTAAGCACTCTTATCGGTGCGCATACGTGTACACGTACATACTGGCATATAGGGGCATGATTTCCACATATCTATTCGAGACGCTCAATTTTATAAATAATATCTACATATGTATGTATATCTACAGATACCCTAATGGGAAGAATACTAGTTGTGAATTAGAATACTATCAGTACACTTTGCAGCTCAACCAGCTCGTTTTCTATTTGAATCAACTGATTTGAATTCTGTTATTTTTTGTTAGTTTGCCACATCTGTGATTAACATTCCTACCAAAACCTTTCTTACCGTCTTGAGTAAATCTACCTCTGCAAGTGCTTTCGATTTTTTTAAGTTTAAAAAATGGATTTAAATGTGCAATAACAAATTTTGGGTTAAAACGGATTCAATGGTGCGAAAACCTTGGAAATTAGCAGTTGGGAGACTGTTTCGGTAATGCTACTCTAAAATAAGTGAACGAGTGGCGTGAACGCTTCAGAAGAGATCGTGAATCCATCGAACATAACAAACGTAGTGGCAGGGCGTCGACATCGAAAACCGATGAAAACATCAATAAAGTGTAAGGAAAGTTGATCACTAAACGCAAATGAATCATCAGGGAGCTGGTAGAGGACTTGAGCATTACTTACGGATGTAGTTTACTTACATTGTAGTAAATAATATGGGTATGCACCGAGTTGATTCAAAGAACCAGAATTACATGCAAAAAAGGAACCGAATTGGGATCGCCAGAAACATGATTTCCAAAGCTGAATCCGACCCAACATTCATCAAATGCACAAACGCATAATTACAGAAGCCGAGATGTGAGTTTATGGGTATGATACAAAATTCAGACATCAGGCGTGAGTGGAGAGCTCCGAGTGAATCAAAATAAAACAATCCACGTCTTTTTCAGTAAAAAAAGAAAGCGATGTTCACGGGTTTTATGTATTACAGTGCTTTTGTATACCACGAATTTTTGCCAAAAAGTCAGACACTTAATAGGAGCCTTTATTTGGGGTTATAAGAGTTTAAGTATTTGTGGAAAAGAACTCGCTTTACGTGAATTTTTTACCAAGATCGAAACGAAAATCATCAATCGGTTTCACCTCATATGGCTCCTTGCGATTTTTCATCGTTTGATCGAGTCAAAAAACCACTACGGAGAACGCGTTTTAACAGCCGAAAGGAAGTAATGAAAAAATCGAAGACGGCTCTGATGGCTATCCGAAAATAGAGTTCCAGAAATGTTTCGAGAGCTGGATCTTTGCAGGCGACAATAACACTTTTGAGGAATGAACTTATATTTTGAATTTTTTGAATATTTGTATGGGGGAAACTTTTAGATGAAGGTGATAAATAGAATTAATACTAGTTAAGTTTCTGATTAATATCACTGCCCTGCAAATTTCAATTTTTCTGATGCGAATAAGATGTGACCTAGTGTTCCCGAAGGGAATTTTCGCGCCGAGCACGAATCCAAGTTCAAAAATTTTCATTCACGTCAGGTTTTCAAAAAAAGGGGGTTGAAACCCCTAAAAATAGCGTATTTGGCCATTTTTCAAAAATTGTGGAGCAGAACCCTGACGTGCTACGATCTTCGTTATTGTCAGTAATTGAAGGTTGAACTTTGCTCTTTGAAATAAGCCCAAACCCAAATTGTTCGCATGCACCCTTAGAGTAGGGGGTGTACCTATGTGCGGTCGTGTGTCAGACGATGTATTAGATTTGAAAATTTGAATTTGATTTTTTTTATTTCTTTTTAAATGGAATGTTTGACTTCAGATTTGTAATCAGCGACACTAAATACCTTAGGAACACTGCACTTTTCATTATATCTTATCTTGGGAGTAGAGAAGTTCCTATATTCATTTTTTTCTCTACCCCCGTAGACATGGCTTTTCCCTGCAGGGTATGTGCATCAGTGCATATGTATGTATTTGTGTACTTCGCTGTCAAGCTAGTGTCAAATATGGTTTTTGTTCATAAGTATCTCAATACCGATTTGGTCAGAAATTACTGTAATTTGTAAAGCTTTGCAAACAAATTTCTGGCAAACGTCGGTCACCCCTTCACCTTAGCCTTATTGCATTGTCTTAATCATATAGTCGTTCATAAACACCCCAGTCGCTAGGTTTAGTTTCAGCCCAATACTCAAATATGGAATCAAATATTTGTGTTTGCACGAAAAATATGCAATATTGCGATTTTTATCAAACAAAGCTCTACGAGGAGACAAATTGCTTGTGATGATGAGCATATTTGCGGGCGTGAAGAAAGGACGAAATATTGTTATCAATCGCTGAGTGGATGGAGCGTGACGAAACGCCATCGAATAGTGCGAACGAACACACGCTCATTGGCAAATACTTAACAGTTATGGTTATTTGCAAAGATACGATTTAACAAATGTTGTGAGTCCGTTGAATTTGTTCTGGGTTTTGGTTTCGACTTTTTTTTTTGGTAAATAATAAAAATCGCCAACACCCTGCTTTTCCATCTTCTCGTCACTTGATGGTGCCATTTGTTTTTTATTGCGTTTATCGGGAACAGTGTGTTGTTTTTCAGGTACATTTATCCTTTAACTTTTTTTAGTTTTTCAGGCAACTGATCTTTCATATACCAATCGCAGGCGCCAAAAAAAGCAATGCACAGCAAAAATTTAACTTTCATTTGTTTTGTTTTAAACATAAATTCGACATAAAAAATTTTATTCATAATATTCTGGCTTGCAAGCGGTATTTATATCTCTAGCCTGGCTAGAAAACTTTTCTCAGAATCATTTCGTTCTCAGTGAAAAATTCATGGATAATGATGGCACTGTGCAACGCTGCGTTATCGTGGTGCAAAATCTACGAGTTTTTTCCCACATATTATTTTTTTGGCGAATTGCTTCACGCAAACGTCTCATAACGCCCAAATAATACTTACTTACTTACTGCTGTCCTGATCTTCTCATGGAGGCCTACACAATAGATCTAAATCCCACTCTATTAGGTGCTGCATATTGTTAGGTACGATGCCATAAACCTTCGTTTCATAGTTTTTGCGGTCATCTTATTTATACCAAGTATTCTTCGTGAACATTTGTTAATAAATGTTTCAATTTCCATTCGATGCGGAAGGAGGCTTTCCATGTTTCGCATCCATAGAATAGCATTTATTTAACAGTGGACTCAAAGATACGCAGCTTTGTTTTGCGTGAGATCTGGGCCGATTTCCATGTGTTCCTCAGGATGCCAAAAACCGAATTTGTTTTGTTAATCCTTGTATCTCTTCGTCTGCACCGCAACGCCCAAATAATAATATTTATTAACTGTCTTATCCATAAAAATGGTGAGCATCGCTTTCTTTTTTGATTGAAAACGGCGTGGATTTTTTGGTCTTTGTTCATTCGGAGCTCTCCACTCACTCGCCTGAACTCTGAATTGCGTATCGTAATCATAATCCCACATTTCGTCTCCAGTCTGATGACTCACAATATTTTTAAACAGACAAATGAAATACCTTCATACTAGGGCTCCAGATGGCGAGTTCCTCGATACTCGTTTATTGCTCAACTGCTCAAAGGTTCGTTCGAAGTTTTCGAGCTTTCGAACAATTTGAGCAGCTAAACCATTTTGTCAATTTTATTTGTAAACATGTCTTTCATTTTCCAACGACGTGTATAAATGTTCTATTAAACAAATGTTTCAAAAGTATTGTTCGAATTACGCGAAAGAGCTCGATGTACTAAAGTTCACATTCGAAAATGTTTGAGTAATGAACATCGAACAGGTGTGTGGCTACTCGTTTCTCACAACGAACACAATCGAGAGCTCTACTTTGTACCTTACCTTTAAAAGGGCATATTCTTTGTTTTCCAGCTTACAGAACAGAAAGAGAGCAATGAATTTTTAAATGAAATGAGTTCGCTGACCGAAAAGAGGTATTATTATTAAAATTGGACTAACACAGTAAATATACTTTCCGAAAGGGGGATATTTAAGCCAAAAGTGGAGTTTTTGCAATATTTAGAGAAAACTAATTTAATTTTTAGCAATATGAATGGCCAATTAGGAAGTACTCCTCCAACTTACACGCAAAAATTTGCTAATCTATTGATTATTCCAGATTAAAATTGTATAAAAAAACTTTTTCGTAGAACCTTTTTTAAAATAAGGTACCTTAACCGAAAAATGAAGGAATCTCAAAATTTAAACGACAGCAAAAAAAAATAAGAAAATTACAACGTGAATTTTGTTTTATTTCTTCATCTGCACCTGCACATCGATATTGTGAAAAACTTTAAAATTTGTTTATTGATCACCTCAAGTTGCCATTTTTCATACGCAAATTATATTAATTTATTAAATTTCAAAAATTTTATTAAATATCTCACTTCCCGAAAAATTTATATGTGACAAAGCTATTCTTAATGTCTTCTATACGAGTACATCTGGATAATTGTCAAGTTACAACATAGATTATTTCAACAAAACAAATACCGGGTGCTTCAAAAAAATGTATACACACTTTGAACTATTGTAGTTTTCCCGCTCTACAAGGCTAATGTTATATTTCTTCGCCAGGTGCCAGCATAATCGTCCCTCTATGTTATATTATCAGTTGGAATTTGTAATATCAACATGGGGGGCGGGCCAGTGGATAGGACGCAGGGGGCCAATCGAGTTTCCAGCACGCTCTCCAGACCTTACACCACTAGATTTCTTCTTGTGGGGCACAGTAAAAGATGAGGTGTACAAACGTAAACCACGTAACCTAGACATTCTTTGGAATGAGATTCAAGCAGTGTGTAGAGAAATCTCATTGGACGTTTTGATACGATGTACAGAATCTGTGGTGACTCGTACTCAAAAATGTATTGATGCTGCAGGTCACCAATTTGAACAGTATTAACATTTGTTATTTATGTTTCATTTACATTGGACTTTCAGCTTTCTATTTTCCTGAAATTTAACTTTGTAGACCGGTAAATAAATTTTCTATGGAAGTTCAAAGTGTGTATACATTTTTTTGAAGCACCCGGTATATCGTACATTAAGGCTGATACTAACTTCATAACCGTGGAATTTCGCCAGCAACAGTGATTGTCAAATTGGCGAATTTGGTAAGAAAAGTGTTTTTAAACAAATAACACACATACATATATATTGGCACAAAAAGTATAAAGAAGTTTTACTGGCTCAATGCTTACACTCTTTGCGAAGCCGTTTCGCTCAAAAATGCAATATCAACGGAGTATTCGAACTTAAGCACTCGTAGAGGAACTGTCAGTTTTCGTTCATTTTAAATGACATGTGAATTTTAAATAGGTCTGAAAAAATGTTGTTGGCATGTTGCGCGGTGTTTTCACGGCGTGAGCTGAGTACTACTTTGCCGTGAGCTACATAAGAAATTTCATGCATATTTCACGGCAATGTAATTTGTACGAATTTTGAGCTTAGTACTTAGTGCTTTATTTTTAAACGACTTTATTCTCGAATTTAGTATCTCAATTTGCGAAATGCTGAAATTTAAACGTTTACATCTTAAGAAATGTTTTTTTAATAAATTTAAACATTGCTCCATTGCACAGCGTTCATTCAAATTTTGGCAGCTGTTTTACGAGATCCTAAGTTTACAAGATTCACATGATTTACGATTAAATGCCTCGTTTAGAAGAATACCCCTTAAAAATAACCGCATCTTTTCCAATCGCTTCGACTTTATCGATTCTGAAGGGGAATGAAAATTGTTTTTATACAAAGGATATGTATTTGCATTGCTTGCCTTCCTCAAGTATGGAGCGTTGCCTTTCATGCCCAACAAATTCTACGATCTGCTTGTACCAACTTTCTTATTTGACCATCAGATAAAATTTGGTCAGATTGGTTTCCATAACCGCTCATTTAAGTTCGAAACTAAATAAGCTGCTATGCAAGTACTTTAATATATGTAGTAGATATGTATGTATTTATGAAAAGGGTTACCAAATATTTTTAAGTAGAATAATCTATAAAATACGTATAAGGTCTAGAAGAATGAAGGTATTTGAAAGCTTCTTAACTAATTTACTCATAGCTTTGTTACCAAATAATTGTTTATTACAAAATTAGAAATATCTATTTGTTACAAAACATTTAAAGTGTAGGTAGGTAAAATGGCTAGAGTGCCTCAGGCACACTTCAAGTAGCACTTATGTGCCGTTTTGATACCATAATATGGACCATTTCCTGTGCAAAGAAAAATGTTTGGGAAGAGAAAACCTTATACAGCCACCCAGTTCTGTTGATGTAGTGGAGGGGAGAAAAGCGATCTAGGCTGGAGAATTCCTTCAAGTCATCCCCAAAGGGCATGCTAAAGAATCTCAAGCGCCTAGCAGCCAGAGCCGGATATCTGCAGATAAAGTGTTCAACAGTCTCTTTCTCTGCAGGATCCCACAGCTTCTGCAATAGGGGTTGTACGGAATTCCAAGCTTCTCCGCATGAGTACCGATCACGCAGTGACCAGTGAACACCACAATGAGTTTGGAAATTGAATGGCGGGGGACTCCCATCACCTTAAGCGTTCTGTTTCTATCGTATTGGGGCCATAGTATTTTCGAAATAGCACACGATGAGACAAACCTCCATCTGTCTTGCGCTTTTTTTAGAATGAAATTGTGTAGTTTCCCTTTAACAACGAACAAAGGGGCATCGATGTCTGAGAGAGGGGCAGCTGAAACCGGTTCTGTCGACCCCTTCCTGGCAAGCTCGTCGGCAATTTCATTTCCCTCTATATTCCTGTGCTCGGGAACCCAGATATAATACCCAGAATAAAGTAAATAAATACTGCCTTCTGAATTTTGATATTACATATTTACCTGCCGCATCATAAAATACGAACAAACCTAAATACCTATTATAATTCCCTAGCTTTCCATTATGATTTGTTTACCATTAATTTAATTTATATTTCCGCCTTGATATGTCACTGTGCGTCAGAGACCAAGCAAAATAATCGCAATAAGCGGCAAAAATTGTAATAACATAAAATTAGGTGTCTAATGTGCTGAGAGAGAAATAAATATGACAACAACATTATAAATAAATTTTCCAAAAAATACTTCAAATACTTTCAAGAGCTGATAGTCTCTTATTGCATCGTGCATTTGCATTAAGGAGTCATCAGCACGAGCCCGAATTTTATACAAAAAGAAATATTGCATTTGAATTCAGTTTCATCCCCTTTTCAACCCAAACTCACTATCCACTTATTTTCTTTATTTTCACTTTGGCACTTAAATCATCGTTTTATTAAATATCACTTTTGATCCTTGTTCTGTCGTTCAATATCATATATGTATGTATGTTTGTATGTGTGTATGTAGTATAAATTTCTTTTAACCCTCTCAAGTGTTGGCCAATAGAATTTGTATTTGATGCTGTTTATTAAATTATGTGACAATGTGCATTCGAGCAGCAATAATTCCAATATAATGCATAAAATTCATAAAATTCATAATAAACAACAATCACTCCGTAAACATAACATAAAAATCATATTCAAAAAGGCATTGAAATAATTGAAATCGCATGTCAATATATCCCAAATCGCGCATTATCCTCACCATAATGCATAACAGTACAAGTATAAGTAACTGTTGGTGTTGTTGTTGCTATGTTGGTATACAACGAAATTGCACCCAACTACCGTTCAAATGCCCATAACTATTCATTATTGGCCGATTCAATGGATGCGGCAACAAACAGTGCGTGAAAGGGTCACCAAAAAGTGAAGCGACGCGCAATCCAAAAAATATACTTGCACACATACACATGTGTATATATGTATATCGAAGAATGGACAAATTTAGAATAAAGAAGCACTCAGCACACTCATAATTTCAGATTTTCATTTTCATTTCATTTTTCTTTTATGGGATATTTTTGTGGGGAATATTGCTTTTGCTGCTACGAAATGCTTGCAATGCTAGGTTTGCCTTCAGCAAAAGTATTCACACACAACAAAGGGATGTCACGCAAAGAAAGGGTTCACGTTCACGTTCACGTTCAATGTGTCGCAAGGCATCCTCAATACTCGAGGTAAACAAAATTTGCAATAATTTAATTCTGAAACTATCGAAGATTTATAGAGGTACGAGTATTTCCGTTGTTGACGCCGCTGTCGGCCCGGCGGCAGTCGACGATCCATGGGATGGTTGTGTGCGTGCGTTGCGTATCCGCCGGACCGATGCAACTCCTTCCTGGCAGCACAACTATTTTTACTATACCCACACACAAATCTACACATACACATCGGCTCTTTGCTGAAAAAGTGTTATAACCCAAAAAAATAAATATGCAGAAATGGCCGGCAGCTCTTCCTCCATGCTGTGTAGAAAACTCATAGCGGGATCTATCAAAAATCGAAGTTGAAGAAGTTTTGTTGTACTGGCATGGCAGACCACATGCTGACTGCTAGCAATAATATTTATGTATTATTTATCATTATATCGATGAATTGTGAAAACTAAGTATGAAAAAGGTATCAATGCATTATTGAACATGTAAACTACGGTGTACTATATATTTATGTGTGCTTCGGGGAAGCCAGAAAAATTACTGATCTGAAAGCGCAGGCACCAAATGGTATCCACGCTGTCTCAAAGAAGGCTTAGCGCCAGTGTACTCTAGTGACGAGGAAACGTGGCGCTGCCGAAATATGCCCAGCAGAAGGCAGCTCGTGCTAGAAATCTAAATGACCATCATTTAGTCGCATTTTTGCTAATTGGGCTCATTTAGATTTATTATTCAGATTTGTTGAAAAAAGTAGTCAAAAATCGGAATTAAATCGAGCCACGGGCATAGGCTGGATATAATATAATATTTAGAAAATTAAAGCAACCAGATTATTGTATAATAAAAAAAGTCATTCCAATAATATTTCTGTTTTGTATTATCGTTTTAGGCTCTCGAGCTCATAAAAAAATGCGCTTATTATTGAAAAAGAGTAGAAATTTCGACAACATCTATTAAAAGCGATCAAACCAATACCATTTTGTGTGTGTGTGTGTTTTTTTTTTCAATACCTCCATTCATTTTTGTTTGATACTGAAGTATTCCATGGATAAAAAATCTATTTTACAAGGTTACTATTGTTAATAGTTCACCAACGTTCGTAAAGAAATTTATGCAACTGCTAAACTGTCATTGCTGCCGAATTTAATTTGCAACAATAATGGAAACGAAAAGATTTATTACATAGCAAACAGAAAATATAGTTCACATGGGGAATTCCCAATTTAACTGTCAACAACAACAAAACTTAATATGCCACAAAGCCACAGAAAAAACACAATGCAAGGCGATTGACAGGTCCCCCGCACAAAACCAAAATCAAATACTACTGCTTATGTAGCATGCAGTAACAACAACAACTGTGGTAACACTTCCGACTGACAAGCGGAAACGGAAGTCAAAGAAAAGTAAATGCGCCTCTCACTCGGTCTCTTTCCGCGGCAAAAAACTTTATTGTTGCAAAAGTGAAGTTTTACGTCAAACGAAAGGATAAAACATTTCCCCCTTTAGTGCAGCACATATCCACTATAAATATGTATCTGTGGTGAACATGAAGAAGAGCTCAAGTCGGTTTGCGCACAAATTAAATTAAGATGAAACAGCTGAAATCCTGATCTAAATGAACTCACTATATGTGTCATTTCTGGGAGTTCTGACTATCGGATGAAACTCCTTTGGAATGAGAACCAAAGTTAGTTTATAACTTATGAAACTTTAAATTGAGCTTGCGAATATTGCCTTGAATTATATTACATTGAATTATAGTCGAAATAATTTTCTTAAATTTAGAGCCGCAGCGTCTAAACTTCTCATGCTGACATAAACTCTTTTATTTATACAAGCAGTTGATCGGGAACAAATTCGCAGAAAAAAGTTCCGTCATTTTTGATTTTGTTCGTATCAGTTTCGTGCCAAATTTCGCTTGTTAACGACATAAATGTGGTAAAAGTGCAAGTGAGATTTACGAATTGCTGAAAAAACTTAATATTTCGAGAATGGTTGTTTACCGCATGACCAATTGTCTTTCCCCAACGTCTGAAGTGGCAGACAGAAAAAGGCGTGGTCGTCCTCGCGTGGTTCGAACCAATGCAGCCATAAAAGCAGTCCCAGAAAGAACGGCCACGAAAATATTCCTTTCACGGATGAGAAAATGTTCACTGTTGAAGAAGTTTTTAATAAGCAAAACGCCAAAAGCTATGCTAAAACTTCTAAATACGCATCAAATGTTGTTACAAGGATTCAGCGTGGCCACCATACAGCCAAAACAATATTCCTGGGTTCATAGTCGCAGAAGATTGGAATGGCCTAATTGTAAAAGCAATTGACACCATTTGCGAATGAAAATTAAAATTAGTTTTAATATTTACATGATTAAATATAACTAACTTCATTAAAAAAACTACTACATATAATTTCAAATCTATAACGGACTTAATTTGCAACAGAACTTATGGCAGGACTAAGTATATTTAAGTTTTATTTTCTACAATATTGCAATATATATTTAATAATTTAATATTAAAATTAATTGTTTAAGGAAATAGGTTTCTAAATAGTTATAAAGGGCAATATCCGATCAACACGAATTTATATGAATTACATAAAAAGTTCTCTCTGGTAAAACGTCAAATTCCGACATAAGTACTTTTTCATTTTCAGCACAGAGCCATGCGTACATATATCCAGACATATGTACATACATACATATGCATAAGCATAATCACAAAGCGCGGAATAACAGCATATAAATTTCATTGCAAACAAATTGTGTCACTTTCGATACACCAGAGACCTGGCTGATGAGGCCATTGATAGGCCAAAGGCTTGGGCACCCCAATCGATGTTGCTTCTTTGGAGGTGTAGTGGATGGGTGAAATGCCTTAATAAACATCATTTTTTACGAGGTGTATAGGGTTAATGTAAATTTGCATATCACGCCCACGTGCAGCAAGAAAAAAGAATAGCGAAAAATTGAAAATTTTCTCGCGAATATTTCGAAATAGACAAAAAACAGATAACAAAGCAAAAAAGGGAGAAAAAGGAAGAAAGAGGGCGATGGAGGAGTGTGGGGTGTATGCAATTTGTAGGGCATGAAAATTTATTGCCGGGTGCATTAAATTTAATTCAAGTGGGAAGTGCTGAATTGAGGGCGTGTGCTTGTGCTTATATGGCGATAGAAAACATATTGGGGCGCCTGCTTATCACCAGTTTTGTCAAAATAGCAAGCAGTGATAAGTTAGCCGTAATAAGAAACTTAACGCGATTTCGAATAAACTCAATGTAAACACATTTATTTGCTCACAACTTTTAGCACAAACATCAATATTTAGAAAATTCATATGGAAATTTCATGAATACGGTGCAAATATGTATGTATGTACTTAACCTAGATGATATACTAATAATGCACTACTCATATACATAAATGCCTTACCATTCATTGTCGCGCCACACTTCATTGATGTTTGCAAGAATTTCACTAGTTGAAATCGTGCTAGCCGGCACTAGTTGGACAGTTGTCTGAACTGAAGCCAAGTCCTTCTCCACCTGATCTTTCCAACGTGGAGACGGTCTTCCTCTTCCTCTGCTACCACCAGCTAGTACTGCATCGAATACTTTCAGAGCCAATATTCAGCCGCCATCGTAGCCGCTGGATCTTTATTCGCTGCGATTAGGGTATCGGGATCTTCACATTCTCTGTGACGTGAGCAGCTGTCACTATTTAACCGGTTCGAGAAGTGTTCCCTCCATAATTCAACTATGCTCCAGATGTCAGTCGCCAGATCACCATCTTTGTTCGTACAGGAAAACGTCCCGGTCTTGAAACCTTCTGTAAACTGTCGAGCTTTCTGGTAGTATTTTCGGGCGTTGCTTCTATTGGCCAGCATCTCAAGCTCCTCTCACTCAAGTTCCAACA
Organism: Anastrepha fraterculus; assembly: GCA_037575425.1. Classification (NCBI taxonomy): domain Eukaryota; kingdom Metazoa; phylum Arthropoda; class Insecta; order Diptera; family Tephritidae; genus Anastrepha; species Anastrepha fraterculus. Next base: position 49,472 of record JAYXIM010054996.1, read on the forward strand.
AAGGACGTACCACTGCACTTCTCAAGGATTTCGAGTGAATTGTGCTGCATCTATCGAGATTCTAGAGACAGTAGTAAAACCCTGGTTTCAGTGTTGCCAATTTAACGACTTTGTCGCTAGAATTGACGACTTTTGCTTGAGTCTTGGCGACAAAAAAAAGTTTTGACGACAAAAATGACTTAGCGATTTATCTGGCGACTTTTGGAGAGCAAATCAAAACCGTTTTAGGCTATATATACTTTTCTGTCAACTTGATTACCCGTAAATGCCCTTTACCTTCCATACTCTAGAGTAACAATTTACTGAGTATAGATAAAATAACGCACTATCTATTGATGTGTTATCGTCGTTAAATTATCGATCTATAATTGAAATTTAGGATGACAGTCTTTAATGGACACTTAATAAAATAAAAAAAAATCCGATCCAAAAATTCCTTCATTTTCCCCCTAAAAAAGCACTTATATCTTTGGCTGTCACAGTGGTACTCCCCCTTAAAGCGTAGCTTTTTTATGCCACTTTTTCTTTACTATGCTTAAATATGTTTTATAAATCCATTTCAAGACTATAATTAATAATTATATAGTAAATTGTTGTATGATTTGCCTGGTTTTATTATAAAAGCGTAATAGTTAATATTATTAGTTTTATAAATTTTCCAATTTCCATTTGAATCCAGTACTGGATCAACTTAGTGAATAACTTTTTCAACATTTTTTGAATCATTTGACACAAATGTTTTTCAGACACAAATTAACAAAGCGTTAGAAAATTTAGTAGATTTATCGAATCATAATAAAAAAAAACAGTATTTCAGAAGATTGAAACTAACTTCCGTTGATCTCAAATTTCAGTAGAGTTGGTACTACCGGTTTAATTATTTTTCATCTAAAAATTTTAAGTCCGCAGCTGGCCTCTTGTGTACCTCTCAGAATGAAATTTGGGATCCGCCCCTGATGGAGTTAGCGACCTTCTAGCGACTTTTGATATTGGCCCTAGCGACTCAGATTTATTGGCGTTGGCAACACTGCCTGGTTTGATAGTGTACACTGTGGCAGTCCATACAATATACAGCAAGACTCAACTACTTCACACAAAGCAATGGCGACACAAGATTGATGGCTGAAAATTTATATGACCACTTACTACCGCCTAACTTCGCAGACCTTAATCCCCCGGGCACTACGTATAGGGCGTAGGGAAGGTATGTAGGTGAAATGATTGAAGTACCACTCTGGAACTTTCCAAGTAGCTCTAAAGCGCCATTTTGATACCATTATAAGACCTCCAACAGGCAGAGCTGTTTATAAAATGGAGAAGATGGATGGGATTTAGGTTGGCGCACTGTCCCATGCTGTCAAAGAAAAAATCACGCAGTGACCTTAAGGGGACCTGGTGTAGAAATTTCAAAAAATCGATGTATTGTTTTTTCGATATTTCGAAAGTACCTTCTGCTCAAATATGAACGAGACGTTATCAATGAAACGGTCCGCGGATGACATATGGCAAAAATAAATCTTTTGTTTTTTGGTAGGACTGGCAAATTTTAGCGTGATATGTCACATAGTTTGTTTTCTGTGCTACTGTAAATAAGTCAAGCTCGAGTGTGTTCTTCGAATTCTCTTTTATGACTTTAATTGTCTCAAAATGTTTTCCACGGAGCGGCAACTTGAGCTTGGGAAACAGGAAAAAGTCACATGGAGCCATATCAGGCGAATACGCTGCTTGCGGAACGATATTAACATTATTTTTGTTCAAATAATCGCGAACAAGACGTGATGTGTGAGCTGGTGCATTATCGTGATGCAAGAACCATGGCTTGTTGTCCCACAATTCCTTCCTTTTAAGACGAATGTTCTCGCGCAAACGCTTTAAAACGTCTAAATAATATTCAGCGTTAACCGATTTTGCGATTTGTGCAATTTTCAAGCACAATTTACTTTACTTTTCCGATGTTTTCGCCGTTTACTGATGTTGCTGGATGACGTTCATGAGGCAAGTTTTCAACCGATGTACGGCCCTCTTTGAACGATTTGTACCACTGGAAAACACGTGCACGCGATAGAGCAGAGTCCCCATAGGTTGTCTGCAACATTTTTAAGGCGTCTGAAGCCGAAATTTTGTTGGAATAACAAAATTTCAAACAAATTCTTTGAATTTCCATCGTTAAACTCGAAGAACACACTCGAGCTTGACTTGTTTACAGTAGCACAGAAAACAAACTATGTGACATATCACGCTGAAATTTGCCATGTAAGCTTATAACAGTCCTATCAAAAAACAAAAAATTTATTTTTGCCATATGTCATCCGCGGACCGTTTCATTGATAACGTCTCGTTCATATTTGAGCAGAAGGTATAGTACCTTAAGAATATACATTAAAATTTTCATGCGGAAATTCCCAATTTGTACTCAGGCAAATTAGTATGCAAGACTTATATGAACTGAAACAATGTTCACTATTCGTGGTATTTTGTTTCAAAAGTCAGAATTCAATAAAATATTTTCACAGATCGCTTCACTTACTTTATGCCACACCTTACTTCTGGTTCAGTAGCTTTGGGAATGAGGAAACTTATCGCATTTCTTGGTCTACACTTTCCCAAATAACCGTTTCTACAAGTCAATATCTGCAGACAAGTGCTAATGGTCCCAGCAATTCCATCATGTCATACAGTGGAGAAACCATAATTTTTTTTGGCGAACTTTTTATGGTCCAATTATCTTAAGAAATGTTTCTGTCAGCCAACCACCTAGGCATGCCAAGTCACTGGTCTATGTTGATAAATCAACTATGATTGGCGATTCAGAAGGCAACTTTCGAATAAAGACTGTTCATGGCCCAGCACTCGCACGCATTCGTAATCGGTTTATATATATTAACAAAGCTCAATTTCGCGTTGAACATCCTTGACTGTCGCTTTCGAAATGTTTAAGTGTTAATTATTTCACCTAATGATTTCTCACAATTCCAAATCCAATTATGTAAGAAATGATTTTATGATTTAACACACTGAAAATCTGCCGTTATTAGTATATAGTTAGGTTTAATATTTCATAAAAGATTCGAGTATATCGTTAAATGATTTCATCTTCAATCATTTTGCAATTTACGTTCTCAGTTCAAAATTAATTCGCCGGATAGTTGGCTTTCTGTTCTCATGTGTTGTAGGTAATGCAGTGCTAACTTCTCAGTCAGTATTCCAACCACTCGCATTTATCGCGCCATCTGGTTGTAATAGCTTGGGTATTTATGTAATCTTATTAGTAAGAAAATTACCACATTTGGCAACGCTGATCTCAAACACCTGATTTATACATTAAGAAATTAAACAATTTTCTTCGGTCACATAGCATTTAGGTATTTGTGTGTAGACGATTTCACTAAATCAAAGGAGAATGTTTCAAATTGCCAGAATTGCAATACGCAGTGGTAAAGTCTAAATTAGCTTTTATAAAGGTCAATATTCCGTATTTATATTACTGTCGTTTACAGCTGTTGTCAACACTCGGTTGAGCGTAACCCCACTTTTGGCCGTCACACCAAATCGCCGACATTTCAGTACTCCCGCAGAAAGTACTGATGAACCAATTGATATCCCCAATCCATTCGAGAAAGACCGACGACTGTGCATTCTGTGCAAGCATGATATAGTACCAAACTACAAAAATGTGAAGTTGCTATCTCAGTTTCAATCTCCATACACGGGGCGTATTTACGGAAGACACATTACTGGCTTATGTAAACAGAAGCAGGAGCAAGTAGAAAAGGCTATTATCCGAGCACAAAACTGCGCTCTGATGCCAACGTATCACAAAGAGATGGACTTTTTGAAGGATCCACGTTTGTTTGACCCCGAGAAGCCGATTCGCCCGCATAAATATTAGAGCATCCTTTGAGTTTTTCATCTTTGTTGTAAGAAAACAAGTTTATATTTAACCGAATCAGAAATAAGAATTGTGTTTATATGGAAAACTACATTGCCATCTTAATAAGCTAACCATTGACTACTTCACGAAAGCAAATTTTTCTTGTAAGCTCATGTAAATCGTCTTTCAATTTTTCCACAGCCAGTTTAAATCCGTCAACACGTTTTGAACGTTGTTTACATCTCTCGGGCACGTCTTGGCCGTTCTTCACTTGTTCCAGTAAATCTTCTTTTAATACTTGCAAGTCTCGATCCTTCTCATCAAAATGAATATTAGTGTTGTTCTCATTATTTTAACTATTTTGTGGTGGTTTAGAATTTGTATCCCTTTTATATTCGAAAGGTGTATTTAGTTTTTTTCATCGAAAATAAAACGATTAATCTGATTTTGAACGGCATTCCGTTTATTTGTTGTCAAACTAGAAACAAAATGTTCGATTCCGAAAATTGTAGCACAAAACCGAAAGAAAATTTAAATTTTAATGCATCATCGGGATCCGCTATGGTAAATATTAAATCAGGTTGCATTTTGGTTTTAGTTTATTAATTCTTTAAAGTATGTATTTTAAGAAGGTACAAATATAAAGATGTATGTATGTGTTTATATTTTATGGATTTTTAATCTTGACAAGGTTGATGCCGATGCTTCTGATAGATATGAAAATTTAAACCTGGTATTTAAACTATGGAAATAAGAACAAAATCATTGTCTTCAAAATAAATTATTCTTAAAAATATTAATGTAGTGTGTTGTGTATTTGTAATATTAGAGGCAAAGAATATCTTAATAGCCGAAAACATCAAAACAATGCTGACTTAATCCATATATTAGGCCAATAAATGTTTACGTTTTGTTAAATTAAAGTTTGCCTAAAATTCTGACATTATTGAGGTGAGTTTCAAGAGTCAAAATTTCTATAGCTCTATACTTATTAATATGTCGGACTGAAAATACTTTTTGATGGCTAGGATTGCTTAATCTCCAATTTGAGAGGCAATTAGGTTTTTTTCTGTTCCGTGTGGACGGTTTTCTTTTTTATGCCAGGAACTTCGGGATTTTTTGCAGCTAATTCTGAGTGGTTTTGCTCCATTTAATTTTAGTTTGAATATTAAATTATAATATAATAACATAATTTTCAGGGAACAATGATGACAGAAAATTGCTTATACAAAAAAGAATACAATTGTATGGAGTCTTCACTGGAAATAAGGCTAAGAGTATGATGGACGGACGTATGGCTTGCATTATAAATGCAATTGGTGTCTTCATTAGGAACTAGCACAAGATCCACTATTTTCCGGTACGAATTTTGCAACATCGTAACATCACTCATATAATCACTGATGTGTTCCCAAATTACTCTGGGTAGTATATATTTATAATACCCACGAAAAGAAAAAATGTAAGCTAAACACACAAAAATAGTAAATGTATTTGCCGCCCTCGCTTTTTCATAACAACTTTAAAAATAGAAATAAATCATTCTGAGTGAAAGCATTTCACTTCCAAATTATTGCCATTTACAAGGGGGAATATTTCTTAGTATTGGACTCATTTTGCGCGGCTAATAACATTTTTAAATTCAAGGAGACTAAGCAATAACGGTTTATGCTCATTTAATATAATAATGTCGAAATTCCATGGGTTAAATTAACAAACAATCAATAACGCTAGCAACACAATGGAAACTAGCGGGCTAAGTGAGATCTTTATACAGATCAGCCTGCACTACCTAACTTAACAGACAATCAAGGCACCAATAAAGAAGCAGGAGACTTCGATATTCATAATATTAAATCGCACGATAAAAGCAAATCAGCTGCTCTACCGAAGTCCACTTGTATAGATTCAAATTGCTGCCGATGTTTCAAAGTATATTAGTATACACTGAACGCCATGAGAAATAACTGGCGGAGACCACGTGTTAGTTGTCATTCCTCATAATTGGTGAATTTCATAGATAAAGCTATCATATGTCAGAAATAGCACCTGACAAGTTAATATATCAAGCGCAACGACATCCAAAAATACCAATTCAATAAACAGCGTTGTGTGTGGACCAATAAATTGTTTGCATTATTTCCTTCCTTACAAGAAATTTGTGTTTTTTGGGTTTTTTTTTATTAATTTTGAGAAAAGTGCATTTGTGCGTAATTGCTCAGAGAGACGCGCGAGGCAAAATTAGCAACGTTCGTTGAAGTGAAACAGTTTAGTGACGGCAGTCATCGACGCCATTTTTTAACATACATAAGACTAATTACGTGAGAAAAATCGCAGCGTCTGTGAAACAGTTTTTGCATAACTCCTAAATTGTACTAAATGAGCCTAATTAATTTTCTAAATTCAAAGTTAAAACCCTCGGTAGAGTGCGATGCACTATGCGAAGATGGTTACACTGCGAATAACTTAATCGCAGATGATGCAGAGCAGCTGTCACGCGGCTTCATGGCATATGCCGTCACCAAGCCGCCCGTTGAAATCATTTTTGATTTCCCAAAAGCTGTAGAAGTGAAGGTGATCAAGTTGTGGAATAGTAATGGTGCTCTACGCTCGACTAGTTTCGAACTGCATGGCAAGTTCGAGGGCATTTGGGAACGAGTTGCTTATGCTCGTGACCTTGCTGAGGGTGTTGACTCTGTGACTTTTTGCTATCAAAGTGATTACAATTCTCGAAGTAATGCGGAAAGTGCTGCTACTCAAGCGCAAAGCGTAAAAGCTTTTTTCTTTAAGACCGCACACCGTTTACTTTCCAACGCTAGCAGTCTGAAGGTCATAATTTGTGCTACTAAGCGAAGCCCACCAGTACTGCGTAAAATAGAAGTGTGGGGACTACCATCACGAGCGTTGGAGAAAGCAGATCGTGAACTTGTTAAAACCATATGGAGTGAAATTGTTCATCCACATGGTTTTCGCACAGCTCCAGACCGTGGACAGCGTTCACCATCACGTAATGTGCCAGAACTAAATGAGTATTCTACATTGAAAATCCCAGAAGAGTTCCTTGATGAAATCACGTGGGAACTAATGGTATATATTTACCCTAATAATTATCTTTGTGACATGAATAAAAATAGGTTTATTTCTAGATTTTCCCTACCGTGCTTCCGTCTGGCAAAATTGTAGACCAATCCACAATCGACAAACATTCAGAAGTGGAGGCGAAATGGGGCCGCTTGCCATCGGATCCATTTACAGGCCTTGAATTTACCTCACATCGTAAAGCAATTCTCAACCTCGCCCTTAAGGCACGCATAGAAAAGTTCCTTATGGACAATTCCGAACACTTCAAAACAGTGCCACGTTCACTAGGTAGTTCCTTTGTGCGACGTAGTAAAAATCGACACGCATCGCAGTTTGCAAGCCTATATCAACGTCACAGCTCAACCGTTGGAACTTACTCGTCTCTATCAGAGGCTTTTTACAAGTCATCTTCACAAGCTTCGGCAACAGCTACATTGTCATCACCCACGGTTCCACCAAAGCGGCCTAGACTTAGTGACTCTACAACATATCGCTCGGAAGCACCACTACTTACCTCCACAGCAACACAAACATTATCTAGTACTTCATTATCATTTTCCTCAAAGTCAGCACCATTTTCAATGGCAGGTGCAGCGGTCTCATCAACAGCGTCGTCCACCACAATCGCGACGGGCATCGATCATGCCATACAAGAAGCATTAAAAAATGTTACTCGCTACACATGTCCGCCCGCGGCCGTGAAAGCTGCTACTTGTATAAGCTGCAAGGCAGAAGAATTCTCATATGAAATACTAACGTGTAAACATCTCGTATGTCGTGCATGTCTCGTACAGTTGACCAAGGACGAAAAGTGCACATGCAAAGTCAGCTTCCGAACATCCGATGTTGAACGCTATCATAAATTGTAAGCCTTTACAGAAAAATTCTCATATGAAACACAAACGTGTGGGCATCTTGTAAGTCATGAATTTGTCTTGCTGTTGACTGAGAACATAATGTGTACATGCAGGGACCAGCTTCCGTAGAAGTTCAACGTTTTCATAAATTGTAGGACTTTACGAATTTATGAACGTATACAACACGTTTATCGGCAGTGGTACCGCTAGAACTGATCAATGAGCCTAAAAGTAGTCGTTAAAAGGCTTGAATTGTTTAATATTTTGCCTCATTTTTAGTACGGTGACTGTTATAAATCGTTGGACTAATATTATATTATATATATGTGATTGGCTCCTAACAAAAAGAGTGCAATTTTTGTTAATGCCTTTAAAATATGAGAAATTCAAGATATTAGCAAAACATTTCGAAATGATTTAATTAAGTTTTATTAAATGGCTTTAATGGAATAGATTTTGTGATTTATACGCTTATGTTTATAAATATTTTTTTATTTTAAAATAATTCCTCTTTTCCCAACGGCTTATAACAGAGTTACTGGATAGTTAATTTAGTCTCAGGCTAGTTCTAAGCAATATATAATCACTCTAAAATATATTAAATCTAAAATCCTAAACAGAATGTATTTAACTACGTATCCAAGCTACTGGGGGAATTTGTTTGCCAAGTTTGCAAACGATTACTGGGGAGAGCAAATAGCAAAGCAAGCTTACATATGAAATGGATGTTAAATGCATTTGCACGAAGAAATCATCCCGACCGTTAAAAATATAGTTTTATAATTACATATTTTAAGTGAGTTTGAGTTAATGGCGAGTTCAATTTGCTCTGCTCTAAAGTTCATAGACTTGCATCCGCCGATCAGAATGAGTCATATTACGCCATGATTTTCCACTGCATGAGTTCAGATGTGCATATGTATGCATATATTGTGTGCGATCAAAAAACACCACTTGCCAGAGTGTCTTGAGTTTATATACAAAATACAATCAAATATTCCAACTTCTAATAATAGCCGACCCTACGTGTGGAGTTTTTTTATGTGAAGCTTGTTTTCGGAATGACAATTGAAAAATGACTAAATTTCAAATCAGCTGTAATTTTTCATGCTCATTGTGCATGCTTAATGCATAAATATTGCAACAAAATTTGGATTTTTCATCGCACACCTTAAATGCACATATTTTCTCGTTGACATCTATACATACATATGTATGTTGTTAATAATTTGAGAAACTCACGTAGCATGTACTGTCATGTTAGATACATACATTCATATTAATAGAAATACAATACAATACATATATGCAACATATAAATTAAAATTTTCCAAATGCATTTACATGGAATAAAATACTTGAAATAAAATTTAAAGATATTTTCGTTCAAATGATCAAGATTTCTGATATTTTCAATAAGAACAACAAAAAAAAAAGAAAGGCAATATTATACGATATTTATCCTTTTATAGAAAATATGTTTTACCAAGATGATGGACTAAATCTCTGCACATTTTTGGTCATCGATCCTTTATCAAAATGTTTGACCTCCGGCATAGCATCCGATGTTCCAAAACCAGAACTATCCGAAAGCTTCTGGATTAGTAATACCACACTGTATGTATGTATACGACGTACCTACATATATTTTTATATTTATGTAGATAATTTGCGTTTATACTCTTTTTGGGTGTTACGCCGAGCTCCTCCTCCTACTTGCGGTGTGGCTCTTGGTGTTGTTTCGCAAATGGAGGGGCCTACTGTTTTAAGCCGACGCTGAACGGAAGATATTTTTTATGAGGAGCTTTTTCGTGGCAGAAATACACTCAGAAGCTTGCCATTGCCAGCCGTAGGGCAACTGTGGTGTTTCAAATACGCAGATTCGAACCTACGTAATCCCGGACGGTAGTCACACACCAATTTATTTATGCTGCCTAAAAATTTATAAAATCAATGATAATATCTACAAATGCTTATTGTTTCGCAAAATTTTATTTTATAAAATTCTTGTACAATCTATTTTAATTATATACATATTTGCTTACAACATTCGAAATTATTTTTTACATTCATATTTCAGTAAACTAATTTTGCGTGCTTTGCCGCCTCCGTACTTAATATCACCATTTTTTGAAATTACGCGATGACAAGGTATGACTATCGACACTTCATTACTACCCACTGCTGTTCCCACTGCGCGCACAGCTTTCGGTTTCCCAATCCGCTTAGCGATATCCCCATATGTACAAGTCTGACCAGAAGGTATTTTTAATAATTCTTCCCATACAGCTTCTTGAAATGGTGTACCAGCTACTAAAACATGTATAGTACTCTCTTCATCACTGAATATTTTATGGGCTATCATTTGCGCTTGAGTCAAGTCCTCCGAGAGCAAAGCGTCCGGCCAACGTTTTTGAAGTGGTGCCTCATAATTACTTGCCTTATTTTCTTTGCCTGTACAATCAGTGGAACTTTCCGCAAAGTGTAAATAGCAAACTGCGTCATTCGAGTCTTTCAGAAATGCTAGCACAATATCTCCAAAATCCGTCTTAACAAGGCCATAGGAAATTCTTACTGGTTTTTTGTTACCAAACGATTTAAGTATAACTTTTTTTGAATTCAACATGGTGATAAAGGTTTTGGAAAATAGCGTATATATTTGTTTTTGTGTTGATTTATCTTGGCGGCAATGCACACATCAAGGTGGATTATATTAAATTCACCTCGGCATACATAAGAACTAAAAATGAAGTTTTTCACTTCGATTTGGAAGCCGACAGATTAACAGTGTATATATTAATATATATACCTATATTGCAACGAAACAAGAAACTTCCCCAGTACATTGTGAGAAATATTTTAAATCTATCATCATCCATTGTCCCGAATCGAATGGCAAATGTGGCAATCCCGAGCGAATGAGACGGAACAAGGCAAGGCGAATTTATTGCAGGTGATGGCAAGCGAATTTAATAAATTCGCCTTGGAACAAGGGAGACAAATGGCCTTTGGACACGATCAAGCATTGTTGACAAGAACTTTATATGTGTGCGTGTCGGGTGCTTGACGCTAATATCTAAAATTTTTGATTTTCATCATTCATAACCCGACAACAAGTATGTGTGACACGACGACACCCGACTGCACTAACACACACAAAGCTCAGTCAAGCATGCTGGATCATCTCCAAAGGCCAAAAAGTCGCCAGAAGAAACGAATAGCCAAATCTAGAAATAATGATAGTTATTAAGCAAGGCGAATTGAATAACTCGGGTGGTGCCATTAAAAACAGTTACTTTATTTTTCGCGTTTTTGACAAGTCTGACGTCAGCTAAGTTCGCAATATAAAACAAACGAACAAACCAAACAAAAGTAGGAAAAATTACATATTTGTGAAAATTCAGTGAATGGCTTGGTAGATTAGTGAGATTTAAACTAATCAAACTAATGAAAACAAAGTGTCGTGTGTTAAATTGCTAAATCACAAATTAATAAATCTTACGACACAGCGAATTCGGAAGGCGTAATCTGTTTCTCTATCATTCTTGGTTGTTAAGTACGGATTTATAAGCAGAGGTGAATGCGCATAGAGTATTCAGTCTTAAGTTAATCATGTGAACATGTAAATGAAAAGTTAAGAAAAAAGTGATTCAATAAAGCAATCAAATTGTGTTTCCATTGATTTGTGACTTTTACTTAGCAATGTGCTAATCGAGCTTAGAGAAATTATTGTGACGCATTTTATAATAGTTAATAGTCTGGCATCATTTATTATTCCCAAATATTTATTGAATATATAACTGCCAGGGAGCGGCAGACTTTGACCGGCTTTTTTAAATATATTAATGATTGCCTGGGGTTTTAGAAAATGTGTATGCGCTTTTAAGATAAAATGGTCACAAATTCGATGCAGCCCATGTGCAACACAAATTATGTGCGTTATTTGACAGAATCAAAATGATGGAACATGCACTAAATTACCAATTATTTATAAAATACATAAGGAATAAATTTATTGCGAAATATGCTGCACTAAACATGGCTAAAACGCTTTATTTGTCATCTTTGTGATTGATTATAAGAAAACAACATAAAAAAATAAATAATTGGCGCATACACTCCCGTTAGGTGTTTGGCCTAGTTCCACCTGCTATTTCAGGTGTGCATCTTGATGATGTTCCACAAATGGAGGGACCTACAGTTTTAAGCCGACTCCGAATGGTAAATGGTTTTTATGAGGAGCTTTTTGATGGCAGAAATACACTTAGACGTTTGCCACTGCCTGTTGAGGGACGACCGCTACTGGAAAGTTTGTTTTTACATTATTTAATGTTCGCACCTACGCACCTACCAACGTTAATGTTACGTTCTCTGGCGAACGTCAACAAACAAATATGGTAACAGCAAAAAGGCAGATGACTGACATTCAAAACACCGAATAGCAAGAAAAACGAATCAGCTGCTAAGCGAAGTCACCTTGTGCGGATTCGCCGTGCCAGTAACATTTAGAAATTGAAGTTCTAAGATTCTGGCAGCGTAAAAGATGTCATATTTACTCAAGAATGATTAAGGGGTTTCCAATAAGAGGTGTTATTTTGCTAAAAGATCAATGGTTTTGTTGCTTATGGGGCACGTAGCGCCGTCATGTTGAGAGTAAACGTTGTCCAGATCAATACCATAAAAAATCGTTAATCATCTCCCGATAGCGCAATCCATTCGCCGTAACTGTTGCTCCAACTTCATTTTCGAAAAAGTAAGGTCCAATGACTCCGCCGGGCCATAAACCGCACCAAGCAGTCATACGTTGATGCTAGAGATGCTTTTCAACAATAACTCTTAGATTTTCTGAGCCCCAGATCCGACAATTTTGCTTGTTGACGAAGACACCGAGGTGGAAATGGGCCTCATCACTCGAGATGATTTGTCGATTTCACCGACCCAATCGGAAAAGACACGACGTTGTCGATGAAGGGCCGGCTTGAGTTCTTGTGTTAACTGGACTTTATAAGCCTTAAGACCCAAATCTTTATGCAAAATACGATGTAAAGACGTTTGTGGAATGCCTAATTCTAAACAACGTCGAGCAATGGACAAACCTGGGGTTTCTTCAACACGTTCGGCTACAACAGCAATATTTTCGGCTGTTCTTGAGCGACGTGCACGGGTTTTATTCTTCACCTCAGTAACTTGTCCCAACAGCTCGAATTTTTTCACCAATTTCTGTATTTCGGCCCGCCAAGGTGCTGCACGGTGACCCAAAAATGTTCGAGTTTTACGAACCGTCTCTGCCAAATTTTCACCTTTTTTATAGTTAATTTTAATAATTTCAATGCGTTGTTTAAGCGTACGAAACACGATATTTTTATTAACGTGTTGTTCTTCTAGTCAAATATCAAAAACGTAGTTTTCTTCTAGTCAAATATCAAAAAATTACAGCTTCAAAAGTGACATCTACCGAAATAGCGGGCTGTTCAAAATAACACCTGTTATTGGAAAACCCTTTACATACTCAATTCGCCTTGATATATAATATAATTATACGCAAAATGACAACTTCACCTTGCAACGGGTATTTATTTGTTTCCTGTGGAGTACGATTTGTTTTTCCTCGGTTATTTTTATGAAATAGAAGAAAAGTTGCAATTAGATGAAACTATGCTTATAATGTATTGCAACAAATGCTTTAAGCCAAAAACGATAGAGAACTCAAATAAATTCTACATTTCCAAATGTAGTCACATCTTCTGCCAGCTGTGCTTGCCTACGGGTCCATGCCATGCATGCAAAGCGCCCTACAAAGCCAGGACAATCGACGCCAATATGCCCAAAGCAATGGAGATTTATTTCGAACCACCAGAAAAAGCATTTCGTAGATTTCAAAAAATACTCCAATTCCAAACATCGCAGTATGCATTATACGCTCACTACTGGCTTAATGTAATGCCACTCCAAATTCAAGAAGACTTGAAGAAATTTAATGGAATGAGGAGAATCAGTGCCCATCTGAATGAGAAATTAGCATACGAAACCAAGAGAATTGAAAAACTGAAACTATATTTAGCATATAAAAAGCGGTGCTCACAAGAGTTGAATCAGATGCGTCAACGTCCGGTTCGTGGCCGTTCATCCACGGTCTCATCAAACAGTAGATACAATAATCTAGTCAACCGCCTTAAAACTCCAACAATAAGCAGTTTATCGGAAGTTACTCTGTCTAGTGCTAATTGCTCAAACTGTACAGATTTGAGCAAACAAGGGGGTTCCTTTTCCAAACGTGAGCGAAATGATTTCAGAATTTAAGCGTTATGACGCCTCACGCCCTTTTAAAACTTAGCGTATTAGTAAGAATCTACTTAATCTAATGTTACTTATGTTTTATTTGAAATATGCAAAATTGAGTTAAGAACTAAAAATAAATACCTTTCGTAGCACTCTATTCAATTGGGAGTGGTTGTATGGTAATTCATTAAAAATAAATTTTAAAATTGCTACCCGCCATCTAATATGAGTACTATTATAATTATTGGTTCTGTTTTTCTGTAAACGCATCAAGTGTTCTACATACATTTTTGGCGCATGTTTTTCAAGTGACAGTACTTGACCGAATATTAATCCGGAATATGCCGGTAACTTAGCATCGACTGTCGAGGGACTGAATTTAGTATGAAATAAATGAAAATTTTTTGAAAATGCCTGCTGGAACCACATGTCGTCTAGGTCCATATGGTTCAATATGGGCCATAAGAAATTGGAAGGGCCACCACGTCTACCGAAAAATGGGCGCAATGCGCGCAACGTTTGCGTTAATGAACACTCATTTTGATAATAAAGTTTTATCATTTGAACGTGCTGTTCAATCGTATAACTTGCAATGATGATTTGGCATAAACAACTGAATAATAAACAAAGGATTTGACAGATGTCACCAAAACAAAATGGCTGTCACAGGGCGCCAAAATCGACCCGCACCAATTGAAAAACGCCTTAGATAAAATATAATAAAAATTTAATTAATTTTAAAGAAAATTTCTGAGTCCCAAACGAGGCATATAGATATGTATTATAAGTATTTCGAACAACAAAAACAACAGCTCCACACAATTAAAAAACAATCGAATTATTTAAATATCGTAACTACAGCAGAAAATCCAAGGGGTTTGAAAAATGTATCTGGTGTACTTTCACCTCTTACTTACGAGGATGCAGGAACAAAAATTAACACATCCTCCTAATTTAAGCAAGCAGGATACACCTTTCAAACCACGAAACATTAAAAAGTATTGTTCTTTTCCAAGTTTTTTTGTTTTTTTCTTAATATATCCATAATTTACACTCATACACTCATACAGCAAAGTCAAGACTACTCCAAAAGAAACAATGAATTGGCAATACTAACACTAGAATATTTTGCTGATACATCATAAAAGTTCGTTCACATATGCATTAATCAGCAATAAATAAACAAAATGAATCTACCCGTTCACATATGGCAGATTACCTGAATCGTTTTTCTTCATAGAAATTGCTTTGATGGAATATTTTGGTTTGTTTAATTATCATTAACGATATAAAAAAAAACCAAGGAGAAGGAATAGTAAGAAACCGAGGTGGAGTGTGTGTGTGTGTTTCACCCGGCATGTGAAGGTACCCCGCAGGACACTAACCACCTCTTCACATGCCCCCTTAAACCGACTCATCTAACCCCCCTCTCCCTCTGGACCCAACCTGCCGAAACAGCATGTTTCCTGGGCCTACCCCTAGATGAGCTAGACGAAGACGACCGATGATATGCCTACACTGACAGGGCTACCTATGCTGTTAACAACGACAACAACAATAGTAAGAAACAGTTGGAGGAAATTCGCAAACGACATTTACTGAAGTTTCAAAAAATTATGGAATTAAAATTTTATTAGAATTATGTATGTCTACAAACCTGTTTTCTTTGTCGGCGTCTATTTTCTTTTAATTATGGATTGGGAGTTAAGTACGAAAAAGTAGGTAATCTACTTATGTATATGTGAACGTATTATAAGAAAGGTAAGCAAAAATGCTTTATTAACAAAAGTAGATTATCTTGTCGATAAGAAATTCAATTGCTGAAAAATTATATACATACATCCATACATAGGCATATATGCATGAGGATAAGTGATACCATTGATTTTAAAGAACTATAAATTGGATTACTCGACTGATTTATCTATTAGTCCGCGCAGTAAGCTTTAGTTGGTTGTTTTTGAAGTGAAAATGTGGCGATTGGTGTCTTTAGCCTTTCTTGCTAGTTGCGTTGCTGTGCACATTCCTGGTGTGCCACAAGAATTTACTTCAAACGATGTTGTGCTCTCAGCCATTTCTGGTAGGTTATCGTAGATATTCGTAAGCATAGAAATTTGTATTCCATAATACTAAAAAATTAAAAACAAGGTGTACTTAAGGTATAAACGGAGATATAATACGTCCTTAATTCATGTCAGAACTTATAAAAAAAAGATTAAGTAGAGAATGTAAATGCATAAGAATCAATCACAATCCTTAATAAATAAAAATGTGGGTGAATCAGTAACTTATATAATTCAGTACAGAATAATTAAGAAATTGCGTGCTATAAATCAATAATATATAATTTTTGTCTAATTCTTTTGAAACAGAATCAACGTAAGGAGTAACTTTGCATATTTCTGTACAGTGCGAGGTTAGCTTTACACTGTTTATTCTTAGTGATACGAAGCTGAATGAATGAGTAAATGCGCACACAACAAGGATTGCTTTCATCGGAGTTGCAGCATTCTTTTAATCATTCTTGCTTTGAATACGTGGAATGAGCGCAGGCTTAAAAATGGTTAGCTTAATTCCCAAACGAGAGAAAATCTTAGTCCACAGTACAAATAGATGTTTTTTTCAAACCGTAAATGATTTCATACTTTTACAACTCAGATATGTATGTATGTGCTGAGTTTGTGGCAGTGGAAAATATGGGAATAATTGTTGGAATTTTCGTGTTTCTAATAGCGCCATAAGTCATCTCAAGTTTTAATGCTGAATTTATGTTTTTATTGATGATTGCAAAAAACCAAAACATGATCCGCACGTTTTTAGCGATAATATTCTGATAAGCAAAGCAAGTTGTAATAACCGCACACCGCAACAAGGCGATAATAATTATAACGGCACGTGAATTCTATTACCATACGTGAGGGCTCTCACCAAAAATAGTAGCGGTTTTAGAAGATTAAATTTTTATCAACGCTAAGGAGAGGTGTTAATATTTGTAAAAACTATTTAGGACATAAATGAATGAAATTTTCCAGGAAATAAAAGAAGAGTGAGGAAGTACCTTTACAGCGGTATTAAATTTTTTCTTAAACCCATTCTGCCAAAGGAGTAAAAAATAGCATCAAAAATCTCTTTATTGTGTATCCGTTGAAGTTTAGAGAAAATGTTTTGAAGAAATAATTTAATTTATAAAAAATCTCAGTATTTTGAGGTCATTATAAATTTTGCGAAAATCGGAAAATTTAATAAATTTCATAATCCAGAATGATGTACGGGATCGTTAAAGTCCGTGCAAAAATAAAAAATACTGAATTGTTTGTATTTTTTTATTTTTTGTCATAGTCTTGTTGTTGTTGTAGCAGCATAAACATTCCCCATATTTACATACGGGGAATGCTGCTGGAGTGACAGTCCTTGGCCGGATATAAATCCGGGTCGTTTCGGTAACGTAGAACCGACTGTCGTCATAGTCTTCTTTTAGGCTTAGACATTTCGTCAAGTTCTTTGATCCTTTCCGAATAATAGGATTTGTTCAAGTCTGAAAAATAGCCATTCGTTCATGCAGTCCCTCCTCGTTTGAATAACATCTTTTTCCCGCCAGCCATTTCTTCAAATTGGGCAATAAATGGTAGTCCGAGAGAGCCAAATCTGGAGAATGGGGAGATGTGAAACGAGTTGGAATCTTATTTTTATTAATTTTGCGACCACAGCTGTAAAAGCGCGAGCTGGTCTGTTGTCGTGATGGAAAAGGGAAATCACTCGACTTCCTCGATGCACACGAAGGTCAAACTCTAAGAAATAGGCCGATCTTGCTAAAACTTGGTGTGTGTTCGCCCAAGAGTTGCTACTAACTAAACATAACCTCGATGCGTGCCAGTAGTGCCATCTCTCTGACTTGGATGGTCTTTTCAAACGGCCCTCGTATATTTATATATACATTTTGCGTGTACTTATACAAGTTTATGTAATAAAAATATATTTGTTGATAAATTCTAATTATTTTGAAACAAATTATTTATTTAGATGAGATTGCTCGTAAGTTCTCGCAGGAATATATTCACTTCCTCGAGACGGGTATTGAATCTGCCGCACTTCGACAAATCTCCGCTCAATTAGCGAAGGCTCACAGCAAAAAGGACCTCTTCACCAAAGAGCTAAGTGATCTGTCTATGGCAGATCAATTTGTAGCATGCACCACCTGTCGTGCCACGGTCAACGTTGTAGCGCGCATGTTTCGTGACGATGATGGTGAACTCGCAGGCGATGATAGTGAAGAGAAATTGAGAAGTATGGCTTTGGACGTCTGCAATCGGCTAGAACTGGGAACACAAGAAGTGTGTTCGAACTTGATTGATTTCAATTTGCCGGCTGTTCTGTATATCATCCAAAACTCGAAAATAGATTCCCGTACTTTGTGTTCACTTTTCATGGAGTACAACTATTGCAATGTGAATAATGCTGACTACAACTGGACTCTCACCATTGACAGCGGAGGCGTAGCAGTGACTGCGCCAAAATCAGATCTACCCGCCAAGAATGGCAATGAGCTGCAAATTCTGCACTTGACGGATATTCACTACGATCCCCTGTATACACCAGGTGCGTTGGCTGAATGCGTGGAACCACAGTGTTGTCAGAGAGGTGCCGGTTCGACTGATACTGAGAAGGCGGCGGGTTACTGGGGTGATTACCGTGATTGCGATGCGCCATGGAACATGATTGACGACGCCTTCAATCACATCAAGAACACACATACTAAAATCGATTATATCTATCAAACTGGTGATGTAGTGGATCATATGGTTTGGGGAACGTCAGTGGAAAAGAATACTGAAATTTTAGCAAAGGTAAATAATCGTCTGGCTGAATTGTTCCCGGGCATACCGGTATATCCATGCGTTGGAAAT
Source organism: Anastrepha fraterculus (assembly GCA_037575425.1). Classification (NCBI taxonomy): domain Eukaryota; kingdom Metazoa; phylum Arthropoda; class Insecta; order Diptera; family Tephritidae; genus Anastrepha; species Anastrepha fraterculus. The sequence goes on from JAYXIM010054996.1 coordinate 68,464, forward strand.
CATGAGCCACATCCACTAAATCTGTAAGTTGTCATCAAAACTTTCAGGCTTTCTATGGATGTAATATTGTTCGTCCTTTCAGCTTTAGCCCAAGTGATGTTCCAGAAGACATCAACACCCGTTGGTTGTACGAAAAGCTATATGAGCAATGGTCTACTTGGTTGCCTGCCGATACTAACGCTACCATTCTTAAGGGCGGTTATTACACAGTTTCGCCAAAATCCGGTTTCCGTGTGATTTCTTTGAATAATAATGATTGTTACACCTCCAACTGGTGGTTGTTCAACGATGGAACAGACAAGATTCCTCAACTGCAATGGCTTCATGACACTTTGTTGGCCGCCGAAAAGGCTGGCGAATATGTCCACATTCTGGCGCACATTCCAACAGGTGAAGGTAGCTGTTGGTCGGTATGGGCGCGTGAATTTAATAGGTTGGTAGAACGTTTCCGGAACACAATTAGCGGAATCTTCAATGGTCACTCCCATCAAGACGAAATGCATTTGCATTACTCGGCTAATAGTCACGCCATTGGCATTGTTTGGAATGGCGGCTCCATAACTACATATTCCAATAAGAATCCAAACTATCGATTATATCAGATTGAAACCGATAGCATGGTAAAATATTTGTATTATAAAGGTTAATTTGATATATTACAAAATTTTGATTTTCATCAAATCTAGCAAGTTGTGGATCACGAAACATGGATCTTCAATTTGACGGAAGCCAATGCTCATGGCGAGTCTCAAACCCCAAATTGGTTCAAAGAATATGACTTCTCTACAGAGTTTACTACAGATTTGAGCCCAGCTGGGATTGATAAACTACTGGATGAAATGACTGAAGACCCAAGCATTCTCAGAAAGGTGCACTAATTTGTTCGGCCATTTTTATAATTTTTTCGTACTAATAGTCTTTGTTTAAATCTAGTTCTGGAGATACAAAATGACCACTGCCGATCCAAAATTGAATAAGGGCTGTGATAGCGATTGCCTGTTAAGCACGATCTGTCGAATAGTGACGACTGTGAATACAGAGAAGACGCGCTGTGCGCAACTGCAGGAGAAACTAAAATTTGCTGTAAGTTATTTATCTCTTAGAAATGGTAGAAGATTTCAACTAAAAAATAATTTATTTTATTTAATGTAATTTATAGTTGGACAACGAAACCACAAGCACAAGCACAAGCACAAGCTCAAGCACAAGCTCCACATCTGAAGCGACGGCTCCTACACCTGAAGAGGTCAGTACCACTTCCGAAAAACCAGAAGATGGCGGTGCAGCTTCTTTGAGTATCTCGATAGCGGGCATGATTATTTTAACGATTTTCTGGATATTATAAGTGTTTAAAATGCGAAATAGAATATTTAAATAGTTTCTTAATTTAAGTGGCTTCCCTATTTATAAATTATGTAAGTACATATCTGTATGTACACCTAAGATAAGCTGAACAAATATATATAAAGTTTTAGTACTAATTATTATTGAAGTATTGAGGAAGTGTTTATTTTTCAATTCTTCTTCTTGATTGGTGCGATAATCGCTTACGCTATTTCGGCTGAGTTTAACAAAGTGCGCTAGTCGTTTCTTTCTTGTGCTAACCGGCACCAGTTGGACATACCAAGTGAAGCCAAGTCCTTCTCCACCTGATCTTTCCAACGCAGAGAAGGCCTTCCTCTTCCTCTGCTACCATCAGCTGGTACCGAGTATATTTTTTAGTTTTTGTGAAAATTTCGAAAATAACTACGAGTTGTTCTGCAATATTAAAATAAATGTTAGTTTTTGCAAACAGGCTAAATTATTCCAAGAGCCAGCAAAATTCAAAAATGTGTTTCTATCTTTCAAATCATTCTCAAACAATAAATAAATCAATCAATCAAGTATAAGCAATTTTTTCACCTTAATTCTCTTTCAAAACAATGACCTCCGAATAGCAAATGATTTTTTATGAGAACTTTAATTATTTCCCGGATGTTTACTATTGTCCGATGAGGCGTACTAAAATTAAGAATAGCTGGTACTAAATTAGTGAAAAAAGAAACGAAACTTTTGTTGTTTGGCAAACCAATGCCTTCACAATACCGAGCGATAGCAACCAATCAAATTTAAGGTTTATAAAAAAATTCAGAACGGATCTTGGGTGGGCGTATCCGAGACAAATAAGATAAACCAATACTGGGTTTCCATCTATAGTTGACATATGAGAAGTACGAACAGTTTGGAATTCGACGATTTCTGCGCGTTCTGTGACTTTGTACCGTTTCATAGTTAAAATTGTGCTGCATAGACGTATTTAAAGCACTAGAAGCAGCGAGCCGATCAACAACTGTGAAAGTTATTCAAAAGGGTGAAGTACAGATGGAACATCCGGTATATGATACCTGGCTCGCGGATGCACTGAATAAGGTACCAGTATTGATATGTATTGAAGTATTTGGACTGAAGCTCCGATGCTCTGAAACGGGCTATTAAAGTCCTCAAATTTAATCAGTTAAAATCCAAACTGCAGATAAAGAGCATTAGCAATACCACTGGGGGCTAGTAATATCACTTGGATGACCAATTAAGTTTGGATTTTCTGGTTGCGTTGGCATTGATGGAAAGGAAATTGCTGACAAACTCGCAATGAAGCGAATTTTAACTTTGTTTATAAGTCCAGAGATTTTCCTCGCCTTAGGCATGATGGCACTGCCCAGCCTTGTAAAAGAAGACAAGGAAGCTAATAGAGAACAGTACTGGGACAATCTACTAGCTTTGAAGCGCTTCAGAGCTATTTGGCATCTCACGACTGAAAACGGTTTAAGGGATGCATGGATGTATCTAAGAACAAGCTAAGAACTAGCACGGGGATTCGGGCACAGTTCATTGAATTTGAACTGGGAATTTATTTGCCTGCAGGGTAGGAAACGAAAGTTCAAGACCCATACTTACAAATCCAAAATATTATAACACTAGGTGACCATTAGTAAGGAACGGGAAGATTAAATTCATGACAGGGAATCTTAAGGTCGCCGTGGTCTAACCCCAATAATAACAATACCCAACCTTTATTACATGGACATTTTCACTTTAAAACTTCAGAAAATAAATGAATACAGAAAATAAGAGGAATTTAATATTTCCTACATTGGTGCATTCGTTGTCGCCTTTTTCAACAATAATCAGAAATCTATGTATGTCGTTACAAAAGATCAGCATAATAAAGATGTGTTTTTCTGTTGTCTCCAATCACTTTAACGTTTTTCGAGTTGTCATTGGCTTTTACAATTACAACTTATTTCTTTGAGTCTGAGGTGCGTACCATATTCTGAATTATAAATTTGCTAATTTTTTTCCTAGCATTTAAAACTGAATATCCCTAATGACGTTGTTGTTGTTGTAGCAGTTCACTATGTCCTGCCAGTGGGGTGAAGTTATTGAAAGTCATCGTCAATTATTCGTTCAATTTCGTTCGTTGATCAATTTCAGTCGTGATGTTGCTTTTATTGCCGGTTTTTGGCATCGACCTATGGAACCAATTTAAAAACTTGCCCGATGCTCTGCACTGCTTTACCTTCCTCCTGCCTGCATTAAGTGGTAGTCCTATTCTTGTTGCCGCTTCATCAGTTTTTAAGGAATGCCGCTATAATGTCCAAATCATCTCCATATGCCGGGATCTGTACTGATTAGAAAATGGAACTTTATTGCCTCTATGGTTAATAAATCAATAGTTATTTGTGAGTATGTGTATGTATTTCTATTTAATTTCTATGCAAAGTTAATATGAGAGCCATTTCTAAAATCTCAAATCAAGTGCATTTGCAACAATTCCACAATTTTAAACACCAAATTGAGGGTTATTTCCATAAGTGTGTCAACAAGCCATAAATACTTTTTTAATCCGTTTTGCTTCTGTACATACGAAAATAACTCGTATTCACAATGTTATTGTTTATGTTTATGTCCGCAAAATGAAAAAAAAGCTAAAAATATTTGCAAGTTTTTAGAATTATTCAATAAAGATTGCAATTATCATTAATTGACGGATAGATAATCGCTAGATAACCCCCAAAATCCAACGTTCAAAGTATGGAAATACATATAAATGTAGGTTCTTGTATGTGTGAAAGTTTGTAAGTTGCCCACCAGTGGTTTATAACGATTAGTTAAAGCACACAGAATAAGGAACCTTAATTGAAAATGTTATATACTACAATATTATACAAAAATACTAGCCTAACTAGTTTTTTGTGTTGGTGTGCACATTCCTGGAATGCCGTTGCACTCCATCTGAGATCACGTCGGGCTACTAGCAAGTTTGGATAGTCCTTTACCACTACCGTTGAAATGGGACTTTAATTCAAAGTATGTGTGAAATATGTATGCCCATAAATATAAATATATGTATAAACTTTTTGTCTTTATGGCGTTCTTGTGCAAACCTAGGAATGATTAGAAATGTGTGTTTTTTCTAATTCCAAATAACATTTTATCTTACATTTTTTTAGTTTTTTTTTTTTAAATAAATTGTACTCAAGAAAGCTTCCGTGGCGCGAATCTCATTTTAACGTAAAACAAAACAAGATTTTTCAATATACTGCACAAAGTATGCGTATGATTACCGTGATTATATGCACATATACATGTGCCCACTAGGGATGCAAATTTTCGGGACCTTTTTTTTATTCCAGGATCCCGAACTGTACCGAAATTAAATAGCGCGTCGTCATTATAATAAAGAAATATAGCTTTTGCGTATCATGCATTTGTTAATACAATAAGTTAATATTATTTGTGAGCAAGAAAAACAAACGTAAAACTTCGTAAACTTAAGCCTTTAAACAAAATTTTTATGCCAGAAGTACAACATTTTAGATACAGCAGCAACTGTCTATGTAAAATTATTTAAAATCACTGTTTGGGATATCTTAAGCGCATACATATAAATTCTAATAAAAATTATTGAGTGCATTTATGTAAAAATTATAATTGCAAACTGGATTATTTAAATATTACCACCCAGGTTACCAATAGTCTGACACTTAAATTAATTTTCGTTGAGCGAAATTTCGAAATTACGGCGGCCGCCGTAGCCGAATGGGTTGGTGCATGACTACCATTCGGAATTCACAAAGAGAACGAAGGTTCTCTCTCACCTAAATTAAGAAAAACAATTTTCTAATAGCGGTCGCTCCTCGGCAGGCAATGGCAAACCTCCGATTGTATTTCTGCCATGAAAAATCTCCTCATAAAAATATCTGCCGTTCGGAGCCAGCTTGAAACTGTTTGTTGTGTTTAAAATATATTTATTTATCTATTTAGTCTATGAACACAAGCTTCTCGACTAGACTAATTACAGCGATAAGTTAGAATAGCTATCGAACATGATTTGAATACCTAAAAAATAGAATATAAAGTAATGAAAAATACCCTTTTCGACGATGAAAAATCTAGTTGGGTAGAACCCAAGATTTAATTAAATTCTCCTAAGGCTCGAACAAGAGGAGCATTACGCGAATACTCCGTTTTGCACTTAGCATCATAGAAAGACAGCTACGAAGATCACACTGTGGTATATTGAAATTAACTCCTTCCAAAAGAAACGAGCGCTCAATATTGCCATTGATGATGTAATCAACGAATGAAAGCGAGAGGACTGATTTTCTTACTTTCAAAGACTTAAGGGTAAACGAAAGCAAACAAGATTTATATATATGTATGTATGTCGGAATTGGTTGAGCAAAGCTCAATAAACGTAGAGCGTATTTAAGAAAAAAGTTTTAGACCTTTTCAATTCTGTTTACGTCTTGGCTTGGTCATGTCTTTTGTCTTAGCATTGCTATGATTTTATGTCTTTGTCTGAATCTATTACTGAAGTGAAGTAATTTATTACGAAAAGTCACTAAATTAATATTTCTTTTTATCAATTAAAGTGTTAAGAGTGGTATCCTCCAAGCCAGGCCTAATCTTATTTCATACAAAACCAGCAGATGAGAAGCCACTTTTGCTTCAACATTTTTTGGCCAGATAGATGGTAGAAATTGCAATGCTTTCTGCAGCATCGAGTGTTTTTTTAGTTGCATAAGTTTACTATGGCTTGACAGCTGAGAATGGCCAACTGTTTTGACATTTCTGCTCAGTAAGGTTTGGCAAGTCATCATGAATCGTTTGACGCCAGAACAACGCTTCCAAATTGTGGAAATATACTCCGAAAAAAAAAATAAAAATGAATCTGTTCGCGAAGTTCATAGAACGAAGTGTTGAAGATGATGCCGAAATGTCGATTCATTGTTGTTGTTCTCAACTTATTGGCGTTTGTTGTTCGACTACGTTGAAAATTTTATGTAAGGGTCTAGTTTTACGTACATATAAAATACAGCTCGTACAGGATTACAGCCAAATTGCGTCGCGTTTTTGAAAGGGCTCATTTAGGTTTATTATTCAGATTTATTGAAAAAACCAGTCAAAAATTGGACTGATTGGACAAAATTTGTAACTCGTAGCCGTGACGGACTCATGTCGAACACCATATTAAAAAAACAAATGTCATGCGATTTTGTACTTGACTGTAATAAAAAAAATCATTCCTACAATATTTCTGTTTCGTATTAACACTTTAAGTTCTCAAACTCTTAAAAAAAAATACCTTTAGAAACAATGCATGAAATGCGAACTCTACTGTTGTATAAAAAGGGTGTTGCCAACACTCAACCAAAGTTACAAATAAAGAAACATTTTCCTCAAAAAAGTGTATTTTTGTAATAAAAATACGAATAACAATTCCGGGATTTTCAGAATTTAAAAAAAGCCGGTATCCCGGAATCCCGGAACGACATCCCTAATGTGCACTACTAAGTATTTGTTATTATAAATAAAATAATACGACTGCAAGTACCAAACACGTCACTCGTGTACGAGTATTTATAAAAGCTGTTGCTAGTAATTAAAAATATTTATGTTTTCAGAAAAGTAATTGATATTGGGTAAATAAGTTTGTTTATTGTACAGAGTCTTTCAAGTGGAGGTGTATTTTTTAAGAGTATTTGGTTGTGACAGTTGTCACTGTTCATTGGCATCTCTTTTGACAGATCTACTTAGAAAAAAAAAAACAGACTGAAAGAAGTTCAATTTTCGCAGTTGAGAATGCGCTTACTAGTCTTAGCAAAATGTCGATAGTGGGCGATAATTTTTTGAAACTATCGAAGTGACACCATTTTCAAAAAGAATGAACATTTGGCAACTGCAACCACGATTGACTTAAAAACCGAGAGTTTTTAGAGGTTGATGTCTTCCAATTTAGATTACGGGTAACAAACCTCTACCACGCAATTTGGCTAAGTTTTCTTCAAAATATTTTTCCATATATGAAAATTTACCATTACATTTTTTTCAGCTTTATGAAGGCTTACTAAAGTAGAGTTTATGTGAATAAACCAGAAACAATTATATATATATGTAATTATAATTATATATGATTGACGCGTACACCCTTTTTGGGTGTTTGGCCGAGCTCCTTCTTCTATTCTATTAAATGGAGAAACCTACAGTTTCAGGCCCATTCTGAACGGCAAATATTTTTTATGAATAGCTTTTTCATGGCAAAAATATACTCGGAGATTTGCCTTTTCCTGCCGAGTGACGACCGAATGGTAGATGGGTTTTAATGAGAAGCTTTTTCATAGCAGAAATAAACCAGTAGGCTTTGCCATTGTCTGCTGCGTAGTGGTCACTAATAAAAAATCGTGCTCATAGTGGGTTTCAAGCCCGGGTCCTGAATAGTAGTCGCGCACAACTCATTCGGCTACAACGGCCGTTTCAATTATGTCCTGAAAGTTTCACTAAAAAAGCCTGCATCTGACGTACCCAATGGGCCGTTTGAAAAATTTCATTTGACATTCATAAAGTGTAGATCTTCTATTAAATATGAGTGTGAGTTTGTGCATAAACATATAATGAATTCCGATTAAAAATATTTAGGTGTGTAATTAAACCTATTATAAAAAATTAAACTTGGAAGGCCCTGTACTTTTTGCACACAAAAGCAATGGCAATAAAAAACAAATTGAGATTTTAATGATTGCACCTGCTGGGGTATAATTTCTTCCATGCACTGTTTGTTCGAATACTGTATATGTGCATAATTGTTGTACTAGTAGTGGTAGTAATTGTTACTGCTCTTATTGTTGTGGAAACAACAATACTTTAACAAATTTCCGCAAAAATACCGAGGGCTCATATCAGAAGACGTAAGTTCATGTACAACTGAGAGCTGGTAGTTTCATTTATAGCTTGCAGCGCTTGTCGTGCCACAACCTGGGTTAGGTCGAACGTGTTTCAGAAGAATGGCGATGAGTTTTCTGATTCTGATCCTGCTTTGCATTGCTTTGTATTATAGCGAATCGACTAAAATCGTAAACTGAAAAGTTTGTTCAGGAGATTTAAGATGGTCTTGCGCTAAGTAGGTATAACAATGAACTGCATGTGGCCACAATGTACTAAAAGTTTACCAAATGAGAGGGATGCTTACGGATCACAGCTAGCGGAAATTTTTCGTATTTGCATTAGAGCTATTGGATGGCGAAGTGCACAATTATTTATACGAGTATATAATGTAATATATTGACTCAATATATTATACATAACATAAAGTATTTCAGGGCTATTTTCAGAGACTCGCCGTATGAAAGCTGCAAGTGTCTAACTGTAGCTTTAAATCCGGATGATCGCCGCAAGTGGTTCCAGTCCCAAAAAACCTACAGCTACCTTAGCTACAAAAATGTTTAAAGAAGACTATTCTGCATTCAAATCAAAAGTCAAGTGAATTATAAATATTAAGCCATATAGGTTTTCAATAAAGTTTTCAACTATAATCGGAAAAAATACTTATTTCTATATTAATTATCAGGGGTAATTTCTTTCTTCAGTTGTGTGGATTTTCCCACTGGGCATATTGGTAAGAGTTTTAGTGCGTTAATGGATTAAAATGGGTTTTTTTTTTTTTGCAATAGATTTGGTTGTGCAATTATTAACTGATAAAAGTTTGCGAACTTTGCCGTATACCTTAAGCAAATATGTTTGGATTATTGGGTTAGTCCATTTTTAACTCGGGTCCATGAACAACGTTCGAGAAAAGCTTCGAAATGCTATTTTTTTCACTGTGTGTTAGCCACTTGGCGATTTGTAGTGCCTTAATGGTGTCAGGTGCTCCGTGGAATTTTACTGAGGATAATGGAATGCTTTCAGCGATGTCGGGTAAGTGAGATTAAAAATATATATCTATGAAATTAAAAATATATATCTATGAAATTTTGAGAAAACAACTTATTGAGCTACATATATTTCTTTATTCATTCATATTAAGACCTTACGATCCATCACTTTTCTTAAGCTGAAATACTGATTTACGATATAAATGAATTTATTATTATTAATTAACGCGTAGGAAAGTCTAAAGTGGGCTTTAAATTCTACGTTAAAAGTAGGTAAGTAGGTATCGTGATTGGCGGTTGTGATACAGCCAGGGCTGTCCCCTCTCATAACTCTACATTGTCCTCATTGAACCAAACTGTGGCCTTAATATATCTAACAAGACTTGTTATTTTTAAAGGGTGATTTTTTAAGAGCTACAGGAAAGCTTTAAAAAAAAAAAAAAACACGTAAAATTCAGAAAAATGAATGGAATTTTTAATTAAATCGATAGTACAGTCCATATAATTTAATGTTTGAAGATTATTTCATGCATATGTTGACCGCGACTGTGCTTAAAATGGTCCGTCCGCTTAGTCCAATTTTGGCATCTCTTTCCAATGTTTCGGCAGGTATCTCACATATAAATTCTTTAATGTTGTCTTCCAATGCGTTAATTGAAGTAGGCTTGTCTGAATAGACATGAGCTGTAACATAGCCCCACAAAAAATTATCTAAAGGCGTTATATCGCACGATCTGGGTGGCCAATTGACAAGTCCCGAACGTGAAATAAAATGTTCACCGAACTCGCCTCTCAACAAGTCCATTGTTACGCGTACTGTGTGGCATGTGGCACCGTCTTGCTAAAACCACATGCCATGCAAGTCAAGCTCTTGCATTTCGGGCAAAAAAAGTTGGATATCATTTCACGGTAGCGCTCACCATTCACAGTTACGTTACGATTCGCAGCATCTTTGAAGAAGTACGGTCCAATGACCAGCCCATAAACCGCACCAAACTGCGACCTTTTCTGGATACATTGGTAGCTCTTGCAATTCTTCTGGCTGATCTTCACTCCAAAATCGACAATTTTGCTTATTTACGTACTCATTGATCCAAAAATGAGGCTCGTTCGGCTTCAATTCTTGCACTTGCTGTATTTTGAAAGCCTTCACACCTAAATCCTTTCGGAAAATGTTCCACGTTGTTGAGTAACAGAGGCCCAATCGCTGCGAACGGCGACGAATCGATAATTGATGGTCATCATTAACACCGGCCGATACAGCTGCGATATTTTCTTCAGTTCGCACTCTACGTAAGCGTGGGGGTTTGATGTCCAATAATGTAAATTTGGTTCTAAATTTAGTCACAATAGCTCGAATAGCCGCTTCAGTGGGTCGATTAAACTGACCATAAAATGGAAGAAGCGCGCGATAAACTTTCTTAACAGAACACGCATTTTTATAATAAAATTCAATGATTTGCAAGCGTTGGTCGTTTGTAAGACGATTCATGGTTAAATTATAGACCAAACTAAAGATGTTTGGCAGTGAAACAAAACACGAAACGTGCGTCAGCTGTTTAAACCAACTGTTTAAAAAGATAATAGCTAAAAATCACCCTTTATATTGGCTACTTCTGCCAAGTTATTCGGGGAACTTTTTCCTAAAATGTTGAACCTTCTTCTATCCAGAGCCATGCACCCGCATAGAAAGTGTTCTATAGTCTCTTTTTCTCGAATGTCGTTACAGCTTCTGCAATAGTCGTTACAGGGTGCTCCCAGTCTACTGGCATGCCTGCCATTCAGACAATGCCCTGTTAGGACCCCGAGAAGATTTCTCATATTTTTACTGTTTAGTTTCAACAGTCGGTTTTTGCAGCCCATGTTCCATTCCGGCCACTTCATTCTACTAGTTGCACAGGTCAGGGACTGAGACCATAGCCTGTTGGCAGCACTGATATTGTGTTTATTTATAAGCATCTTACGGTAATGTGGTACCCAATCTCGCTAGTTCATCTGCTGTTCTGTCAGAACGTCGATACATTTCTTTACTGTCTTCGAGTTAATATTAGGCGAGTTTAAAGCTTTCAGGGCCCATTGGCTATCTGAATATATATTTATATCTCTTGTGGTGAGGACATTTTTATTTAGGGCTGGCAGACCTTCCATGATCCAAAATACACTGCAGTGATCCGGTAACCGGAATGAGATGTTGGCATTCATTCCTTCAGAATGAAATCCTCCGCCTACTTGATCATTTAGCTTGGAACCATCAGTATAGATCAGCATCTATTCCGCTTCTATTGTCCATTACCCCATTGTCCCAATCTTCTCTCGTTGGGAAAGTTGTGGCAAAGGATGTGTTTAAATGCAACTCTACTGAGCTACAAAAGTCTGTCGTTTGATGTACGAAGGGGTATTCGTCTAATATTCTTGCGTGACCCCTTCTGTTAATGGCTAAGTTAGAAGGTTCTCTTAACCTAAGTGCCGATTTCGCCGCCAGCTGTTTGCTGTAGGCCTCAATCGGTAATAAGTGCAGCATGACATTCATCGCTGCCGTGGGCGTAGTCGTTAGTGCTCCGCTGAGACTAGCACCACTTTGAATATTTTCTAGGCGTTTTACCATAATGTCGTTCTTTTCTCAAATGTTGGCCATCAGCTGCTTTTTTACTCTATCATTAATCATTTGTTTCCACGAGAGCTTCCTATCTAATACTAGTCCTAGGTAGCTCGCCTCTTCCCCAATTGACAGTGTGATTCCCTCATGGGTAGGGGGGCTTAGAACAGGTATCCTGTATTTCCTGGTGAACATGATTAGTTCTGTTTTGTTGGAATTTACCCCAAGACCACTCGATGCAGCCCACCGGCTTACATCGTTCAAAGCATTTTGGATTATGTTGCAGATGGTATCTGGGAATTTCCCTCTTATTAATATTGCAACATCGTCTGCGTAGGCCCCTACGTGTATCCTCCTTTCCTCTAGATTCTTCAACAATTGATTCATTGCCAGAATCCATAGCTGAGGAGAAAGTACACCGCTCTGAGGGGTGCCCCTCTTGATGGATATGCGTATCGTCGAGGGGCCCAATGTCGACATTACGAACCTGCCTAGTGGCAACCGTAAATTTCACAAGGTCCTCGGCGACACCCAAATCAGTCATCGCGCTTGTTATGACCTCCGGTGGGATGTTGTTGAAAGCGCCCTCTGTGTCTAGGAAGGCTACCAGAGAATAATCTTTATTCTCTATAGATTTCTCTATCTCTGAAACTAGTGAATTTAATGCTGTCTCTGTGCATCTACCTTTAGAGTATGCATGTTGTGATCTCGCGAGTAGCGACGGTGTCAAGTTTTCTCTTATAAAGGCGTCTATTAATCGCTCTAACATCTTTAATAGAAATGAGGACGTTAAAAGTAATAACATAAAATTTAATTACTAGTTCAGAAAGAGGGATTAGATCTCATGATATACATATATAAATATATGTGTACAATTCTATTATTAATCGATTTCATAGAGTAATCTAAGATTTGGTCGTTCTTTTAAATTTAATTTCAACAACATAAAAAATGTTAAAATAAAATAAAAAAATTAAAATCAAACCAAAATTCATTTTTATAGATAACTATTTTTTTATATCCCAGAGAAAAATTGAGTTACTACAACCTTGAAACCGGACATTTCCTAAGTCAGTTGCTGAAGTAATAAAGATTGAGGTTTTTCGCTACACTCACTAAGGAGCATATTTTCTATGCAAAAATCTCTGTCGGCATTTTAAAATACTCGACGTACTTTATAGGATGTTCCCTTAAGACCACTCATTTAAAATTTGTAAGTAAACATTCTGCTTATTTGAAAAATGATGCTGTTGTTATTGTAATATTGAATATAAGTATGGAAGTTATGTGCACTTATGGAACAAAATATGAGTTAAATGACCGCCTCAGAGCCATAGTATATATTTTTAAAACAAATTTCAATTACATTTTAGACTAGCATCGTTCACTGTAGGCACATACCTTTCCTTTCAAAGAAATAAATCTAGTAGCATCATTTAGCGGTAAGCCCGTATAAAGGGTTTTCCAATAACAGGTGTTATTTTGAATAGCCCCTATTTCGGTAGATGCCACTTTTGAAGCTGTCATTTTTTGATATTTGACAAGTAGAAACTACGCCATTAATAATAATGGAACGATACCCGCTTAAACAACGCATTGAAATTATTAAAATTCACTATAAAAAGGTGGAAATTTGGCAGAGACGGTTCGTAAAACTCAAACATTTTTGGATCATCGTGCAGCACTTTGGCGGGCCGAAATACAGAAGTTGGTGAGCAAATTCGAGCTGTTGGCACAAGTTAGTGATTTGAAGAATAAAACCCGTGGCCGTCACTCAAGAAAAGCCGAAAATATTGCTGTTTTAGCCGAAAGTGTTGAAGAAAACCCAGGGTTGTCCATTCCTCGACGTTGTTAAGAATTAAGCATTCCACAAGCGTCTTTATATCGTATTTTGCATAAAGATTTGGGTATTAAGGCTTATAAAGTCCAGTTAACACAAGAACTTAAGCGGACCGTGTCTTTGCTGATTGGGTCGTTGAAATGCATGAAAATGATCCGGAATTCCATCGAAAAATCATCTTGAGTGATAATGCCCATTTCCCCCTCGGTGGCTTCGTCAACAAGCAAAATTGTCGGATCTCGGGTTCAGAAAATCCAAGAGTTATTGTTGAAAAGCATCTCTAGCATCAACGTATGACTGCTTGGTGCGGTTTATGGCCCGGCGGAGTCATTGGACCATACTTTTTCGAAAATGAAGCTGGAGCAACAGTTACGGCGAATGGATTGCACTATCGAGTGATGATTAACGATTTTTTATGGCCGGAATTGGATGGTATTGATCTGGGCAACGTTTATTTTCAAGAAGACGGCGCTACGTGCCACACAAGCAACGAAACCATTGATCTTTTACGGGAATAATACCTCTTATTGGAAAACTCTTTACGTATACATACAAATGCAGCAGCTGTGTGAGATTTTTCAAACCATCTTCTCAAAATCAGCGTTCACACGTGACATGTACCCACCAACTCTTGTTTAAACTTTAAATAGGCGGTCGTTCGGCTCTATTCCCAATCAATGGTCGAACTCTTTGCAATGACAGTTGTTATAATTACTTTTATATTATATTTTGGTACACAAAGAGAAATTGCGTGGCTTGCGAGAAATTGTGGGGCGATTATGACAATCGTGAAACAGAAGTTTATGTTTCATCTTGATTCAGTAAAATTAATCAAAACAGTTTTGTTGTGTGAATAAAAATTCAGCATTACAAAGAAATATATAAACCAGTCACTAAAAAATTTGTAAAGTCTATATTTTTATAGCCATTAGTTTGACATTATTCGAATATCCGCGTTTTCCATATTACTGAGCATTTGCCAAAAAAGGCAAGAATGCGTAATACAATTACGAAAGCGGAAGAGCTGTAGAATGTTAGACTGCTCGCCGTTCTGTCTCACAAAAATATGCCCCATTAAATTTTATTATAGACTCTTAAAGACAATATTAATGGTAACCTTTAAGAATCTTTTCAAATAATTTTGATCAACTTTAGTCTCCAAGTAATGAAATCTTCAATACACAGTGAAAACAAGCTGGGAATGCTTATTCCGGGCCGGACCGAATTTCATATGCCGCGCACATTTTTTTTTAATTTTTAATTTAATTTAATTTTTGGAATAAAAAAAATCAAAAAAAAAAACCCAACAGACAATATGGGTTCTTATTCGATTTCAATAATATGTACATATGTATGTTGGGTCTTAATGCGATGGAGAGCAACACGTATACTCAGTTTTTGTGCATGAAATTGGCGCTTATACCAGTTTTCGTTGGGTGCTTGGTCGAGGTTCCTATTAGTGGCGTGCGTCTTGATATTGTTTCGCAAATGGAGGGACCTACAGTGTTAAGCCGATTCCGAACGGCAGATATTTTTTGGTTTATCATGTATGGAGATGCGAACCAACGTACTTTCGAATGGTACTTACGCACCAACGATGTAATTGTAAGATGCGCCGCTATTATAAAAGCCAAAGGATGAGCAATTAAAATAAAAATCGTATTTTTAAAATAGAATAAAAAAAGCTTTTAATAATATTATATTATATATTGATTGTTTAGTATTTATCTGAAATTTGTAATTTCGTTCTTGATTCGTTCGTGATTCATATGTAGATGAAGTTGCTCGCAAATTTTCCAATGAGTACACAGCTTATCTGAAGACGGGCATCGAATCGCCTGCATTGCGTCAGATTTCTAATGAAATGGCATCCGCGCACTCCCAGAAGGACATTTTCACAAAGAATATCGGAGAATTGCGCGCTGTCGATCAATTTGTAGTATGCACAACTTGTCGTGCCACTTTGAGTGTGTTGGGCGACATGTTTCGTGACCCTGAAGGTGAATTGAATGGCGAATCGGCGAAAGAGAATACAAAGAAGGTGATGCTCGATATTTGTGATCGCTTCAATCTGCAAACTGAGGAAGTTTGTTCTGGATTGTTCGAATTGAATTGGCCTGTTCTGGATTATATCATTCAAAACACAGTGGCTGATACGCGTAGCTTATGCGGTACATTGCCAATAAATTTTTGTAAAGTGAGGCAGGAAGAGTATAATTTTACACTGAGCATTGACGCTAGTGGATCTGTAATTGATGGCCCCAAAAGCGACATACCGGCTAAGAGCAGCGACGACTTGAAAATAGTACATTTGACTGATATACACTACGATCCCGAATATGAGCCGGGTGCACTGGCAGATTGCCCAGAGCCGATGTGTTGCCAACGAAGCACCGCATCCGGTGTGGTGGAGTCAAGTAAACAAGCTGGATATTGGGGTGACTATCGCGATTGCGACGCACCGTTGCATGTAGTTGAGCACGCCTTTGACCATATTGTGGAGACCCACTCGAATATCGATTATATTTATCAAACCGGGGATGTTGTGCCACATATCACTTGGGCAACAACGAAAACTGGTAATATGGATATAATGACGAAAATCAATCAATTAATTATGGAGAAATTCACGGGTATCCCCGTGTATCCGAATGTAGGGAACCACGAATCACACCCGTCAAATGTGTAAGAAAATGAGTGTAAAAAATTTCCATTTCATAAAATGTTCTTGTTCTTTTTCCAGTTTTGGTGCTATCGATACACCGGATGAAATCAACGTCAAGTGGCTTTACGAGCATCTGTGGTCGCTTTGGTCCACTTGGCTGCCAGCTGAGGCCGAAAACACTGTTCTTAAAGGCGGCTATTACACCGCCTCGCCAAAGTCAGGCTTCCGCGTGATTTCTTTAAACAACAACGATTGTTATCTATACAACTGGTGGATCTATCACAACGGCAGTATTGCCATCGAGCAATTGGAATGGCTACACGACACACTGCTCGCAGCGGAGAAGGCTGGTGAATATGTCCACATATTGGCGCACATTCCATCTGGTGATGCTGACTGTTGGACTGTATGGGCGCGTGAGTACAACCGTGTTATTGAGCGGTTCAATCATATCATTGGCGGCATCTTCAATGGTCATACACACGTGGATGAGTTGAACGTACATTACACGTCGAACGGTCATGCTGTGGCTGTCTCCTGGAACGGAGGCAGTTTGACAACTTATTCTAATAAAAATCCAAACTATGTCATATATGAGGTCGAACCTGAGAGCTTGGTGGGTATAATAGCCGGAAAACTGTGAAAAACACAATTTCTATACGAAGCCACCCTTGTCCTAAACGAAATTATATGACCTTAAAGGTAAAACATCTAAATAGCATTTATTTCAATATATCAAATTTTATTTTATTTTTATAGAACATTTTAAGTACCCGTTCTTGTAAAAACTTCACAAAACATGTTTTTCAAAAATTGGTACTTATATGTAGTACCTAAGTCCCACTATAAGGCGGGTATTCAAATAGTATTTGTACTAGTTTCCATTATCTTTATCCTTGAGATGCTACTTGTCTTCGGTGACCCCTAATCAAATTATCTGTAGATATAAATTCACTTTGTTGAATTATTAGTCCCCTGGCCCTAGAAAGATAACTAGACGCTTCAGGAACACACGATTCTCTATTGTCCATATTCCACCCTAATATTAAATACTTATGTAAATACTAGGGTGTTTAATATTTTTACGGTTCGATAAGAAAAACACAAGTTTGTGGTTTGAAATAAACTTTATTACTCAGTATAGTATCCCTGAACATCAATCCACTTGTTCTAACGGGAGTCCTATTTATAATTAATTCCATTAATTCCATCCCTGAAGCGAGCATCTGGAAGGCCTGCAAAATACGCTTCCACAGCTATTATGACCGCATTATTTGATGAAAAACGATTTCTACGCCTACATTTTTTAGGTCTGGAAACAGATGGAAGTCGCTAGGGGTCAAATCTGGTAAATATGGTGGGTGACAGTGCATTGTCGTGATGAAAAAGAATTTTTTTCTTTTGCAAACTGGCACGTTGTTCACGATTTTTTTTCTTTTGGCTGGTCGAAAAAGTTACAAAGGTTATTCAGAATTCATTGTTTTACCAGTTTGAAAATAATCCACAAACAAATTTCCTTTCCGATCCCAAACAGTTTTAAAATAGTTGAAAGAATAAAATGCGTTTTTAATGTTATTTACAGAACCCTTATGAAAAATAATGGCAAAATGTTCAACGGGAGAACGCCTCTGCGACACAGGTTATCTTTCTACTGTTAAACGCATTTCCAAAAGAGTTACGAAAAAGAAAACAGATTTGAATGGTTTAAAATGTTCTATAAAAATGTACCACGTAAAATTTTTTCTACATGCAGGCTTCCAAGGCAAACAGATTTTTCGCAAAGTTTAGTTCGGTAGCCTCTGAATGAAATTATGACGCGGTGGAGTAAACCCACGCTAGGAGTTTTACTTTTAAGGTTATATGTGCTGAAGTTGCATAGTGTGACGCAGTCTTCATAGTTTTACACAAAAATTCTCCACAGCAAGTCGTTGACTATGAAACCTGGATTTTCGATTTGGAGAAGGCAAATGAGTTGGGCCAGAGTGCGAAGCCTGAATGGTTCAAAGAATATAGCTTATCTGAATTCACCGCAGATCTAAGTCCAAATGGTTTGGACGGGCTACTGGATCGGCTAGCTCGAAATCCAGAATTGTTGCGAAAGGTAAAAACATTAAACGATACATTTATGATTTCTTATGCTCATATTTAATCTTCTTAAGTACTGGCAGTATAAGTATACATCAGCGAAACCCCATCTGGATGTTGGATGTGATGATGACTGCTTATCCAAAGCTATCTGTCGCATGGCGGTAACCGTTTATGATCAGAAAACGCGCTGTAAAGAATTACAAGAAATATTGAAAGAAAATGTGAGCACCGATCATTTGAATGAATGCATTTCTAGTTATATAGGGTGTTTTTTAAGAGTTTGGGAACTTCAATTGAAACAGAAATATTGTTGGAATCATTGTTTTTTTATTATATGCCCGTCACGGCTACGAGCTACATAGCCCATTCGATCAGTCCAATAAATCGATTGTTAAGCGCGCTGTATGGCAACTTAGGGCGTCGAAGTTTAGCTAATTAATTTTTGGAAACGAAAAACGATATCGCGAATCACGGTAACGGCATCTACTTCTTCATTTAATAAGGTACTAAATACCGATGACCGATAACGCCAGCGCCTTCCTCATCGCGAAAGAAATAAGGGCCGATGATGCCGCCAGTGTGTAAGCTTTACGTAAAATGGACAAAGTGCTGCATGAAAGTATATTTTCACAATTTGAAAGGATTGTTCTGGCGTTGACTTGCCAAACTATACTGAACAGAAATGTGAACACAGTTGCAAAATGTCAGCTGCCAAACCATAGTTATCAATATCGAAAGTTCTTATGCAGCTAAAAGAACACCCCATATAAGTACCTTATTCATCCACGTTGTGTTTACATACCTATATACCTATTGGCGCCAAGGCTTATGCAATTAACACTATTTTTGAATATTTATGGATTTATAAAAAATGTGTTTTCATTTACGCTTTTCTTTTGGAATAGCTGCGGACTGAAACCACGGAATCATCGACCACTGAAACATCGACTACTGAAATTCTGACCACTGAAGGACCATCTACCACAGAAGATCCCTCTGGAGACTCAGCTGTTGTGATTTCCGCAATACAACTAACAACAATGGCAAGTTTCTTTGTTGTTGCAAGGTTGATATTCTAACCTTTTTTATAAATAAGTCAATTATAAGATTTACTTTAATAAACTGTACAACTTATGAACTTATGTTTTTTTTAGAGGTTAAGTTTTCAAGTTGGCACCACTTTTTTCGTAGATGGTCTTTTTGACAGCTGTCACTTGATTTATGCTTAGTTTGGTTTCCCATTTCATAATGAATAGACTTACACCTGAACAACGTTTGCAAATCGTGCAAATTTATTACGAAAATAATGGTTCGGTTCGCGCGACGCATCGAAGAAAATTATGTTCAGCGATGAAGCTCACTTTTGGTTGAATGGGTATGTCAATAAACAAAATTGTCGCATTTGGAGTGAACATAATCCACAAGCCATTGCTGAGACGCCGTTACATCCTCAAAAAGTCACTGTTTGGTGTGCTCTATGGGCAGAGGGAATCATTGGTCCATATTTCTTTAAAAATGAAGCCGGCCATAATGTTACAGTCAATGGAGAGCGCTATAGAGCAATGATTAATGACTTTTTCGTGCCTGAATTGGACGATGTTGATGTGGACGACCTTTGGTTTCAACAAGACGGCGCTACATGCCTTACAGCCAACGCAACAATCGATTTATTGAAGGAAACTTTTGGTGAGCGCATTATCTCGCGCCGTGGACCTGTGGCGTGGCCTCCATGATCGTGCGATATAACACCGCTGGACTATTTCTTGTGGGGCTATGTGAAGTCGCTTGTCTACGCAGATAAGCCCGAGACGATTGACGGTCTTGGAAGAGAATATTCGGCGCGTTATTGCTGACATACGGCCCCAATTGCTGCAAAAAGTGGTCGAAAATTGGGCCTCTCGGCTGGAATTTATTCGAGCCAGCCGCGGCGGCCACTTGCCCGAAATCATTTTTAAAACATAATGGCAAACCCTTATCTTTATGATAAAGCTAAATTCTTGGCCATAACATTAAATTATATACGTTTCATTTCATCTTGAAAACCTAACCTCTAAAAAAAACACCCTTATTTATTGACTTCGGTGCGTTCGAAAAGTCTGGGAATTTTAGCTATTTACTGAATTTAGCGCCTGCGCAAAATGGTTGAATGGGTATCATTTTTAAAACATAATGGCAAACCCTTATCTTTATAATAAAGCTAAATTCTTGGCCATAACATTAAATTATATACGTTTCATTTCATCTTGAAAACCTAACCTCTAAAAAAAACACCCTTATTTATTGACTTCGGTGCGTTCGAAAAGTCTGGGAATTTTAGCTATTTACTGAATTTAGCGCCTGCGCAAAATGGTTGAATGGGTATCATTTTTAAAACATAATGGCAAACCCTTATCTTTATAATAAAGCTAAATTCTTGGCCATAACATTAAATTATATACGTTTTATTTCATCTTGAAAACCTAACCTCTAAAGAAAACACCCTTTATATGAGCCGTTTTCTTTTATCTTAATTTACATGGAGATATTTAGGTTTTCCATTGGAATAATTTGAAAAATATGAAAAGTATGTTATTACATTGATATATATATTTATCAAGAGATTTCAATTGAAACAAACCAATTTTTTAATTATTTTTATTTTAATATTTCAACTATAAACAACAACATTTACTATTTAACCGAAATTTATTATACTCTTACTATTAATATATTTGAACTTTTTCCATTATGATATGTATCAAGTTTTCGAATATAGTCGAGATTTAAAACCCTTATCCAACATATATTCAACCAATTTACTTCTTCACCATTGATATTTTTCATCTTCTTATAAATGCAACTTCTTTGTAGAAACAAAACCAGGTTGTTTCATTTTATTTTCGGCATTATTTTATGTTAATATAGTCTTTAAGGACATACAGTATATCTTTTTTCTTATAGTTGGTTGGTCAAAGTGGTGATTCATCCAGAATCCAGAAAGCGCTTCCGCATCATTTTGTTGCCACATCCTCGCTACCAACTTGTTTAACGGTTATTTACAGCGGGACTATATCCAGTCTGTGCGGTTCAAGAACCTTGGTAGGTTGTTGCCAATTAGGCCAGATAGTGGTTCTCTTCTTCCGGTTGTTTGCAACAGTGACAGTGTCGGTTGTGAGGAATGCCCGTTTTGGCTGCTTGGTCTCCGACAGACCAAAAGCCAGTTATGATTGCCGTGTGTCTCCGTGCGTCCCGTCATTTCATGTTTATCCATGTTGACGTTTGTTTGAGGTTGTAGGTGGTCCATAACATTCTGCTATTTTGCATGTTTTTGGTTTCTCCGTATTTCGTCTATCCGTGATTCGGAGGTATTCCTATTTGGTTCCACCAGTTTAGAGGTTATTCTATCCGAATAAAGTGATTGAATTGCAGCTTGACTATCCGAAAGAACAGGAGTATTACCCTTTAAAGAGAAATCTGCTCCGTCCTATATTGCTCTCGATATTTCCAATATCGGTATCAGAATATACAAATTTGTGGTCGATAATCTCTACGCTGTTCTCGGGGAACTGAACAACATTAAAGCCAATATCAAATTTGTATTTAGTCCAGTGCACATATCGCTGTAGGCTATTGCATGTTGCTGCGAGGTTACATTTTCTAAATACTTCAAGCAACAAGAAGCAATTTCTTGGGCACCTCTCATTGATTTTATATTCTATAATAAACGGGGGAAAACCGAAATTCCGGGAAAGTATAAAAATGTGTATGCTAATTGCAATGTTGCCACACATATAAAAATGCACCGAAGAAATTACGTAGTACAACTTATAACTAAATAGTAGAATGCCTTTGAGGAAAGTGGACTATATATGAAACTTCATTAACTACGAAAATTTGTGATGATAAAAACAAAAAAAAATTTAACAGATTTTCTTGAAAAAAGTTCTTAGTAAATTGTCTTAATTTTTATCATTAACTATTTTTTTGCGAAAATGGACTTACACCACTTCGACGGAAAATGCCAGAGATGTGACGAGAAATTTGAGATCTCCTATGTTAGGTAAAAAAATATTTTTTTTTCGAAAGTGCTTGCAAAAATACCTTGAATTCGAAGGTTTATGCCGAACTTTTTTTGCCTGTAAGGTATAGTACATTGCCAACAGAAAAAATAGAAATAAAGTTCCACTTACGCTGTACTCTTAAGCCATTACCATCCATAAATAAATCCGAAGCTGAGTTATATAATTTATATTTAATTGATCGTTTTTCTTTCAGATTTATTATGAATAATTTTCACTACAATTACATTTAAGCACGTATTTACTATACATGTGCGTATACATACATATTTTTAACATTTGAATGCTATTTGGGGACCTAATAACGGAGGATTTCTAAACATATTGCGTTTGAATGCATACAGAGATCGGGGCTTTCGAATACTTATATATACAATACTGGTTACCGAGCTTTACAAACAATTAGAATTCAAAGAAGCATTAAAAACTAATTTCATAGATATTTTCCTTTCTGTTGTTGCTGAGTTTGGTGTGCAGCTCAGTTTGTTATTTAGCTGGAAGCGTTTAATGAGGAGCGAGAATTTTCATCTAAGCGAATATTCTGGAGTATCTCTGGGTTATCACAAATGTAAATTGAAACAAAGAAACATAATTTTCACTCATATATGTACATTCATATGTATGTTTTTTGGTTATACTTCTATGAAATCTATTTCTGATGAGGCTGGTTATTATTATTTTCGGTGTTGCTTTCAGTAGAGTTTATTTTGTTAAATTTATAGCGCACATACAAGTGTGGCAATATCAAGATCATTTTCATCGGCTTTCCGTATCATTACAGCTGCGTAATTTTGATATCGTCCGGTAGAGATCAAACGCACCGTAGTCACTTCACAGAAGATGGCCTGTTCGGGTCCTGAATTAAAAACGATTTTGATATATAAAATCAGTATTTCTTACTATATATTCTATGAAATTACCCTGCTGATCAGCATAGCCGCAAACATCAGATGCCTTCTCCATTGCGAACGAGTCCAGTCCAGACGAGCCGCCGACCTCCAATCGATCCTCATGCATGCCGCACTATAATAATAAATGCCATTGAGTGAATTTTTCCAAACGCATTCCATCTTTATTGGCTTACGTCATAATTAACCTTTTCGCCACGCACGTTCTTGCCGCCTATTTTCAGATTGGCCACTGCCACCGTGGCTGGGAAGAGTGCGGAGATCGTGCAATTGCGCCGATAACCGAAATTAGCCATATTGAATACAGCGTTTGTGTCCTGTACCAGCACGTTGCAAGCTGCCCCCGGCAAAAGATAATCAGGAGAAGTAATAATTAGTTTTTCTTGTAATAAAACAATGCTTCAATTGCTTGTTGCAAGCACCAGACACTTACGTTGCGTAATTTTGTGAAAACGCACGTGGGCGATGAAGGAGCCACGGAACGGAATGCGATACTGCAGCAACGCCGCATTTTGACTTGAACGGAAGAATTTCTTATTCGCGACACGTGGCCTGTAAGTAAATAAATTATGATTTATGAGATGCAACCGAGTACTCTTGTTGCAAGTCCAACTATGAATTAATAGTACTTCACTTACAATTGTTTATAATTGTTGCAAAACTCTACCACACGCTCTTCCAACTCACGATGATGGTCCTTAATGCCTGGAAAATATTCGCCATTCAACTCCCAGCCATCCACGAACTACAAAAGCAGTGAGAAAAGAAAAATTATTGAAAGCAAATTGCATTAAGTGTTGGTGAATATTTAATTTCACTGGGGTGGCTGAGCCCTTCATTTATGCAACTTTGTTGACAATGTTTTGATATTTAGGCATTATTTGCTTCATTTGAACTTCTTGTGGCTCAGCCCTTCACTTACAGCCATTAGACCGCCGCTCGCACAATTAACGTCGTACTGTTTCATTGTTATTTCGATGATAGTGTCAGGCTCACCAATCACGTAGAGGCCACACACTTCTGATGACGACTCTTCCACGGCGGCTTCCACGAGTGGCAACTCCATCCTGTTGGCAAGCAAATGCGGTACTTTTTTGAATACGTAGTCGCCGGGTTCGGACGCAACATGCATACAATCTGCATACCAAAGGGAAAGGTGAAGGAGTTTGAAAAATTGTGCAAACAGTTCAGAATATAATTATAGACACTCTTAGGTATGTATGTATGTATGTAACTTAAACGAAAGATGTTTTCTTTTCTATTTCACTTGGCTATAAACTTTCGACACTTTTATTGAATTTCAAACAGCTGGCAAATGTTTTAGGAATTTTCTGCTCAAAAGCAATGATGGGGAAAAGTAAGTTTCCTAAGCAAACAGAAAATAGAACTAACTAAAATAGTCCAGATTCGAGTGAAACCAAACGTTATATAGGGTGTGTTTTTAAGAGCTAGATAATTTAAAATAAGAAATTGACAAATCAGAATTTTTTTTGGAATGGAGTTTTTATATACTTTATTATAAACTGGTAAATAATTTCATGGCATATGCGGAGCTCTTCGCCGTAATGGAAACAGTATAAATCATATCCATGATTTGGGGTCCGAGAAAGTAAAAATTAAATTACTTTCGGACAGGCAATCGGTGCTCAAAGCCCTGAATAGCTTCACATTCAAGTTAAAAGTCCTAATATAGTGTAATAATGCACTCAACAAACTGGCCACTCATAATCAGGTCTCACTGATTCGGGTACTAGGACATGAGGGACACGAAGGAAATGAGAAGGCAGACTTTTATGCCAAAAAAAAGGGCAGAAAGGCTGTTTATTGGACCAACCCCAATTTTCGGCCTTAACCAAAATTATAAACACGAAATCAAAAAAGGGATCCAAACTAAAATCAGTGAACACTGGAACGGCACAAGCGGCCTTAATCACTCCAAAAAGTTTTTGAACATCAATGCCAACAAAGCAAAATCTGCTCTAACTCTAGATAAAAAGAGCCTCAGATTACTCTGTGGAGCACTTACAGGTCACTTTGCCTGTAATAAACACTTTAACTCAATAAGGTTATCTAGTAAAAGATCATGCAGGTTCTGCTGTGATGAAGAGGAGTCTATGGAACACTTAATCACCAACTGTGAGGCATTAGGCCACAGGAAACACAAAATTCTGGGCTCGTACCTAGTAGAGGAGGAAGACCTATAATTGCTCCCTCCTAAGGAGCTGGTTCGATTCCTCGGTATATATGTATATATAATTGGCGCGTACACCCTTTTTGGGTGTTTGGCCGAGCTCCTCCTCCTATTTGTGGTACGCATCTTGATGTTGTTCCACAAATGGAGGGACCTACAGTTTCAAGCCGACTCCGAACGGCAGATATTTTTATGAGGGTGACCGCTATTAGAAAAATGTTTTTCTTAATTTTGGTGTTTCACCGAGATTCGAACCTACGTTCTCTCTGTGAATTCCGAATGGTAGTCACGCACCAACCCATTCGGCTACGGCGGCCGCCTCGGTATACTAAATAATTATAATTAAGTAAGTAAGGCCTTAGCCTAACCCGTACAACCATTACCATTACAAATTTCATGGCATTTATTTTTTGTGTATTCATCTGGCATATGTCTGCCGCGGCTACGAGTTACATGGTCCATTCGATAAGTCCAATTTTTGACTTCGTTTTCCAATAATTCTGAATGATAAATATAAGAATGTGGCTTCAAATCTTGCACGAGCTGTATTTTATAGGCACGTAAACCAATACCCCTGTAAGAACTCCTTTAACAGACGCATTTTTATTTCGCAGTAAATTTCCACAATTTGGAAGTGTTGTTCTGGCGTTAAACGATTTATGATAACTTGCCATTCTCACCAGTGAAACCATAGTTGTCTTATGCAGCTAAAAAAACACCCGATACAAATATTGGTTAATGCTTAACGGGTTTTTTGTATGTATGCTTTTTTGCTTTAGCAACCTATTCCATTTTTCATTTACTATTAACATATAATATTGAATTTGCTAAGTATAATCCATTCAGTTGACGACCAGCTCTGCCATCGTTCCTAAGGGCTTCTCTATTACATCAAAAACGTGTGGGCTATTCGAAAATTGCGCCCGAGATAATTAATCATCACCATATGTTTTTGAAGCTATTGGTGCGTTTCGGTAAAATATTTATTCAATTTAATGCAATAGTCAGTCGCAGCCTTTTGCTTTGCAGAACAAAACATAACACTGCGTTACAAAAACGAACTTTTTTTCTGTCATAAGAACCAAATATCCTTTTTCGGAAAGGGGAGAAAAAATAAAAATACACGTGTATCGGCGATTTTCATGTACACGTCAGAATTTTTTTTTTTGTGTATAAAATATAGAGCTCGTAGTCCGCCTGTGTGAAAAACTTTGGATCAATTTTTAACCCTTTTTCCGTGATCCAATCGCGCTGAATTTCTGCAGGCAGACTTGTGGAAATGTTTTTATTATGTAAAATTAAAAAAAAAAAAAATTATCAATTCTCAGATTTTCTTGAATTTTTGATGATGTTCCCGAATTAAGGGATGGAGAACCAACAGTAGCACCAACAATGCTATCAACATTTCTTGCATCGAATGCGAGATGCGGGAAACCAGAAGTATCGGAATTTGTACCAACACCCAGTGAACTTGGGACTGCAGTGCTACATTTAGTAACGCAAGCCGACTTCAATGACCTTGTACGAGAAGGAAATTTGTCAACGAGAACAGCCGAACTCTTTGCATCACGCTTTAAGCAGTGGAATATAGTGGCGGCTGATTTTAAAATAACAGCCGCTCGTGACAATTTTTAATGTAACAATTTTTAATTTTAATATAATAAAATAAATAAAAAATTCGGGGTTTTTATATCTCTATTGTAATGCGGAGTGAAATACCTTTCTTTTGATACCCACATCGGCATATCTCATGCATTTTTTTTTAAATTTCGAACAGGTGGCAACCCTGTGACACATTGTCAGTGGCAACACCTAGGTGAAAAGTCTAGAAATGTGATACACTATCTGTGTGCCCAATTTCATTCAAATTCGTTAAGCTAATCCTGAGATCGTGTGGCTATACAGATATGCATACAAGAATTGCTCGTTTAAAGTTATAAGATACAAAAAAAAAAATTGTGACGTGTACATGAAAATCGGCGATACACGTGTATTTTTATTTTTTATCCCCTTTCCGAAAAAGTATATTTGGTTGATAGGACAGAATGTGTGCAACGCAGTGTAATATAAGTAACGTAGGTGAGCCAACAACAAAAATTACCTACACCTAAACGTCATACTTACTTACATATGTATGTTTTGCGTTATGGCAGTGCTGTACTAGTAATTCCGCATACACAAATTTTCTTTTTCCTTATAAAAAGTTTTGTGCTTTTGGGATAGGGGTGTACCTGCAGGTGTGGCCAATATCAGGCCGTTAACCGGCTCTCAGCGAATTTGTAAGAATCGGCTGATTGGCTGACATAACCGGGGTCATGGCAGCGGTTTGTTTACGAAAAAAATGAGATCGTGTTGGTAATATAAAAAAATCAATGCTAATGTTGCCAGTTTTCTCGCTTAATTTCCGGCATAGCCAAAGGCCAAACCTGGTAATCTATCAACCTCTAGTATATAAACATGTGTATGTATAATACAACCCGACCCAGTATTTTTGGCAGTTTTAAATGTCTGTTATATGAAAGCTGATCGTGGATGTGATCAAGTAAAAACAAATGTCGTACGAGTGACCGTCTTGAATAATTTGATAAGGTGGTTTCGAGAAACATACATTTTTTAAAAATGGTTGGTGCTGCGTTCATTACAAGAAGTTTTTAGGAAATCGCATTCCATTCTTTTAAATCGTCTTCTAAACTTTTTTTAAACTTACCGCTCACCTACAATATTTTATACATACATACTTTTTGTTGGACGATATTTTTTAAGTGGACCTCATACGCATGTCGCATACGATTTCCATCAAAGAAAGGTTATCGAGTAAAGTACTTCTTCGCTTTCTGGTCTTACCAACAGATAAATAAATAAATATGTATATTAATAATCAAATTTAGTTTTCTGTATGAAATAATTTACATGGCGTCAAAGAAGTAGTTGGCAAATTTTCAAAATGACAGCTAGTGGAAATGCGATATATCGCAAGTCATACCTCCTGTTACACGCCTATCCTCAGCGATGAACCGTCTCCACTAGAGATCTCTCGCAGCAAATGAGTAATCGCTGATAGAGAAAGCGAATTGGATAAACTGGCAGCATGTGTGCCAGTTCCTTTAAACCACCAACACTAAATAGATTCTTCTCGCCATTATTATTTTAGTAAACTTATTCACATTAATTTCGATGCCTGTGCAATTCCATTCTGTTATAAATAACAGTTTTGCCAACAAATTTACGTTAAAAGCACAAGGAAATTAGAGTGGAATAACAGTTCTTTAGTAGTATTTACAAATCAGGACATATTTACTTATCATAAGTGCACGTTTGCACAAGTTCAAAGGATGTCCTAAGTGAGTTGTTCGCTTCTAGCACGTCATGAAACGCTTTAGCACGTGGCAACCGCCGCGCTCACCCTTGTTTAACTCATATTGCCAGAAACTATGATATTTTCTATGCCTAGAAACCTTTCGATAGATTTAGTTATTGTTTCCATTATATTTGCTATGCATGTATGCAGGCGCACAGCCAAGGGGGAGGTTTTGGGGCTCAATGCCGAAGTTGAATTTTAAAAAATTATTCAACAATGCTGAAAAGAAGGGGTAACGATTTCTGAAACCCTTATCATTGCAGTTCGTTATCGTACATATATCACTGTGTTTTCTATACTGTATATACCACTAGGCTTTCAAACTCTTTTCCCCGATAATAGCTTGGGCCTTCGCGATATTGCTATACTAAATTTATAAAATCCAACGGATTATCTCATTTGCCAACAATTTCACGTTTGGCTAAGTACGCAGGTAAGTCGTAAATACCTCCCTCGATGAAGAAAAATTACACTATATAAAATATAAGTACATAATAAATCTCTCATCATCCCCGTCGTATGACACAGCAGCTGGGTCAATAACAACACATACTTTTTTTTATAGCTTACTTTATTTGCAATCTATCTACTATAAGACATTCCGCAAATTAGATCTTATAAGATAATGGCAGCGGTAGTTTTGCTTTTATGCAAGTCTACATAGAAATTACAACAGCTTGTTAACTTGTACAGTTCGTTCTTAAATTATTAAAATTCATTAGTATTTCATGATTCCTTAAATTCGTTGTGGAACTTATATATTTTAATATTTTCACTTAAGATTAACTTACTTAATTTTACCTTAAGATTTATAGGTTGAGTAGTTTCATACTAGAGGAATGGCAAATCTAAGATATGATTGCGTTTCAACCGTATAGTTTCATTGGTTATGTCTAATAAACAAATAGCAGCTGGATTTATGTGATTAGATAGTCGATCTATATTTTGGAATTTCATTCTTTATAAAAGAAATACCTAAGTCATTATGAATAGCTTCATCGGTAATAAACCAAGGGGCATCAACAAGGTTTCGTAATGTTTTTGATTGATAACGCTGCAAGATCTCCACATTGGAGTTGCTAGCAGTTCCCCAAAGCTTTATTCCGTAGGTCCAAATGGGCTTCAGAATAGTTTTGTAGAGCCGTATTGTGTTTTCCAGACTAAGTCGAGAGTTACGGCCAAGTAGCCAGTACATACGTGTTGTTTTAATTTTTAGTTGTTCTTGCTTAGCCTGAATGTGACTTTTCCACGTGAGGTGTCGATCAAGATGCATCCCTAAATATTTGACTCTGTCAATAATGGGAATTTGTTTATTATTTAAAAATACAGCAGGATATTGCTCCCTTCTTAATGTAAAAGTGGCATGTGTAGACTTTTCCGAATTAACTTTTATTTTCCATTTGTTAAGCCAAGACCCCAAAATTTGGAGTTGATTTTGCAAAAGATATGAAGCTTCTACAGGGCACTCACTATAAGCGATAAATGCTACTTCTACTTCTTCTGAATCGGTTATACAGGACGGGACCTTAGATTTAGTTCGGCGGCTTTTGGAGTGCTCGAGAGAAAGAATCTGCGGAAAATTTTTGGTCCTTTGCACGTTGGCGCCAACATAAATATAGTGCAGTGCATTCATTATACTCGAATGTATACAAACGCCCAGCTCCGCTCATACAAAATAATAATAAAATAATTTTCAATATGAATGCAAAGGAAAGAGCGAAAAACCAGTTTTTAAAGTCATTAAATTGGGCCAAAGATGCACTGCCAAATGTTAACAATTATTAAAAAGGTGTATGAGAATGGAAAACAACTTCAACATACCAGTATAATCAATTTTATTAGTTCGTTCACGATTTCATTAAACTATGTTGAATCACTTTATGACTACTCCAAATCGAGTTTTTGTAGTAATTGCGAAGAATGGATCATAGGTATTAAATAAAGCAAATAAAAACTTACAACCAAAAGACCTTTTTATGTTAATATCTTCGAGGCAGTATTGGTTTTAATCCACAAGTACCATTGGGAGAAGACAATTTTTTTAGCAAACACTTTCTATGGAACATAATTTTTTTAAATCTTATTATAATATTAATTTATTCAAAGTATTGGTAGAATTTTATACAGGCCCCCCTGAAAATAAATTCTGGTTTCGTGCCTGTATGTTTGTTTGTGTTTAGCAAAACAGATGTGTTATTAATTTTTTGAGCTTCACAAGTAGCAACTCCTGCTTTTTTCCCGTTCACATAAACAAGAACTAATACAGTCTGTCTAACTCAAGCGTGGCCGGCAAAATTCAAACTTAATGTTCCGTAAATGCTGATAAATAGGCGTATACGCATTGTGCAATTTGTTAGTTTTGTGGGAAATTTAGAAGCCTACGTTGATTTTACAAAATTAGTTGTACGTGTGAAAAACGATTTGAAGCAGTGTTCCTATGTACACACCCTATAGGTCCAAAAATGCCACGTGTATCTACAACAAAATATTTGAAGAAGTCAAAGACGTTCATAAGCGAATGGGTGCAACGGTATATCAAAGTTACAAACGTTGTCGACTTCGTCGGAGGAGGTCCAAAAAATATAGTTGCAAAATCAGAAGATCACTGATTTGTGTGTGTCAAATCGTTGGCTGAAGCTGAAGCAGTGGTGTTAATGTATCCAAAGACACGATTCGAAGATGTTCACGTGCAGAAGACCTCAAATTCCGGGGGACATTGAAAAAACCGTACCTTTCATTATCAGTCATTGAAAATAGCCTTGCATGGGCTAAGGCAAATTTTGATCGGAATTGGGCAAACGTAATATTCACGCATAAAACTTCATTTTGGGCGATTAGTTGCATAGGCTTGTCCTGCTGTATTGTTGGCAACTGGCAATTTCAACGAACTGTTAAGCATCCATTTAAGGTTCATGCTAGGGACTGCTTCTGCGATAAAGGTTTTGGCCTTTTATTTGAGTTTACCGACAATTTGAAATGTTTTGACATAGTAAATGCACCAGGAAGAACTAGCCAACGTTGGATTTTATAAGAAGACAACGATCCCAACCATCGAAGCAGACGATGTGTAGAGTGGAAACATAAACATGGGAATGAAATGTTGGGTTGGCCTTCACAATCGCCTCACGGCAACCCTGTTGAAACTGTTTGCCCAATAATTAAGCAAAGACTCAAAGGAAAACAAATGTAGATGCAGAAACAGTTATCAAGGCGCACTCAGCTGATTTGGAGCCGATAACTTCCACAACTTTCGCAGAAATTAACACAAAGTATAGCTCAAATATGTGAAACCATTACAACCATCAAAATATTGCGTATAATAAATATTATAAGTCCATACAATGTAGTTTGTTTGAATCGAATTGGTAAAATAGTTCCTAAGTTAAGACGGTCACGTTTCTATTAGGCAGACTGTATATACTGCAATATGATTCAGCTAATCTTGCAGCTGGGCATACTGTGTTGATAGCATCTTTGAAGTTCCATTTTATTACTGATTTATTGCTACTAATATTATTGCTTTTTTCGCGACAATCTTTAGCCTCTTATCAAGAATTCCACACTCACCTACAAAAAGCAAATTTTGTAAGAGGTTGGAGTTAAAATACCTTTGCTGCGAATTTACTTGTATGTATGCGTGGACATTGTAATACACGCATGAGTGCTTTATTAGTTTATGTGCAATTACCATTAATATAACAACTTTATGCGTATCACATATTGTGACGTCATAATAATAGTCAATAGTAAATGCCCTGTTTGTCAACAGCTGTTCATTGTGGCACATCACATCATGTCTCCCACCCATTCACATTCTTCTTATCGAATAATATCCGTGTGTTATTTGGCTTGAAACAGCGTTCCATCAGATTTTACGAGCATGACCGCACGCAGGTTGCACGTGCTATTTGGTGTATTGTTTGTTGACCTTCCGTAATAAGTTGGGTCCGAAGTTCAAATGGTTTCAATGAGCCACTACAAAGTGGTTAGATGAGGTGCTGAAGAATAAAATGAACACGGGAAATTCACTTTTTTGTAAGTATTGCTAACTTATTGAATGTTTGATCGCACATACATACATATGTACATACCTACAAATATACAAGGGTGAAAATAAGAACCGGGAACTTAGTTGTATTTTGGGAACTGACAACACCCCGGCATTTGTTTGCACATGTATATGTGGAGAAAAGGAACCTTATTTTGGTTCCAATTGAAGTTTGAGTTTTTGATTTTTATTTTACTTTTTAGGGACGACGTGGAAATGATCGAATTTTTTTCTGCGAGGATTTGTTGTTCTGCATTCTGAGCGACGGTGGATATTGCATGCATAGAATGGTGACTGGAGGTGAGACCTGGATATTTGAGACCCGTGAACAAAGTCAGAAGTGGATGGAAAAAGTAAGCGATAGTTTCCAAACAGCGATTAATTGATTGTTTTCCGATACCTGCGGCGTGGTTTATCGAAAATATGTTCCTGCCAGGCGTACAGCAACTGGACAGTTCGCATGTTGGAGCGGCTGCGAGCACTCAATTTGCGTGTGCGAGCCAAACTCGCTGAAATTACAGGATCTCTTTTATGCGAAAAGCGTTTGGCAAAAAAATACATTCTTAGTTCCCGCGCTCACCGAGCCCTGCTTCTCTTTTTTATTTCCCACGGTAAAGTCGCACCTCAAGGAAACTCAGAAGGTCAAGGATCGAGGTGCTGAACGTGCTAAATTCTGAGGATTACCAAGTCTACTTCCAATCGTGAAAGTGGGCTAAGTTTGAGTCATTGAGCAGTATTAGATGGTGACAATTCTGTAGGTCGCTAGTAAACTTAATCGCTCGTTATTTAATTTGCTTTTGCTTAACAGCTTTCACAACTTTCCGGACCTAATTGCCACACCTCGTAAATATGCATTTATAGGTACATGCCTACATACATACATATGTGAAAGTGTATGCTCACCAAATTGTTTGGATTTAGTTTGTCTCTATGCTGATTAAATTATTATGTTTCACTTAGCGATAATGATTTGTAAATACTTCATGCGGGAAACCGTAATTGACTATACGAGTTAGCAATTTGTTGTTTTTTTGTTAGAAATGCCAGTAGTGCGTCCAAGAATATGATTCACCAGTTAGTGGTAAAATGCGTGCTCGTGTACAATGTCAGAATAGAGTTGAATACATGTATACATACATACATATGTGCTTTAGTAGTAGATATTTAGGATACAAGGAATTATTCGATATGAAATACTACTTCGTTTAAAAAAATTAGCTTGAGGATGAATTTAGTTTTTTAATTTTATACTTTATTTCTTTGTTGCAAATTTTCGGATGAAATTAAAAATCTTGACGTTAGTTTTTCGAGTAACTTTTCTTTTAATAGTCATATAAGTCATATTATTTCGAAAGCTTACTCGATATTAGGGTTTGTGAGGCGAGGGTTAGAGAACGGAGAGCGTGGTAGCCATCATTATTTCCCGTTTTATTTGGGTTGGCCCCCTATGTTCGCATTAGTCTGCTGAGTAGGGATGCCATCTTGGCGGCTTTCTCTGCTGCGTGTTGCACGGAGTTTGCCATTCTTACATTTTGTGAATAAATAAGATTGCCGACTCTCAAGATCCCGTTAGACACCGGAGCTACCAGTGAGCAAATGCTTTTTGTTCTTAACTGAGTAAGAGGCAAAGCTACCGTCAATGGCAAATGATTCTTTTCGAATCCAATTCCAATACAAATCCTATTAGCGAGATAAGGCCGACTAAGCTGACAACAGTGGCACTGAATTGAAGCGAATGATTGGTTTTCATGAGACGCAGTTGAGACTGGCCGTTGCTAGAAATTATTGTTACTAATGAGTATTTCTATAAAACTAAAAATACAACAGTCAATTGGTTATTTGTGTTTTATTTCTAAAAAAGAAGCATACTTCTAAAGAGCACCCGTTTAGTTGCATATGTATAAGTATAATGCAATTTTAATAAATGTAGTTGTACTAAAAACATGAAGTCAGCAGATTTCGCCTGGAGATAGAAGCAAAAGTATCGCAGCAGGAAACTCTTGAGATAAAAAAACATAAATAAAATAACAGAAGTAAAATACATAACAGAAATTATTACAGCCCTATGAAATGTTCCCATACATAAATGGCTAAATGCGTATTTGCTTTGCACTTGAGAAGAATTTTGAAGAGCTACCAACAACTCGGAGGGTAATAAGGTGGGAAGGCATCTTTGAACTTTGAACTTTCAGTAGAACCAGCATATTGAACTCATACTCATGTGTGTGCAATGGCTGCGCCTTAAAATATGCAATCGATGCACAGAAGAAACAAAAAGCTTCATAAATACGGATAAGTCTTTGTATTCACTTATGCAGGCACACATGGAAAACGAGCAGCATGAGTGCTTCCATGCTGCTGCTTCTTTATCAATGTGAAGCCGTGAGAAAAGTTGCATTTACCAGCTGCTGCCTGCATACCTGGACGTTCAAGAGATGTTAGCATATTTAGTATTATAATATTTTCAAGAAGGTTAAAACTTTTAATGGCTTGTTCTAATAGAGCCTCCTAAGTGAAGTTGTACGTTCGAAAAACGACTTTAATTGAATTAGCCTGTGTGTAGTAAATGACTTACCTGATATTACATGAACGTCAGCCAGCGCATTGTTAGGATAAAACTCGAACGACTTCTTTACCATGGGCCATGCCTGTAAGAAAGCAAAAGGAGGGCAGAGTAAATATTAAAATTTTCAATAAGCAGATTGAGGGATTTTGCTTATAAATCACGGATTTTTTTCAAAGTGAAACAGCTATGCCTTAAAATAAAAAACAAAACTTGACCCTCCCTTCATACAATTCGTTTTAGTACATTTGGTTTTCAAAAAGCCTTTAACATCATTTAAAAACGCTATGCAGTAGCTCTCTTGTGCAGAGCTCCTGTGTATATGGATGTAGGTGTACGTATGTAAGTGTGAGCGCTGTGCTGCTGCAAGTTATTTACTTTAAAAGTCAAGTTTACTGCTGCCAAATTTGAAAGTAGGTAATAAAAAAATCATAAGCAACTCGCGAAATATTTGGTTACACGTCTTTCTACGTCATATTTTCGTCTACGAGTGGGTTGGTCAGGGTGATTGAGTTGGGAATATTGAACTTTTGGCTGTTGTGTATTTACGAGTATTTCTCATACATACATATACCTTCTCTTTCTGTGGGTGATCCATGATTCGTGCTCGAAATATTTCCGCTCCATACACATTTTTATGCTTGCATATACACTCGTGGCCACGCAAACCTTACCAGTAAATTGTTTCGCGTAAATATACATTTCAATTGTTTTGGTCTAAGCAAGTGCTTTTATTTGAAATTGAAGCGCAAAATATTGGCATGGGTATTACGGGAGTGCGTAGGTTTGAACCTCCGTGCATGAAAAGGCAAAAGAAAAAGATTTTTCTAATAGCGGTCATGGTGCATTTACATCAAGATGCACACCACAAATAGGAGGAAGAGCTCGGCCAAACACCTGATAGAAGTGTATGCACCAATTATTTATTTAAGTAAATAACTCCT
The DNA here is from genome assembly GCA_037575425.1 of Anastrepha fraterculus. Taxonomy (NCBI): domain Eukaryota; kingdom Metazoa; phylum Arthropoda; class Insecta; order Diptera; family Tephritidae; genus Anastrepha; species Anastrepha fraterculus. Next base: position 104,914 of record JAYXIM010054996.1, read on the forward strand.
GAACAAAATACTTACTGACGGCTCGAAAATGCTGGACGGAGTAGGGATTTATTGCGTAGAGCTGGGCATCAGGCGGCCAATTAAGCTCCCTGACCATTGCAGTATTTTTCAAGCAGAAGCCCTTGCGGCAGAAAAGGCTGCAGAAATAGCACTAGTAATGAAATTTCATCTAAAAACGTTCTTAGGACCAGGGAAGCCATAGAGAGACTAGCCGCAGACAGACGGTTACACATCTAATGGGTACCCGGACATAAGCGCATTGCAGGAAACGAAATTGTAGATGAGATTGCCAAAAGCGTGGTTTACATACAATTCGAGCAAGAAAACGGCATACTGAAACCTTTGAATACGATATACAATGACATCGCTGCGGACATGAAGACACGGATAGACAGGAGGTGGAATAATCTAGCCACTTGTAAAACCGCGAGAATCATTTGTACACAGAATGCAGGTAAATACGCCAGATTCGTACTAGTCCTGTCTAGAAAGGAAAGCAGAACTATCGTAGGTATACTGACAGACTACAATTTGTTAGCGGCACACGCATACAAGATGGGAATTGTAAATAATGATTTTGCAATGAACTAGAAGAGAGGGAAACTCTTGAACACCTTCTATGTTCTTGCCCTGCATTAGCTAGAACCCGAATGAAATGTTTAGGAGCCCTACAATATGAGAGGTTAGAATGTCTCTAGGGGTTAGAGCTTCAGAGCTTACTTAGATTCGCAAAAGACGCAGGCTTATTACAAGAAGTCTACTACAAGGAAACGTAAGAGTCAAATTCCTTCTTGGACCACTAAGGACCAATAGGTCTATGTGATGTAATAAATCTATGCAAAAAAAGGAATCAAATCATCGTTTGTGGCGTCAAAGTTGGAATTAGGGGAAAGACATATTCCCGAAGCTATGGTGGATCTAGAATTTGTTTAACGGATCGCTTTAAAACTGCATAAAAATTAGTAAAGACCTGGAGGAGCAACATAATTTAGGCGGGCTCATATTTCTGAAGGCTTCCACTGAGCTAAGTGAACTATTTCGTCTGTACTCTTCCTCAGTGAGTGTACAATCTTGTATTTTGTGCGCATGATCTGCTTTTTAATTGGCTTTTGCTTAGCTAATTGCCATATCCGATGTTTAGAGGTGGTTCTTGGCCACCAGTACTGATAATACGGCGCAAGCATCTATTTACAAAGGACTGTAGTTTTCTAGTCGAATCTTGCTTTAAATGCCAAGTTTCAATAACGTAGATTTTACGTAGCCATCAAATATTCTAATTTCCGTTATTCTTTTAAGTGCTTTATTCGACCATACACATGATAGCCCAGGAAACGTATATTTCGCTTTATAGATCTTTCGCTGAATGTCCGACGCTGTGCCACCGTCAGGCGTGAGGATTCTGCCGAGATACTCAAATTCGTTTAGATATATCTTCCACTATTTCTGCATCTAAATCGTACTGTTGCTTACATTGCTTCGCAAAGACTTGGTTTTATTTGTGTTAACTTTAACTTCTTTCTATATACGGGGCCCTTCACTCTTTGTTGAAGAAATGATGAACGCCCAAAGGTATGGAGAAGTTGTACAACAACAATTTTGGCATGCTTCTGAGACCTACTTTCAGGACTTTTTATATCGAAAACAAATGCAAATATTACTCAGATGTTGAAAGAATTTGAATACAAAAAACTTGCATGTCCATATAACAGAAAAATTTTCTTCATGGTTAAAAATTAATCATTTTTACTCAAGAAAGGCAGTTAGTTCTTTTTTGTATGTTTTAAGCTTCAGAAAGGTTTGGTAAATTACACCGCAATAGTTGGAAAACAAGTAAAAAAGTAAGGTGGTAAGGTTTGCGTGGCCGCGAGTGTATATACTATACATTACATACATATGTATGTGTATGTATGTTGTTTACATGTACATATATGCTGTCTTCTTCTTGATTAAGCGGCTATATCGCTCAAATGTGTTTTACAAGTTTTCTATTGACCCCGTAAAGAAGCGAACGATGATTTTTCATGCTCAATACTAAAAATTAAATAACAATGTGGAGCAATAAAAAGTTGAACAATTTGAAGCTTAGTCAAATTTCCTCCAATTTGTTGATTGGATAAGTTGATTCAAAAAGCCGCATGTGGACACTTAGTAATCATATCATCGCGTCCTTGTCAAATTTATTTCATCAATTTGTTATTTGCTACTTTAAAACTTTATTTTCTAAGCGCCTGCAAAATTTGGAATATGAAAGTGAAATTTAAACGAATCGTTGCAAAATCAAGTTCAAATTCTTTTAGAACTCAATTTGCGTAGTTTTAATAATATAGACACTTTGCATTTGTGTACGTTTGTATGTATTCTAGTAAAACTCCATCGCTGTTCCTTCCTGCAAAGCCAGCTAAATGAGAAGTCACGAGTATAAATAAATTGGATCTTCCTTAAGTGAATTATTTAATAAATTACCAAGAAGCAACCTCAGCTTTGTAAGCTGCATTAATGCTTATAGAAATATCTGAATCAAAGAAATTATTAACTCTGAAATCACTGGCTGAGAACTCCCAGCTGTATCTAAACAAGGTCCATCGGGTGTTTGTTTAGCTCCATGAGAACTATCGATATTGATAATTAGGGTTTGACAGCTGGGAATGGCAAGCTGTGACACTTCCGTTCAGTAAGGTTAGGAAAGTCATCATGATTCGTTTAACACCAGAACAACGATTACAAATCGTGACAATCTACTTCGAAAAAGAAATCTGAGCGGGAAGTTCTTAGAATGAAATATTGAAGAAGACGGCGAAATGACGATTCGCCGTTGTTCTCAACATGTTAGCCGTTGCCATGTTTTGCAGAAGCATCTTGAAATCATTGAAATACCAGACCGGCATTTCCCATGTAGCACTAAACTGCTGTTTTGATACCATTATGAGACCTCTAACGGGCATATATCTACAGCCAACCAGAGCTGCTTTCGAAGAAAAGAGACCCAAGCGACCTTAATCGCCTAGCTGTCAAGCCCGGATTTTTACAGAGAAAGTGCTCGGAGACTGAAAGGTCCCCATAGTTTCTGCAATGGCGATTAAATGATAAACCTAGTTTTTCTGCGTGAATGCCGATTGCACAATGACCTGTAAGCTACGAGTTTGGAAATTGAGTGGCGTGGTGTTCCCAGTACTTTCTGCGTTCTGGGGCCAAAGAGTTTTCGGAATAGCACGTGAAGAAATGGAGCTCCATCTGTCTTGCGCTTTCCTGAGAAATAATTTGTGCAACTCCCCTTTAACAACAGGTAGAGAGGTACCGATGACCGGTTGGATAGCTTCTGAGACGAATTCAGCCGACCCCTTTCTGGCAAGCTCATCACAAATTTCATTTTCCTCTATGTTCCTGTGTCCTGGAATCCAGATTACAAAAATTTCACCTGCACATCTAAGAGATTTGATTTCCTCTTTACAGGAGTTGACCAATTTTGATCTGCACCATGGCGTCGTAAGAGCCTTGTCCGGAAAAAATGTTAATGTCTCCCTTGCTCCCGCGTTCCCTAAACATTTTGCATGCTTGCAGGATTGTAAAGACTTCTGCCTGTAAAGCACTAGCAGTATTCGTCAGTTTTAAGAAATCCCTCTTGGAGCCGTCATCGAAGATAGAGGTAACAGTCTCGGTACAGATTTTCCCTTTGTTCCAATTCTGCCTACTTGGGAAAATCGCCCTGGCACGACCCTAAAACTCCAGTCTGCAGGTAGAGAGGAAGGGAAGTTCAGCGAAATATTTTGTTAACTGCCCAAAAATGCCACTTCGTCCCTTGAGAGATTACCTGCAGAGGCCAACCTCCTTTAATCTGATTGCACTTTAAGCAACGATGGAAATAACGTTAAATCTGCTTTACATGCTCCGGTGATGCCAATACAAGCGGTCCTTTGCATCCTCCCCAGTATAGAGATATTATCGCCCTTCCGAAGAGTTGCCTTCCGAACCAGGCAGAATTGGTAGAACAACTACGTTGCATGCCCACAGTAGAGATTTGCAGGAATTGAACATATTTCTATTTTGTATTATCATTTTAAGCTCTCATGCTCTTAAAAAGCAGCCGATACTCGTCTGTATACATGCAGACGAGCGTCAATGCATCAATGTATGTAAGTATGTGTCTATGTGTGTATGTTTAGATGTAGATGTGTTTAAAGTTGTATGATTGTGTGCTTAATTGTGGCGAATTTGTAATTTACAGTTACCCAAGGCTCATAACCACACAAAGTTGCCATAACAATTTAATTATAGAATTATTATTATTATCATTGCTGAGAAATGAGCCAAGACGCCGCACTGGCTAAGAATTTAGGGTAAATGCAAATGAAATGAATAAGAATCACCAAATTTGAATTGTTCCACACAAAGCACATGTTTTGGCTGTTGTTTACATTAGCGGAACCTAGCGAAAGGTAATAAGTAAAAGTTAATAAAAAATTAAGCCATATCAGAGGTATCCTGTTATTTATATACCAATTAAAAAAACAAGTAAACAGTTCTTTGACTCATGAATTATAAATGTGAATTGAAATAATGTAAGCATAACACCAACTACGGTAATTTTGGTCTTAACGACCTGTTTTGACATAGCAAACGCGTGTGGCTTGCGGAGTGAATAATTTCGCTGCAATTTTCTAGCGTAAGAGAAAAGTGATTTTCTCTCAAAAAATGTACCTTGTGCTCGTAGAATGTAAAAGAAATATGGGTGCGTGCAATTACTCAAATTCGCAAACTTCAGACTTACCCGTTAACCCTCATCGTAATTAAGTTAGGGTGGCTGCTATGAGAGTTCACGAAATTATACGCGCTCGTTGTTATAAATCACACCAAAGTCGCGAACTTTTGTCAAAAACACAAAAAGCAACAAAAAAATACACTTGAGCCACAAAAAGTATTGGCAAAGAATGTAAATTGGTTGTAAGTGAGGTTGATTTTCTTAGCAGACAATTTTTGAAGTGAATAAAGGTCGCCGAAAGAATTTAACCGGCGCCAGATCGGAAAACAATATGTGCGGGGAAAACATGAACTGAAAATATAATAGCAACTTATGCTGTTTAACAAATTAAAAAGTTAAATGAACCATAGCCTCTAAACCTTTGTCTACGGCGTTAATCATAGATTGCGAAGGGTTTAAGGGGGTATTCTGGTCTAGAGCCCTACTTTTTGGGTATTTTTCAAACTAGGATAAAAGAAAAATTAAAAACATTTTTATTATCCATTTTTTTATATAATATTTATTGATGTTTAAGGTATATAAAAAAAATTAAAAAAAAAAAAAAGTCAAAAATTCATCCAGTGACAGGTCGGTGAAGTAGGGGTTGCTAGTCAAACAGTGCTCCCTGGTTGACATGATTCCAACCCTTGTAGTGATCTAAATCGAACAAACAAAGAAAATTCTTAATTAGTAAAGATGTCGCTACATCTTGAGCCTCGGCCGAAAAAAAAAAAAAAAATTCACAAAATGGCGCCTACTTGAAAAAAAAAATTTTTTTTTACCCCTGTTTTTTGACCTTTACGAATTTTTTAAAAATACTTCAAATTAAAATTTTTCAAAATCCAATGCTCCAGTGATAAAGAGATGTATGAAAAAGATTCTCACCAAATTTCAAAGGGATCGGTCAGATAGAACTTCAGATATCGTGTCAACCACCTCAGCAAAAGGAGTTTTGAGAAAAACGCGTTTGAATTTCGCCGTCCGCTCAAACCAGTCTAGCTGTCGCGTCACTAAAATAGTTGTAATTTCGAAAATAATTCGAATTTTGCAAAATCCTTTTAGGGAGATATTTTTGAATACCTAGACTATCGAATTTTGAAAAAAAAAATTTCGATTTTTTCAAATTTCTAGACCAGAATACCCCCTTAAGTAGAAAAAAACCAAAAATGCCACGAAATTCCATTTGGGGGTATGAGTCTACAGTACAAGGATGAATTTACTGTAATTAGATTATTTATTTAAATTGAACTGTGTACATCTTCAGACAAACTCAGAAGTTAATTTACTTGTTGACATTTTAATAATCGCCTGGAAATTATTTGCAGTTACATAAAGAGAAATTGAACGAAATATAAGAATTTTTTAAATGAAGCAGACAATGGTATTTGAAATAACAAAAACAAACTCATGTTCAACAATCTCATTTCCAAGCATCTGTTATTGTTTTGTTATGCATTTGTGAAAATGGATATTTGAAAACGATTATAACCGTTACAGACCACACAAATTTACCTACACTTGGCCTGCGGCCATAACAATGCAATCGTAATTCAATTACAGCTTCTAAATGCTAATAAATACATCGAACTAATACATGGATGGGTCTGTGCACTCGTCTATTCAGAGGTGGAACAAAAGCTGGAACCATACAAATTCTCCTATCGCCACACCAGGGGAGCATAACATTGAAATGAAAGCCTCACCCACACCATCAATCAGCCATTCAATCAAATGAAAGCTTGTTTACATCGGTGAGTATTTTTTCAACCCCGATATGGTGCCTGGCAATTAACTGCTAGACACACACATATGCAGATTTATTTGTTTCTTTTTTGTAGTGCCTCTTCTCACATCCAGCTTCCTTTTTGATTGTTTGATTGCTTAGTCTTTTGCTTTTAGTCCAGTCAAAAGAGACGAAAAAAATAGCCAACTTCATAATTTTAGGAGGATGCGAGTTTATGGTTTTATTATGTAAAGCCCATCACTGTGAACTTAAATTTGAGTTTTCGGGGTCGGGGGTTGTGTCCCGCGGCCGCCATCTTGGAAATAAGGGTGCAACTAGTTTTTGCGATTATCTCGTGAATTTCGAAAGTTACGAAAATTTTGTAAAATATTTAAAATATCATTCAAAACTTTTTTTTGTAAAATTAATAATAAAAAAGTTATAAACAAAATTACGCTAAAAATTAAGGGATCAATTGTTTTAAAGCGTAATAACTTCTTTTTATATATTTTATGGAAAATATACTTCAGAGCTTTTTTATAGAGCATTCTTTTGTGAACATTTTTGTCTATAAGTTTTTTCCGCTATCTTTATTTAGTCGTATGATTTTGAGCTGCTAAGCGGAGCAACCAACACATTAGCGAAGCGCGTACATGATTACACAGGCCGACAAAATTTAACCAACATTCAGACCCAGAAACCAGACTATATATTTCCGAAGGTTTATGATGCGCTGAATCCAAATCTGGCCTCAGAATTGCTCTATCAGCTCTGGTTTTCGAGATATCCTAACCTAAAAGTGCAAAAAACACCATTTTTGCCCATATTTGAGGTTATGTAGCCTTGCAGATGTTTTCTTTCACCAAAATTAAAGGATGGCATCTTTAAATACAAGCCTTCTTTTTTCAAATGGCGTTTTGTTTGCTCAAATATCATTTTTTTTCGCAGAGATATCGCATTTTGAAATTTTCATGTTTCGAAATTTTCCTACACCTGAAAATCGATTGAGATAACATAGACATGATGTAGTCGATTACTAATTTTCTTGGGTGTGAGGGCCTGATATATATGGATTAATAGTATGTAAATTTGGAGTTTGTGGGTAAGCCTGCTCGCGGTATGATAGGGATGGTTTCTAGGGGTTAGGGCTGTGTGTGACTCGGTACCCAAAGGTCAGATAGTGTAGGGGTGTGGTGAGTCAGCACACTTATAGTGTGAGACAAAATTTTAAGAAAAATAAGACTCAATTCAAGAAAATTAGTAATCGACTATATCATGTCTATGTTATCTCAATCGATTTTCAGGTGTAGGAAAATTTCGAAACATGAAAATTTCAAAATGCGATATCTCTGCGAAAAAAAATGATATTTGAGCAAACAAAACGCCATTTGAAAAAAGAAGGCTTGTATTTAAAGATGCCATCCTTTAATTTTGGTGAAAGAAAACATCTGCAAGGCTACATAACCTCAAATATGGGCAAAAATGGTGTTTTTTGCACTTTTAGGTTAGGATATCTCGAAAACCAGAGCTGATAGAGCAATTCTGAGGCCAGATTTGGATTCAGCGCATCATAAACCTTCGGAAATATATAGTCTGGTTTCTGGGTCTGAATGTTGGTTAAATTTTGTCGGCCTGTGTAATCATGTACGCGCTTCGCTAATGTGTTGGTTGCTCCGCTTAGCAGCTCAAAATCATACGACTAAATAAAGATAGCGGAAAAAACTTATAGACAAAAATGTTCACAAAAGAATGCTCTATAAAAAAGCTCTGAAGTATATTTTCCATAAAATATATAAAAAAGAAGTTATTACGCTTTAAAACAATTGATCCCTTTATTTTTAGCGTAATTTTGTTTATAACTTTTTTATTATTAATTTTACAAAAAAAAGTTTTGAATGAAAGTTGTAGATAATATTATTATCTACAAAAAAGTATTTTTACAAAATTTTCGTAACTTTCGAAATTCACGAGATAATCGCAAAAACTAGTTGCACCCTTATTTCCAAGATGGCGGCCGCGGGACACAACCCCCGACCCCGAAAACTCAAATTTAAGTTCACAGTGATGGGCTTTACATAATAAAACCATAAACTCGCATCCTCCTAAAATTATGAAGTTAAATCCTCTTTTGACTGGACTATTTTGACTCTTGCAATTATAGCGTGGGGAATGATAACAACAATTCGAGCCTTGACAGTGATTCTAGACCCACCGGCTGAGCTACTGGCCGCAAACGGCTAGTATGTGTTGGCATAGCGACTTCAGATTATGCAAGCAAAAGGTGTATTTGTGGATTTCAATAACGTTCGCAGGCAAAAACTCTCGATGACGTAAAAGTCTACACACGCCCACTCGTCTACGAACAGAAAAATACAATGGTTGCCTTTTGTAACTTCCTAGGCAGTTGCAGTTTATTTATAAAAGAAAATAAGTACATAGATACAATAAACTGTATTGATTAGAAGTATAATAATTCGATAAAAATACGAATAACAGCAAAACATCACGCAAATATTTATACCCGGTTAGAAATTTTGCAATACAATTTAAAGCCTTTTGGACTGTATTTTCAACTTCAGAAAGGATAAGCAGGGCCTTTCAAAAGACGCGCCTAGATGTTGTTTTAAAATAAAACATGTAAAAATTTAAATTCTTTCAGGTTTCACTGGTTTATTCAAGATAAGACTGTTAATAATTATATGTGAAGTATGACATCATTTAAATGTCCACCAAGAGCAGGTCTACAGGTAAATTTCAACTCCAAACAAACAGGTAAATTCCAAAAAAATTCGATTCATGAACATCTAATTCTTGAGAACGTCGAGATACCGATGTTGAAGGGTTTTCAGCAACACTTTGCGCTACAGCAGCAATATTCTCAACAGAATGTCCAGTTTTTTGTCTACCAGTCAGCTTTCTATCCTCGTCAGAACCAAATTCTTGACACTTTTCACCAACCTTTAAATTGTCGCCTCATTCGCAGGATTCTTTTTACCAAAAAAATTACGAAGTTGCTTGTTATGATTTGTTGTTCTTAAAGATCAACAATTTTCATAATAGATTTCAATAATTTTAACGCGTTGTTCTGTGGTGTAAAATTGTACATTGTAAATGTTAAAGATGATAAGAAAAAAGGTGTTTCGGAATTATTAACTACTGACATCTATTTACTACAAAAGTGTCATGCTATTGGCGAATACTGAGGATGTTGATATTGTCAGCCTGAACAACCGCGCCGTATGTTCAGCGTCCTCCAGTCTGGAGAAGGAAGCAGAAAAGGTGAGTCTTACGATGTACAAGAGTACAACAAGGTACCTGCTGTCAACATACAAATAGTCACTGGGCAACACGTCACTATTGGCAACCACGAATTTGAAGTGGTGAAGGACTTTGTTTATTTAGGAACCAATTCAAACAGCCAGAACGACGCCAGCCTTGAGATTAAACGAAGGATAATTTTTGCCAACAAGTGTTTAGATTAGATTAGATTAGATTTGTGAGGGGTTGGACAAGTCCAAGCACTCAGTCAGAAACCATTGTACTACACCCGGATAGAAATCAGTAGAAAGAATAGAGATAGGAAAGATAGAAGGTGGATGGTAAAAACGGATATATTAGTTTGAGGCCACTCTTCCACAAATCTCTTGGATTCATTGATGAATTTTAAGAGATCCGGAAGAGGAAGAGTATGAACTTCGTCCATACTCAGTGTATCGCAACCCAATATCCTAAGTCTGATTCTGGCAAATGCAGGACAACTACAGAGAAAATGCTCTGCAGTGTCGTCATTCTCAAGACTTGGTGTCACCAACTGGCGCCAGCAAGCAGCGAACCGAGCTAGATGGTGCAATGTTTTGGATTCGGCCAAAACCGATGTACGGTTGTAGTGTCATCTAAGAAGAAGAAGATATCCAGGCATCACTTTTGAAAGACCCTTTACACATCTTAAATCTTTTGGGTTTCAAATTTTAAATCAATATTTGGACATTTTTAAATCATTGATTGGTTGAACTCGAGGATAAAATGCAATAAAATATATCTATAAAACACAGCTCGTGCAAGAATTGAAATGACCATCGTTTGCGTCGCATTTTTACTGATTGATCTCATTTAGATTTTTTATGCAACGCTCCCCAGATTTTGATAATTCATTTTAAAAGACTCATATAATAAAAAACTCAAGAACCATGTTTTTTTATGTTTTTGGTTTGGGTTTTCAATAGCTGGGCTCGAATTTTGATATTGTGTCAATGCGTTGTTGGAAGGGTACACCATGATTAATGGTCAAAGCTTTAAAAGATTTGTTTGCATTCCACCACCTCATTAAGAGTCCCACGACGTTTGCGAGCAATGATAGAATTAGAGATTTAATCGCCGTTTGGCTATCGGAGTTAATATAGATTTCTTTGTCTTCTTACAGTAGACACCAAAGCCAACCTTAACCAAACCTAACGAATTGCAAATAAAGAAGAGAAGATGGTTGCCAGAAGAGTTGGAGAGATATTCGCGAGCCACGACAAACGCCGCACTCCCGCCCTTATGACTTGGGATGCTTTTAGCTACCGTGGCAAGTTCCCAATTTGTTTTATTTCCCATAAAATGAACGCAGAAAATTACGTAGAGGTCTTGGATAAAGTTTTATTGATTTTCACCAAATAATTTCTTGGTGAGTCTTGAACGTATCAACAGAATAATGTTCCAATTCACGGCGCTAAGCGTACAAGGGAGTTTTTCGTGTGGAAAAGTATTGTTGTGCTCAAGTGGAGCGCAGTTAGTCCAGACCAAAATCCAATAGAGATCCGCTGGAGCATTCTTAGCAAGCAAATTTGTAAAGACGAAGGCGAGTTTAATAGCCTATTGCACCTTAAAATTGCTAGTGAAGCGACGACTAGAATCATTTGCAATAAATAAAGGAGGGCATGCAAGCTATAAGACATAAAATGAAGCTATTATTTTATACTGCTTACTTAAGATTTAATTTAATCTTAGTTCTGTCTCATAATATATTTCCTTGTACGCCGTTGAAATTTAGTAAATTTTGACAATAAAAGGCTGAAATAAATCCGTGCACATTTTTATTCTTACGTTTGCTTTCTACCCTTATGCCGAAGGGTAAAAAGATTTAATTTCTGATTATTTTAATACAAAAAGGATTTTTTAGCTATTTCGCTTAGTGTATATATATTAAATATACAAATACACTAAATTCTTTAAAATGAACCACAATAATTTCCGTCAACTAAAAATTAAAGTATTTTTTACTTTTTGTGCAGAAATTTAGATATTTTAGATTTTTCTTTGTTTGGTAGTTATTACTACTCCGAAATTAAATCTGTCTATGCGAGATAGAGTTAACTCTTGATAAAATAATAATGGTACTTGTTTTTATATATTTGCATAAGTGTTTGTATTTATAGGAACGCCTCCACTGCTTTAATAAAATAAAATTAAAATAAAATTTGTAAACACTGTAGATGACAGCTCAACCGCATAACAATTTTTACGCGCACACAATATTAAATTATTCGTGAAAAATAAAGAAACAAAAAACAAAAGAGTAAGGATACTAACACAAAGAAAATGAACAAAAGAATTCGAAAATAAAATCACGGCAAATTTCCTCTAAGCATATGGACACCGGTTAAAAGGGCATTTAAAGTATTGCTGAAAGTTAAAAGTTGCATTTACGGTGATGAGTTCTGTGGACATTTTGGGTAAATTTATTCATTAAGGCCCCTGGTTGGTGTTACAGTTATCAACTAAGGGAAGACTCCAACGATTGAGATGGGAGGTAAGCTGCGGTTGTGATGAATACTATTACGAAAATTCAATCGCAATCGTTTGCCATTCCAACATCGTTCACATAAATTCAGTATTTTTTCATTTCGTCGTTATTATTTAAATTTTTTATTTGATGGGCGACATTCGCTGACAGCTGACGTCATTCGGCTTGTTTGATAGATGTTGATGATGGTGATTTAATGCCCAAAAAAGCTAATGACAATCTGATAGTGTCACTTTGATGGTGCCGGTTTTGATTACTGAAATCTCATATTTCATAAATGGGCAATTGAATGTGCAAGGTCATTACACCTACATACATACACCCATGCAACTGAACAAATACGCAACTCCCACATGTCTACACATTTATATATATGTACGTATGTATACATGAATAGAAATTCTAATGCGAAATTTCCCTTCCGACGAAAGCTGGAATTCATAACGGTCCTCGCTATTCCTGTATGTGGTGATAAGCGCTCCGCCATGTTTCTATGTATGTACATATCTGCTAACTACAAATTTGCAGCTTCACCTTGGGTCATACAGAGTCTCATATGTATTGATGATTGTCCAACATAATTACACTCGTGTGTGTGCATATGTAAATAGCAAAGTAATTAATGAAGCTTGAAATGCCAATGCAAATGAGGATAAGGAAATTTGCACAGGTTATGGAAATTTAGGAATTTTGGCAAATGAATATAGATTGAGGCCTTAATATTAACGGAATTATTTGACTACACTGTGTCATACAAAAAAATAACAAGGCTCCGTCAATGGCTGAATCTGAATTTTATTTTTCTTTTTCCTCACATTTTTTATTTTACATATTATTATGGTAAATCGGAATCAGAAGCTATGGGACCCTTACATTTTAGGTGTATGAAGTGTTTAACAGTTATATGCGATTATTAATAGATACGCCTTTTTGATCTCTTTTTGCGAGAAATGTCAAAAAGTACTCTTAATATAGGTATATAGCGGATTCAAATGAACCACGAAAATATTTGTCATAAAATTCTACTATAAGTCTCTTAATGTGTGATTAAACGTGATGATAGATGACAAAGAAATGGAGTTGGTTGATACCTTCTGCTACCTGGGCTGCACTATAGCAGCGGACGGCGAAACAGAGGAAGATGCCAAGCAGAGATTGAACAAGGCAAGGACTGTATTCGGGCGCTTATGGAAAATTTAAGCAAACTCGCAAATTTCCAGGAACACCAAGCTCAGATATTCAATGCGTGGAGTCGACGATGCTCTATGAAAATGAAAAGTGACTTGTTTCGAAAAGGATCACGCAGAAACTTCAGTAAATCACCAACAAATATATATGGGGCATTCTTCGCCAACCGGACACCCCCATCTGCCCAGAACAGTTTTTATAAAAAAATTTTTCCCTATGCCGAAATAAAAGCTTATGTCATGTACTTTAATTTGTCATGTGGCACTTTTTAAATATTCAAGATGGACCTACTTTTCTAAAGGGATTAATGCATCGATCTCTTCTCGATTTTCCCGACATTTTTTAGGCGATAATAGTTCTGAAAAGATTTATTTTTAATAGTTTATTCGTTTAGACTTTTCTATAATTTGTTCAAATTATTTCTGTACCGTTTGACATGTGAAATACATCAAGAACTAGTGCTGTTAATGAAACAGTCGAACGTTGCACCAGAATCTCTCTCTCTACTTTTCTTAACAAACTACTTCATTTTTTTTGGTGTTTTCCAACATATTTGTCAATATTCGTCGTCCATCTTGAATATTTAAAAAGTGCCACATGACAAATTAAAGTACATGACATAAGCTTTTATTTCGGCATAGGGAAAAATTTTTTTTATAAAAACTGTTCTGGGCAGATGGGGGTGTCCGGTTGGCGAAGAATGCCCCATATATAATTGGCGCGTACACTCTTTTTGGGTGTTTGGCCGAGCTCCTCCTTCTATTTGTGGTGTGCGTCTTGATGTTGTTCCACAAATGGAGGATACAGTTTCAAGCCGACTTCGAACGGCAGATATTTTTATGAGGATCTTTTTCATGGCAGAAATACACTCAGAGGTGTGCCATTGCTTGCCGAGGGGAGACCGCTATTAGAAAAATGTTTTTCTTAATTTTGGTGTTTCACCGAGGTTCGAACCAACGTTCTCTCTGTGAATTCCGAATGGTACTCGTAATCACACACCAACCCATTCGATTACGGCGGCACCAACAAATGCATGAGGATAATATTCTGGTCCAAAAATTATAAGTAGCGGATAGTTCTGGAGGTAAACGAACGAAGATCCCATCTTACTCCAGCTGACACTCAAGAAATGGAGTCGAATAGGCCACATTCTTAGAAAACCGCTCCACAGCATCACATGAATGGCTCTTGATTGGAATCCTCAGGAAAGAAGAAGCCGCGGCCGACCAAAGAACCATCCCGCATGACTTATCATCCATAAACCGAAGAATTTTTTCTGCAGTATTGACAACGAAAATTCGGCGAAAATTACTAGAAATATGTTTTTTTTGTGGGAATAACAAATTTATTTTTACAATAAAGGTAAAATGAAAAAATTATTAACAGATGTGCCTGCAATGTAAGATAAACTTATTTCAACTTACTTGTACCTCGATCGCAATTAAACGCAAATAAGGAAAGCGGCCGCCGCAGCCGTTTGGGTTGGTGCGTTACTACCATTCGGTAGTAATCGGGCTCGGATCTCTGGGCACGAAAAACCTAGGGCATAGCGGGCGCCGCTCGGCAGGCAATGGCAAATTTCCGAGTGTCTTTCTGCCAGGAAAAAGGTACTCATAAAAAACGATCTGTCTGTCGAACTGTCGGTCCCTACATTTGTGGAACAACATCAAGACGCACAACATAAAGAGGAGTATGAAATCGGGCAAACACCCATCAAAACGTATAAGTGCCAAAGGAGAGGTTTCTTTACATCAAAAGAATTAAAAACTATGCAATTATCAATTTTTAGAAATTACTCGTTGTTGTTAGAAAGTATATACTTTATATATACAATAATACTTTTTTAAGCACAGTAGCAATTTAACATATATTCATTTGTTTAAATGTAAAAACTTTTAATTCAGAGAAAATTGTCTGATCACATTATAAAATATTCCTCTACGAACTTTCGTACAATAAGCCACTATTCAATTAATATTTACAATGGTGGATCTTTCTGGACCTCTAATAGTTAACATATACACTTACTACTATGAAGAGTGTTGCGGTGTTCCATAAGCCCGTGCATTTTTGCATACTTTGCAAATTACTTGGTAATTTCGTTGCTTGGGGTTTTTTCAAGTGTGCCAAATGGCTTGCGAAATTTCGATCTTTTTTTAAAGGTTTTTATCTTTTTTTATTTTTTAATTTAGTTGACAAAAGCTATAGGGAATTTAATAATAAATATTTTTAAAAATGTCTATACTTGAAATAAAGAAACAATTCTTATAATAGTTTTGGTTTTTGTTTTACTCCAAGGCAATAAACTCAAAATAAGTTATGTAATCATACGTTTATATAAGTTAAATTTTTAAGTTACGTAAGTTTTTTATTTCTTTACGTTAAGTTTTTTACGGTTTTAAGTTGGAAGTGTCCTTAAAAAATGCTATAGAATAAAATGACTTAGACAACATGTCACAACAACATTGAAACTTTTTTATAAAACACTATCGGCGCGCAAGCAACTGATGTTCAGATGATATATTGCCATTTTAAAGTATAGAATATATAGTGAAATAAATGCTTTTAAAACACCGTAACACCTATATCCTATGCATTTTTTCACGTTGTATTCCCAGTCGGCCTAAGCCTCTTGGCTAATAAAAACAGGTCACGTTCAAAATTACAAAATAATTTTATTGAAAACTACTATATTACAAAATCGGAAATAAGGAAGATGAGTTAACGTTAAAGGTAGAAGCATTTTGCTCTGCTCATCACGGAAACTAAATTCAACCGTTATGGTATTAAATACACCCTAAATACAACAAAATAACCAAATAGTAACAAAATCTCAAAAATAAAAGTTCGCAGACATATGGAACGTCTCTTCCTTTGACTCCCCTCTTTCTTTTTTCGATTTAAAGCTCGAACTGTGAACCCAATATACCGAGGATAAAACCATAAACTTTTACACGAATTTTAATTTTATAATACCTATATTTAAAATTTCCCAGTGCAGCAAAATAGTTGCCCAATTCGCAGTCAGTGACTGTTTTTGTTTCACCTGTACTTAACATAATCAAAGTTTTGTTTTCCTACTTAGCAGAATCAGCTTAGTAAAGCAGCACGTATTTACCTGAATCGCTAATAAAGCGCTTAAGTATCCAAACATAGCCACGCTACACACATACACACATAAGTGTACAAGTGCATATGTATGCGTGTGTACTTTACAGCTTGTGATTCTCCGTGAGTTTATTTCTGCTTGTCTATTTAAGAAACACCTCGACTTCGCTGTTGGCGGATATGGCATCGCTGCTTCAGCAAAATAGAGTAAGCAAAAAGGCAAAGTCAACGAACGGTAAGTGAATGCAGCTGAAATTTGGAAATTTGGATGATTTTCGGTGTGTTAAGGAGATTAAAAATTATGCTTGGAGTTAAATAATTTTTCATGACTTTTCAACGATTTCAAGCTAAATTCAGTTAAAATTTTCTTCTGTTCACCTTAAAACTTCTTTATACATATATTTTTGTATATTATATATAATATATAAGTACATGTGGAATAGCATTTAATTCACACGAATAAATTTATTTCCTGTTTTCACTTGCATATAATGTATAAGCCTGTCTAGAAAAAAAATGTAAATGCTGCTAAATATGCGTACGCCTTTTCGCAATATGGAAAGTGTAAGTTGTTTCTTCAAAATGAGTTCAGCGTATGAAAAGCGATTTGAAGCAGTGTTCTTATGTACACACCCTAAAGGTCCAAAAATGTTACGTGCATCTGGAGCAAAATATTTGAAGAAGTCGAAGAGATTCATAAATATATGCGTGCAATGGTATATCAGTGTTACAAACGTTTACGGCTTCGTCGGACCCGGCCCGAAAAGAATACCTTAAGCAAAATCAGAAGATCATTGATTTGTTTGCGACAAAGTCGAACTTATCGTTGCGAGAAGCTGAAACGTTTTAAGGAAAAGTGAAGATAATGTATTCAAAAGCACGATTCGAGGACGTTTACTTGCAGACGAGCTCAGATTCATGCGCTCATTGAAAAAATAGTGTAAGCGGTTATGGCGCCAGTCAAGAAGAAAAGGAATATTAACGGATGAATCTTTATTTTGGGCGAATAGTGGCATACGTCGGTCCCGTACCGACAACTTCAACGAGCATCCAGTTTAGTTTTATCTTCGGCGTTACTTCTCCGGAAAAGTATTTGACCGTTTATTTAAGTTTACCGCCAATTTGAAAGTAGTTTTGATGAATAAATTTTACCAAAAAAGCATCATTGCCATCAGCTGTGAAGTTGTTTGGAAGAATAAGCCAACCTTGGATTTTACAAGATTGGATTGGTCTGATGCCAGTCGTCTGACGGCAACCGTATTGAAAATGTTTGGCAATAGTTAGGGAAAACTTCAAAAAACTCAAAAGAAATCAAATATGGATAGTCAAACAGTTATCAAGGCAAATTTAACTGATTTGGAGTTGATTACCTCCACAACCTGCGCAGAAATGAACACAAACCATTGCCTTGTTGACCGTGGCATTCTTTGACATATTTATGTATAGGCCCCATTTCTCATCTTCCGTGACGATTCGGTACAAAAAGCGCTGTTTGTGACCGCGTGTTGCTAGATGGCGGGCTGAAGAGTGTTTTGAAGGCGACTTTCTTAGATTTTTCGTTGAGCTCGTTAGGCACCCAGGCTCCTAAATTTTCTGTAAATCCCATTGAATGAAGGTGATTGAGAATCGTTTTATGATCGCAGTTCTTTTTTCCGCCAATTCAGGACTGCTTTGGCAACCTTTCTCCTTCGAAAGTGATTTGGGGCGTTCTTCATCGAATTCAAAAGGCCTCCCGCTGCGGGACGTGTCATATACAGGGTTTGATTGAAAAGTAATGAGTCTTCCCGCACGGAGCGTCTGCCAAGCGATCAACCCAATCAGATGGTGGGGGAAAATGATCGTTGGATCTTCCCCTTCCAGTAGAAACCGGTCCCAGTTCGCTGGCAACAACGGTGCAGTCAACATCGCTCCGCGCGTGAAAGCTGTTTTAAAAGTGTGTTAGGATTTTGCAGTGGCGAAAAAGCAGCGATCGTTGGAGCAACGTTACTCGATCAAATTTTTCGTAAAGCTAAACAAAACGAGTACCGAAACCATTGGGCTACTCAAGGAGTCTTACTGGGAACAATTTCTGTCCAGTGCCCAGGTAAAACGTTGGCACAAGTCGTTCAAGGAAGGCCGGGAGGACGTCGAAGACTAACAGGGATCTGGAAGGCCTTCGATGACGCAAACAGTCCACAATCGTCCACAAGGAGTTTGTACCTCCAGGAAGCACTGCAAACGCGGCTTTTTACAAAGAAGTGCTCCTTCGGCTGAAAACCGCGTCGCCGGGGTTCGGCCCGACCTCGTCAACAATTGGACCCTTCATCACGACAATGCGTCGGCACACACCGCATCCTCTGCACCTCTGCATTGGCCAAGATGGGGATTACGGTGCTTCCCCACCCTCCCTACAGTCCAGACCTGTCCCCTCCGGACTTCTTCTTGTTCCCGCGCCTGAAAAGAAAGCTGAAGGGGAGGCGTTTCGACTCCATCGAGGCGATCCAAAAAACTATGACAGCCGAATTGAACGCGATTCCGGCGGATGAGTTTAAAAAATGTTTCCTGCAGTGGAGGGACCGCCACCAGCGGTGTATTGACGCTCAAGGGTCCTATTTTGAAGAATATTAGTTGTATAAGCCAAAAGGTTTAATAAAACTGCTTAAAAAAATAAGGCTCATTACTTTTCAATCAAACCCTGTACGTCAAAGTCACAATTTTTGAACTTTGCAAACTATCTATTTAGACTTAGACTTGCTTATGACACCTTCTCCATACATGACGCAAATGTTCCGGGCTGCTTCGACAGCTTTTTGCCCTCGATGAAAAGCTAAGAAGAGCAGGTTTCGAAAATGTTGATTTTTACCTCACGGATATTCCATTTCTAAGCCTCAAAAGTAATAAATCATTAAAGAACTCAAAAATTACATGCATACTTACCCCTTGCCAAACAACAAACAAATCCTTATAAAATAAAAGGAAATAAAAAAAAACGCTATGAACTTATTCCCCAACCCAATATAATAATCAAATAAAAAATTCAAATTGCGGGCAATACAAAAATAGTGAGCTTTATATGTTAATTCTAACTAATTTGAGTGCTAGTTATCATTTCAAGTTTTGCTTTTTCTTTTTCCCCGCTTTTTTTCATAGTGCGAATACTTATTCTCTGCGCCTGTAAGTATGCAGCAAGTTGGACTTTTTGTTTATCATTTCATTTATCAAGAAAAGCGCTTCACCTATACACAAGCGGCTTTGTATGAAATCCTCCCATATATATTATATAAATAATAAATATATAAAATAAGTGAATACTAGTTTTAAAGCATTTTGTTGTTGGAAGAGTGTCATAGTCCATAAATTAAAAATGTCAGAAAAACGGATACTAAAATTTTCAATTTAGGATTACTGTGGCTCATTTTCTTCTAATGAAATACCGCTATGCATTTTTATGCAGCATGAAAGAAGAGCTGCTAGTCATTTCTGCATACTTCTCTTCAAAATGGCATTCTTTTAGAAAGGAGAGTGTATGTATGTGTCTTAAATGCTAGTGTATATGTCGAAGCAATGATTCATCTTTTATTTGGTCGGATAAAACTTCAATTCGTATACAGATATGCAATTAGGTAGTAAATATATAGGCCTTTATACAACAGAGTAAAATGAATTAGTTGCACGTGTATGTATGTACATATATATGTACACATGTATACACATTCTTATATAGTTTGTTTATGATTTATTTCTCTCATCTGCTGTCTGATAAACCTTATTTGATGGCGTTTCTTTGAATTTTTGCTTTGGCTCCTTAAGAATGAATATCGAAAGACTTGAAGTATTGGAAGACATACATACAGATACATTTTGTGACAGTTAAGAGTATTTATAGCGACATATAAGCGTGCCAGCCAGGTCTCTGCATGCAATTTGTATTGAATAATAAGCCACCCAATCTGTTTACCTATCCGTGAACTAAAGTATTCATATTTGATCATATCAATTTGGCCATTTTTTGGGAGCAAATCTAAGAAATTCAAATAACTAAGTATGTGGAAATGTGTGAGAGAAAATACAGGTATCGTATGTGGTACGCAGGCGGTTTCGAGCACAACACAGCTGCAAATGTTGAATTGTCGATGTGTGTGTTGCCTGAAAGTTTGCATGAGTTTATTTGTATGAATATACGCGCTTTAGGAAAGTATATGAAAAATTTATATTGTATTTTACTTTGGTGGCATTGCTAATTAAAATGAATCACTGATTATATCCCAATTAATTTATTCTTCATAATGAAATGTATATGCACATACGGTTTGTCTCATAAATATTTTCATTTGTCAAATATTTGACAAGAAAAAAAGTTTGAAGGGGATTTCGAAAGTAATGCAGGCATTTTTTTATTTATTTTTATAACAAACCAAACTTATTTTATTTTTATGCCATTTATGAAAAAAGGATATAATTAGTTATTTAAAGTAATTAAGAAAAAAAACAATTAAAGAAAAATGGTTATATTCGCCACCTTCTCAACATGTCTTTCACATATTAACAAAATAATAGATGAAATAAATGTAAATAAATGACTATTGCTTTTCAGTTTAGGTTTGTATTTTTCACTTTCTACTTACTTATCGTTTCATTTATTAATACATTTTAGGATCCCTTCTCGAGAAAATGAGTCTTTTCCTTCGCTAATTTAATTCGCTAGTTTTTGTATGTGATATAATTAAAAAAAATATGCGAAACTTGGTATATGTAAGCGCTGGAGCAAAAATAAACCGAACAGGTCACTAATATTTGGTGTAACCACCTGCAGCATCTTTTACTGATTGTAACCTCCTGGGCATTGATGAAACTAGTTTTTTATGTTTCTGTGGAATCTTTTCCATTCCTCTTTGATGCACCTTATCAAGTTGTTTTTGTTTGTAGGACACCTTTTTGTCACTTTATTTTTTAAATGCGACAATAAATTTTCAATTCGGTAAATATCTGGGCTTTGAGCAGGAGTATCTAGCATTTTTGAGCAGCAAAAATTCGCGGTGTTATGTAAAATGTCTAAATCGATTGCTTTCGTCATATTGTCTTCAATAATTTTAATTTCACCAACACCTGCCTTTTCTCACTATAGTTTTTTCCACCCTTGGTGTGAGCTTTTTTAGTATTCCATTGGAGTATTCTAACTACGAGTATAACCAATTTTCGTTTTTTGTGCGATTCATAATGTGTTGCACTGTCTTACATTTATAGAAAGCATTTCATTCATTTTGCTCATTTACCTTTATGGTGGTTATAATAAACAAATTGCACGTTATTTTCACTCGCGCGATAGCCCGGCATTGTTGCAAAACCTTTTCTTTTTTGATGCTATGTTATGAACAGCATGAATCACCCATCAACTCTAAGTGCAGCAACAATCAAAAAGTTTCTGGTTTTTGTTTATGTTTCTTCGAGTTGAGAAAACAATTTTGAGTCAACGCAAAATACGCCACATTTTGGTATTCGTTTTTGTTTATGATCAAATAAAAGACGTAAGCAAAGTGTTCTGCTACAAAAAAACAGGAATTCTAAGTAATATGTCTTAATCGAATCTATTAAGAAAAGAATGATACTCTACGATATACACATTATGAAAAGAATTATGAGACAAACTGTATATGCATAAAGTACGGGAACGCCTTACCTAAAGCATCCAGAAACTCTTGCAAAAGTTAAGGTTGATTAAAACAAAGACCTATAATTCAAAGTTGCCAGTTTTGTAGGATTTATAAATTGCGCGGAGTAGGCTTAACAACATCATTTAAGTGCCCACTCTTACCATAATACATAAACGTGGCCAAACGTGTGATTTAAATGGCAGGGTGTAGGTGGGTTTGTTAGCATAAACGCCAGCACACAAAAACCGAAAAGAAAACATTAGAAAGGCGAATTGTATTAAGAAAAGGCGATTTTTTCTCTAAACTTTGTGACTTCCTACACATACAAATGTCTCTAGGAAAGATTTTGGTCCATCAACACATCACACAGACAGGGAATGCCAGGTTTTATTGAAACTTCCTTCCTTAGGAACGAAATAGCCCTGAACCGTCAATTGGAATGCTTTTTAGATATTTCTAGCACAGTTTGAAAATTGTTACTACACCTTCGCTCAAAATAATTTGGACATACATATATTGTGTGAGTAAAATGAGCTTAGAGAATACCTAAGATCTGGTTAAGCAATTCTTTTAGTAACACTTTGAAGTAGTACTGGAAGAAAAATCTAGTCCAATAGGATTTGAAAGCGAATTAAATTCTCTATGAGTTCTAGAAATCCAAACATTGGAAGCATAATTAGTTCTAACCATCCATAATATCATGATTTCGTAAGCTTCGCTGAGGAATATTGAAATCAATTCCTCCGAGTAGCGATGGGAAGTCAATCGCCCCACTTATCAAATCGAAAACGAAAGTGAGGGAGAGAATAGTCCTTCTAATACTTAGTGTTTTTAAATTAATAAGCAAACACCTATTTTTCAGGATGGATTTGGATCAGTGAAATGCAAAGGACGCAAAGCATAACCGACAAAGACTTTCCAAATAAAGATGGCGTACCCAGCTTTGATAAAAAAGGTAACACAAAAATAACAAACAATTCTATTTAACCAATTTTGTACGAGTTCAAATTCATCAGTAACGCTTTTTCTAAATACCGTTATCCTTGCCGTTATTTTTCTGTTGTTAAAATGCACTGTTACTTGACTGGCAATAAACATAAACAAGCTTCAAAATTTAGTTGAGTTTAACCGCTTCGTCGTCAATTTTGCTGTTCAAACTAAAAGGATTGCTTTCATATATTAATCAAAATGAGGAATATTGATAAAAAGGTTGAAGCTGAAGCTGTTTCATTCCACTCAATGTTCTTCAGCGACAGAATATAAAGGCTCCAAAGGTTATAAAAAGGCGCCTCAATCTACTTTCAACAGAGATGTGAGAGGAATGGAGCGATTGTTGACTCGTCAAGTAACTAAAACACACAACGAAGTCGCACCAAAGATTGGAAAGCCCGTCAGTGGGTAGACATCACGTAGAACGCTATTAAAATCGAGATGAAGGCTGTCATCATGACAAAAAAAACAAGCATTACATGACAAAAACGTGAAAGCGAGGTTGAAATTCTGCGAAAAGTACAAACACTGGAGTGGGACGCCCGGAAAAGAGTGATATGGTCTGATGAGGCCCGTGTTAACCATTTTCAGTCGGATGTGAAACTGTATTACTACGAAAAGTTGCAAACGATTAAGCATGGCGGTTGAAGCTTTATTTTGTGGGACTGCATCCCGTGGTGGCATATTGGCCATACTGGCCAATGTATATGCATAACGGATCAAACAAGTCGAACTAAAACCTCGAATAAAAGCAAGCGCATAATAAGACTTTGCAATGGTGTAATTTAAATGTCTTTGAAAAAAGAATCTGGACTAAAAATACCAAACCAAGATTAATAATTTCGCTCGTATTGGGTAATGTAGACACATAAATGTGATAGGTATAGAAACTAGAATAGAACAAGAGGCGTAAAAACACTTGCTTATGCTTAAATTCAATTCATTTCTTTCACACGCCATTATCTGAATCAGACTGAAGATTTATAGAGTCTGCTGTACTTGTAATCGCCGAGAATATCTTTAAATCATCAGCATGCAAAAGAATATTTGCGTTATTAAAACAACTGGAAATGTCATTAACAAAAATTAGTAAGTAGATATTTTAAACTGCCTATAAAATGAATGATTTTTCAAAAAATTATTTAAAAATTAGTTTTTAATGAGATATTATAACAATTCACAATTAAAATAAAATTTAATTTATTACCAGCAGACCTTGTCAATTAAAAGAAAACACAAAAATAAAAGAGTATTACATAAATTATTTCCCAAGTGTCCCCTGTGGTGTATTGCGCCTTCATTCGATTCTGCTTTGTAATTTGAAACATCATTGAGTCCAGATATATTTACATATAGCCCTTGCCCCCCGCCTGCTCACTCACACTTTGTAAATAAAATTGAACTTAACGCTAGACATCACTCATACGCTCTGTCGGCCGTCGGCATACTTATTTATGTATGTACAGTTATAGTATTGACCGGTCTTCTTTGGCACTTGTAAAATAATACGGGGCTTGATTGTGTAAACTGTTAACATTTAAAGTATTCTCTTATTTGCTTAATTGTCATTCACAATTGCCATATGGTCGCTGTTGACTTGAAGCGTAGAATTACTTAACGTGTGAAAAAAGGAAGGAGAAGACTTTGATGAACTAGGATGTCATGTAAAACACCTCATAAAAAGAGCAATGCAATAATAAAGTGGCAATATTATTTATATGTTATTAAAAAAATTCGTTATGTAATGCAGTAAGTTACTTTGTTTGGTATGTTTTCTCAAACTTCTTTATTACACACACATTTCAGCTTTGCACCCATATAAACTTATATGTATAAATATTTGCTTTACCCTCGAGAAATATATTGACGTTGATTTAATTTCCGGCATTTATTTCAGACTTATTAGCCTTATTCGGTAAAAAGTAGCCGTTGTGTGATTATTCAGCATTTTTACAGTTATTTTGTATTTTTATAAACAGCCAAATATTTGTATATACAGTGTACTCTCTCTTAAGCGAATACCTAAGGGACTGAAAAAAGTGTCCGCTTATGAGAGGTGTCTACTTAAGAGAGGTACCCGTTAGGAAAGAGTACACTGTACTTGCTACGAATTCCCACCTTCACAACGAATGCGACCTTCGGACCACACCTAATCTGTTAGTGAAATCCAAGTTAGGACAATCAAAAACGGTATTCACTCTTTGCGGCTGAGTTTAATCTACAATGATTACTCAGCAGCTGCAGGTAAGAGTAGCAGACCTTTAAAACATTCTATGCAGATTTTCAACTTTAATTAAAAAGAAGAGGGTGACTTTGGGGGCACAGTTATCCAAAGTTGCACTTAGTTATGATATCAAAATTGAACTAAGGTGCTACAGGTCCATTAAATTATTTGCCGCCGCCTTAATTGAACTTTCACAAATGTACACATTTTTATGGATGTTTATATGAAGGTGCTAGTATTGTAAGTGTCCGAACTCGTAATTAAAAAAAGGTGCAGGAAATTAAGTGCATCAAATTAGTTGCCGTTACGGCCATCCATTGCCATCCCCTGTGTTCGCTTTAGGTACTTTAGGTCTTTGCTTATATTTTTAATTGAAATGTATATTAAAGCTCGCCTATATTTATATGAGTAATGAACTCTGCATGAACAACTGTATGAACAACAAATATTATATTTATAAGTATAGGAGTGGAAGTCGAGTGTATTGGCGAAGGTGTAATTCTTTAAACATTTTTCTTGTTTTTTTTTCTTTTTTTAATATCAGAAGTGAGCGTAAGAAAATACAAAATATACCACCTCGATCAAAAAGTTCCCGGAATATATTTAGAAAGTTCAAATACAAGTTTATTCCTCAAAAGTGACAGCAACAAGAACTTATGTCAGCGTTTGATCTAGCTCACGAAATAGACAAGAGTTTATTAAGTAGAAAAACGTTACAATATTTATGTTATCGCACAATTTACAGAATATGATATAAATCTTAATTCTACATCATTATATTTATATATTTATCACAGGTTTTGGTTTTTTAAACGATTTTTTCCTTTTTTCGAAGGAAAAAACTACTATGAAAACCTCCGCTTTACATCTTACAAGCTAGGGTTAATCTATACGCATTTAAGTACCACGGCCTAATTGAACATTAAGAAAGTTCAGTTATTAGCAGATTGTCCGAAAAACTGGAACGAATTAATGACTTCTTTTTCTAGTGAAAAAGATAGCTTGCGTCTTACCAATGTTAAATTTTATTTTCAAAGTACACAAGTAGTCTGCCATGTTTTGTAGTGCATCTTGAAGTTTGGTTACGATTTGGTTACCAAACGCATGCGAATAAAATATGCCAATGTCGTCTGCATACATAGCATATGAGCAATTGGCTAATTTGGGAAAATCAGAGCAATAAATAATGTACAGTAAAGGACAAAGTACCGATCCCTGGGGAACTCCAGCGGGTAATTCGATCATGTCAGAGTATTCGTCATTCAGAAACAGTATAGTTATCAGAGCCGGCTTCGATTTCCCCATAACTTCCTTTCGGTTGTTAAAACTTGTTCCCCGTAGTGGTTTTTTGACTCAATCGATGGCTGTCGGATATTCATGTCACTATGCGTCGGTCCCTCTTCATGGTACAAAATCCACGAGTTGTTTTCTCACAAATCCTTTTTTTGGCGAATCTCTTCACGTAATGTTCGAAAAATAATCCATATTAGCTGCCAGCTCTCTGATGGTTAATTTGCGGTTATTGATCAACTTTTCTTTCACTGTATTGATGTTTTCATCAATAGGCGATGTCGATGACCTGTCATCCATGCCACTCGTAAGCGGTTGTTTTCTTTAGAGTATCATTACCGAAACAGCAAAACAGTTTCCCAACATTTTTAAAGTTTTTAAACTCGTTTGTATACCCTTAAAAGATTTTTAACGGGCAGATATCTACACCCAACCAGAGCTATTGATGTAACGAAGAAGTTTAATGGGACTTAGTTTGGAGCACTGCCCAAGTCTGTTGAAGAAAAAAACACTCAGTAACCTTAATCATCTGGCTGCCAAGCCCGGACAATTACAGAAAATGCGCTTAATAGTGAGTTGAGTCCTCAGAACTATCTGCCTCCTGCGTCCATTGTACTGGGCGATATTGTCAAGCAATAGCGATACATGTTGATAGGTATGTTAATCACAGATGTGGTAACCTAACAAAAAAACAAAACTCAATCCAGTTGACTTAGAGCGTCACTTGGCCGTTGTTCCGGGAGCTTTTTGCTCAAGGTGGTAGTACAGATAGGTTGAAAAGTAAGTAAGAAAAAAATGCGAATTTCTATGTAGGACTAGCTTTTTTTCTCTACATAATCTACCTCAATTTCAATGCCCTTATTATATATACCACTTCTGTAATGATTTTCTGGAAGTGCTACGAAATTTTGTTCCACTGCTTTTTGTTAAATTATTTGAAGTCAGCACTTACTTTCCGAGCAGCTTTTTTATATGTAATTTTTCATATAGAGTATAGATTACTTGTTCTTATGAGAGGCCTATGGTATCAGCAATTTCACGCTTGGTCAAACTTGCATTTTTAAAAACAACATCATACATTTAGTTCATTATTGTTATGAATTTCTGCTGCTAATAAACCTTTCCATTCCGTTCCCATATTATAAAAAATACAGTGAAAAATCGATTTGAAATTGCTTGTAAATAAATAACAATTTATGTGTCAAATGAAAGATGAAGTATTAAAAAGGGGTATAAATTTGTATTTTCCAATTGGAGAGCAGGTGTCGCTTTCGACAATTTCCAACTAAGCTGTGTAAATGTCATAGCCAAAGTAAATTTCATGTGAACGGCCTGGAAATATCATCCACACTAAAATTACTTTGTTTCGTCGCACTTTGACCACAAGGAGTTAGTTATAATTATTAAGTATCAGCTAAGACTTAAAGCGTGAAATACACAACTCAGAAATTTAAATAATCAGATATTTAATAACTTTTGATATTTTTACTAGATAATTTTTTTTTGATATTAAACTAGATAAATATGATAACATAACAGAACATTCCCGACCATAGATTTCTACCTTTTAATTAAACAACTTAGTTTCCATGATAGGCTTTAGAGTGGTTGGTTTAAGGTGCAGCCAACCGAAGCTAGCGCACTTACATAAGCGTTGCATGCTTGATGCCACAATATTCAAAATTGTCTCAATTATCGCTTCATTGGCTGCTGTGTAGTCATTGTGATTGACAATCGCCTTTTTGTTGTCGTGACCTGCCATCGAATGGTTAGAAGAGGTGAAGCATAATTATATTAGAAAGTTCACATAGTTGTCAAAAGGAAGATGATAAAATTTGCATAGATTTTTTAAAAGTTAATAGCCAACCAGTGGTTTGGCATAAAATTTAATAATTTCGTGAATTTGAGCTAAGGTCAATCTTATTTTTCTGGAACTTGGTAACGAACTCAGTAACCCTTATTCGAATATAAGACTTATACAATCAAGGAGTAGGGTGTCATTTAAAAATTTGAATTTCTAGAGAGAAATAGAAGTGTAGGGCATAAATATAAACTTCGCCATTTTCAGTTGGACATTTGTTAGAGTTTTTGTGTTTGTTGAAACGTTAAAAAATTTAATACACACTTAACTAAAATCAATAAGTAGATTTTTAAATATTTTTTTTTTTTAATTTTTCATGAATTTTAAGACATTGTTTATATTAGATCTAGTGGTTTAAGCCTCTTCAGGCTTCATGTACATATAACTTCACCGCAAAGAGGTGAGGCTTGAACATTGACGTGTTGCTCAATCCTTCTGGACTGTATAGCAGCACAAAGATTTATTTTTTCTTTGACTGTTGTACAACTGTACGTCTCTATGTAGGTCGTCATTCCATGCATACCAAGTGGCTTTAAAGATATCACGGCGAACTTTATTTTGAAAACCTTAGATGGTTTCAGCATTACATTTCGCAGTGCATCCCCGTATCTGAGCTCCATAGGTCCACACTGGCTTAAGAATTTGATGATAGATTAGAAGCTTATTTTGGATACACAGCTTTGACCTTCTACCGACAAGCCAGTACAATTTTTTGTATTTTATATACAAAGTTCAGCAACTTTGGTTTTGAAACCCTCCTTCCACTTAAGCTTAGAGTATAACAACATGCCAAGGTACTTTGCGGTGCAAAAATGTGGAAAGTTTACAGAAAATATATGAACGGGTTTGTAAACAAATTTTTTGTTTGTCGAATTTTCATGTACCGATTTAGTTTTCTATTCCACGTTCTAGTCTAATTTGTTATTTCGTTAATCGAAGCTTCGCGGTTGATACATTCTCGTTTTCACAGTAACTGGGACTTCTAAATCAGAATTGCAAACCGTACAGAATAAGGCCCTATATGCTGGAACTGATTTATTATACAATTTTTTATAAATTTTGTATGATTTTATTTTCCTACAAAAACCATTTAAATTAAATTGAATTTAAGATATAGTATACTATATTCAAGTTTCAAAGTTTTTGCACATTGAGAAAACCACTTAAAAACTTTTATAAAAATTAAAAATTTTGAGAAAACTTTCATGTACACGGTACATTGAATTTTAGTGCAATAAAGTGCTAGTTCGAAGTGGCTCTGTTGATTTTTGGCAATTGTTTTTGTTGGTTACTACTTTACTAACTTTTCTAAAAATTCTGATTACAAAGTTTGAAATTTTAATGAAAATTTGTTGAAATTTTTTACTCGATTCCAAAGTGTAAGACATGGTTGAAAAGATAATTTTGAGGGTTGTATATCTTTCGCAAACCCATTAACCTAGAACTCCTCCTCAGCCTACTGGAACATGTACTCCCTTTCTCTCGTGGAAGCTTTATATGTATATGTATAGTAAGAGCAAAATATGCAAAGTATGTAAAATTCCAAATTGTGCTCTAAAAAATATATAAGTACATGTGTAGCTCAAATTTTTTACACATTTCAGTAGCTTGTTCCCGGAACATATTTTATTTTGGGTTGTTCAGCTAATAACTCAGGAGTCATTTTCATTATGCTGTTGTTTTTTCGTTGCCTATCCGAAGGCGTAAAATGTCCAAAAACTACTGCATTTACAGTGATTAAAACTGTTGCGAATAGATTTATAAATATTGTCATTTGGTGGGAAGGGCAATAAAAAACTTCACATCTTAAGAGTGTTTGAGTTTCATTTTAAAGAATATCTTGGCTATAGTCTACGGCAACTATTTCATATTTTTAGATCAAATAACTATAGTCCAGAACTGGTGTCACCTTTTGAAGCATTTGGAAAATTTTATTGCTGGTACAAAAACTTCGAGGTCTTTTGGGAGGCTTCTGAAAAGAGCTGGTCATCCCAAAGGGGAAAATATTTGATTTAAATTATATACTACTAACTAAGATAATTTCACCATCAAATTAAAGAGGCAATATGCTTAACCTTTAATTTTTTATTTTTTTATTAACGATTCTTATTAATTTTTTTTAGAGGTGATGCACTTTGGCTAGCGCATCGCCATAATTGTATACCGTAAGACAAAACTGTTCTTAGTGTTTGTTTGTAAATAAGTATTTTGAAGCGGATTGATAAACTTGAGCCCATGTCAAGGAGGCTATACGAGTATAGTTTATTTAGTTTCAAGTCAAGCGTCGACGTATGGGATTATCGCCGCATCGATGAAGATTGGCTTGTAAGTAGCTTTTTTAGAGAAAATTCTATGTGTGCTGACTTGCTTTGTTGGCCCACGTAGCTATACGGTTAACAGCTTCTTGTAATTTACTCGTTGCGTTTTCGGTAGGGTCATCAACTGCAAGTATGGCAGTTGATTTGTTGATGTTGAATTGCCGAGATATAGCAGAGGACGCAAAGTGCTTCCCTGTAACTACGTTTATCTTTTTTAGAGACGAATATGAATTTTCGTGTTAAGATATGACGAGAGCAGCTTGCAGTATTGTGTTGGCATCGTGGCCTTGCGCTTGTGGAGGAGCCTTTCGGCTTTTTCTTTTCTTTTTCATGTTTCCTGAAACCAAATTAGTGAATGAGAATCAGGAGTTTACTTTCAACATTTGAAAGATATTTTTTAAAAAGCTTCGACATTATTGGCAATAGAGATATTGGCCTGTAAGAGACACTTCGTTAGGTAATTGACCAGGTTTAGGTATCATGGTAACTGCAGGGCAGTTCCATTATATAGGTACTTACCTAAAGCTGAGATACTTATTAAATGAACTGGTCAAAATAGACATGCAATTTTTTGACAGATTACGAAGGGCTGGACAAATCCAGGGGGCTGTTTAAGCTTCATTTTACAAACTTCTTCTGGTGCAACCGGAATAGGAACATTTTACCTGACCTAAATTAATTTAAATTCTAATTTATTGGACAACGGCGTCAGTGAAGGCTGCGTGTTTAATGTTCCGTATGTGGTTTTAACACAAAATATTACTTTAAACAAAATTTTTATTTGAAAATTTTTTGAATAGCAAAACAACCTTAAACTTCATATATTATTTATTTATTTTATAAAGGGTGGTTAAATTTTAAGGGCCGATGTTGAATGTGAACCACACGGGCGTTCAAATCAAAATGCATATCGCGCACTTCGTGAAGAAAATCATCTTCAGTGATGAGGTACATTTTCACCTCAGTGAATTCGTCAATAAGCAGAATGATAACCCAAGAGTGATTGCCGAAAAACCAATGCACCCACAAAGAGTGATTGTTTGGTCTTGGTTTGTTTATGGGCCGGCGACATCATTGGGCCGTATTTGTTCCAAAATGAGACCGGTCAGGCAGTTATTGTGAATAGTGTTCGCTATCGTGAGATGATAACGAACTTTTTATGGCCCGAATTGGAAGATATGGATGTGGACGATATGTGGTTTCAATAGGACGGTGCCACTTGTCACACAGCTAACGAAACAATGGCTCTTTTCCGCGAAAAATTTGATGGCCGAATAATCTCATGTCGCGGTGATGTCAATTGGCCGCCTAGATCATGTGATTTGACACCGTTGGACTTCTTTCGTTGCGGTTATTTGAAAGAAAAGGTGTACGTCAATAAGCCAGCAACAATTTAGGAGCTAAAGGATGAGATAATTCAGCACATTAATGGCATAGAACCTCTATTATGCCTCAGCGTCATCGAAAATTTGGACCATCAGATGGGGTGTGGAGCCAAGGCCGCGGCGGCCAATTGGCCAATATTTTGTTCCATACGTACTTGAGCTATACCATTTATTATTATAAAAAAATTGTAGTTTATTCAAAATCAACACCGGCCCTTGAAACTTAACCACCCTTTATAATAAAAATAAAAAAATGCTTTGAACTTGTACGGTTTGTAATATGACTTATCGATATTCATTAGTGGAACAATGTCGATAAATAGTTACACCCACCATAGTTCTGCCACACGTAGGACTACGTAATTCGCGTGGGTATATTTGAAAGCGCTTATTTCGATGTATGTGAGCAGGTAGGCATATGTATGTATCAATCACTATTTCAGCTGTATCAATAATTAAAAGCAATAACTTACATATACTTATGCTTATATACTTATACTCATATTCGAGCGAACAGCTATGTTCATATGTACATAAGTATGCAAAAAATAGTTCAACAATTTTATTATTTATGTTTTCAAAATTATGTGCGATTTGTTATATTACGTGAAAATAGTTTTTCCACCAACTCAGTTTAAACAAAATAATCCTGGTAGTTGGTAGCTGTATTATTACCACAAAATATTACATTAGGGTCTGTCCGACAATTTTATTGTATTTAAGCAAGGCACTTTAATTCTTCCTTAGGCACTTTTGACTTCCGTCGAAGCTTCCCTTCCACCATATTTCACACATAAAAATTTGTGGTCGCAATATGTCAATAGAAAGTTTAGAAATAGCTGCTATTATTTTAACGACTCACTTACAGGAGGCAAACTTTCCGGCAGCAAAATAAGTTGTCATCAATATATTTGAAGTAGTACGTGAATAGTGGCTTGTCGAGCCTTAGCAAACCGTTAGATCAAATTGAAATACTTGGATTAGTGAAGCAATACAGGCGCTGATTCTGTGAGAGCGTCAATTAATTTCCGGTAAAAACTTCATACAAACAAATCCAAACAGTTTTGTTGGCAAAGTATTTTGGTGTGAACAACGGTTTTTCTTTGATTATTCACCTCTCTTAGGCGAGCAAGAGCTATTATATGAATATGAATGAGTTTTGAAGCGATGGAGGCATTGCGTGAAAGACTGCGCTCTAGTATATGACACATACATATGCATATATGCACACAAACAGGTTCGTTTTTCTTAATAGTTTAGCCATTGACGGTAGGAGGAAAGTTATTGCGCGCATATTCACACTTGGTCGCCTATGCATTAGTTCAAACGCTATTCTCTGTGCGATATTAGCAATCTAAACTTATGTGAAACACAAAGCACTGCTGAATGAAGATAAGCAGGTTGACTTACGCAGACCTACAGAGACGTCAAATATCGGGTGTTGTTTTAGCTGCATGAGCACTATCGATATCGATGACTATGGTTTGACAGCTGAGAATGGCAAACTGTGTTGACACTTCTGCTCTGTAAGGCAGACTAGGCAAAGTCATCACGAATCCTTTAACGTCAGAACCACGCTTCCAAATTGCGAAATTTACTCCGAAGATGTTGAAGAAGGTTGCCGAGTTGTCGATTTGTCATCGAGTTCAACTCGCTGATCTTTGTCCTTCGACTTACGTGCCTTTAAAACACAGCTCTTGCCAAAATTGAGGCCAAACACCCATCGTTTGCATCGTATTTTTGCTGATTGAGTTCATTTAGATTTATTGGAAAAAGTAGTGAAAAATAGGACTGATTGAATGGGCCATGTAACTCGAAACCGGGGTGAACTTATGCCGCATATCGTATTCCAAAAATTAATTATAATTTCATGCAATCCTCCAGATTAAAGAAAAAAATATGAAAAATTCATTGCAACAATACTTTGTACTCCCATTTTAAATGCTCGAGCTCTTAAGAAAACACCCTATATGGTTGTCAACTGCAACTCGACACGGTTTCTGATTTTAATTCTCCCCCAAGAGGCGAAGTCAATAATTTATAATTCATTGATGTGTGAAAATAAATCTCACAAAAGTCCTGTATAGCTCAGTATGGCTGATTTACCTCAAATGCTGAGCACTAATTTAACGGCATTTAAGTGCTGTATACAGTAACCTATAATACTGCTATTTGAAGTGCATTGACGCTACTTTAGTTTGTCTGCTTGCCATTTTTGTGGCATTTGATGACACAGAAAATCTTCACACTGACATTGCAAACGACAAATATCAGCGGAAGGTAATAAGAATGGCAAAAGCTTTTTCCTCGTTGGTGTCAACACCTGCAACACGAGGAGTTCGGCACAGTTAAAATTGCCGTTGCGGCAGAAATCGTATTTAATATGCACGGAAGGTGACATTTGATTTGTTGCATGCCTAATGGCAGTAGTCAGTCATTTACATCCGTCCGTTTTAACTCCGCTTAACGTCCGTTCAACCGGCAATAACACAGAATTTGAGAAACTGCTAACTTGAATGCAGTGGCCACGGAGGATGGAATCTGGCTCTTGTGAGCGATGTATTCTAAAATTAGCCACAGATGTGCACTATTGTGCTGCAAGAGTACAATTGCAGTAAATTGTGACTGATGTTGACTTCGTATGCCAGGCCATGACCCAATGTATGAATGGAAAAATTAATTCAAACCGTAGGCGACTATTTTAAACACTTCGTTTCTTTGTGTGTTCTGAAAATTTAAACTCGAATGTACTGAAACTGCAACTGATACGAGTTTATATAATGATATTTAGGAGTATGCAGAATGAGACAGTCGAAAAAAGGATGCGCTAAAAGGACTAAAAGAACTGCTGCAGTCATTTTAAAAGAGCGCATAGTAATGGGTACTAAAGGCATGTGAACATAAAATGAATAAATAATTGGCGAGTACACTTCTGTTAAGTGTTTGAAGAGCTCCTCGTCCTATTTGTGGCGCTCGTCTTGATCTTGGTCCACAAATGGAGGCATCTTCTGTATCTTATGTGACTCAAGCATTCTCTCTTTAACAAGTTTGCTGCGGAGGGTATTCCGGAAGTTTGGCGTACTAGCTACCTAATCCCATTCTATGAACACAAAAGCGATGTTAGGTGCTATCTGAGGAATCCAACGTATGTTACACTATCTGAAGATCTGGGAACATGTCCAGGCATTAGAAGCACCAACAATCTGCTCGGCTTTGTGGATGGCAAATCGACTATTGATGATGTTCATATTCTTCTCGAAAAGGTGTTCGACCGCGTGTCTAGAAATCTCGTTTGGCAGGCATTAAAAACCCCCTAAAACCATCATAAAACATGTTTTTGACACCTACTACCAAATTACCACCCAGGTAAAATGTACGACCGTTCTGACCAAAAGATTCAATGTAAATGTAGAAGTACATCATAGTTCAGCATTAAGCCTAATTAATCTGATGATGGACCCTCTTACGCGTGAAATCCAGGGCAACCTCCTTTGGACACTGCTGCACGAATCTAACTGGCTACAAATAAGCCGCACAAATAATAGCTTTCAATACCTGCGATAGTGAAGATGGTACTTTTGAGAAAGAAATTGCACACCGAATTCAGTGCCGATAGCAAAGCAGGGGAGCAGCTTCTGGTGTCCTGTACGGCGAGAAATACCCCAAAAGCTAAAAGCTAAAATTTACAAGAGCATGGTCAGACCTACGATAACACACGCTTTTGAGCGAATTACCATAGAACAGAAGCTGAATGTGGCGGAAATGAGGATGCTGAGGTGTATCATCGGCATAATACTGATGAGCAAGATACATAATAACTTTATTCCTGGTAGCAGCAAAGTCGCTTCAAAGGAACTCGCCTTCGCTGGTATGGCCATGTTATGAGAAGACCAGAGGGCCACGCAGTCGGGCAAATTTTGCTAATGGAGGAATGAAAAAGAGGGCCAGGCCAAAACCTTGAAAAATACTATATAAAACGACATGAAGAGACGGCTCAGGACCATGTGACCTAAAGTTATCGCACTTGGAGAGTCACCCGAAACAGGATAAGGCTAGGCAAAAGAAGAAGAATTTGAAGAATAAATTTTGATTACATGCATTGTTTCAGAAACTTATGAATTTTATTAATATTTTTTGGAGAGGCTTTATCAAGGTATGTTTGGTTGGATTCCGTTAAATATTTGGAGACTCGATCATAGACATATGCTTCGATTAAACGAGTCAGACTTCATTATTACTTGTATATGCATCTGGAACATCACTCCAGTTTCTACAACTGTATATCCAACTTAAATCCAATTCAGTCCACATTAACATAATTTTTCATCCTTATTTCCTCTAATCAGTTTCAAATATTTTATTGCTATATTATAAAAGTAGTAAAACGTCACTGTACTAAATAAACTGACGTTTCACTTTGGTAGCAGAAAATCGCAGGAAGAGTTTGGCTTCGATCAAACATTAAGGAAACATATGTTCGATTTTTTATGCAATTAAAGTGATTAACAAAACCAACTTAACTTATTGATCTTATTTTTATCATATTTGCGTTCATGTTAGCCGCGATAGGTTCCACCTTTTCGCAGAAATTGATTTTATGCGCTTGTTACATGGGAAAATTTATGAATATTTTAATGAACCGCTATTGAAATAATTCGTCAGCAGATATATATGTATATAGATTCTTATCTTTATTATGCAAATATACATAAATGTCTAGAATATTCGACAATGACCCAAATGATCGTCTGTCGGAAAAACACAATTAAACCCAACATTCAAAACCAAATTTGTTTGAAATAAAATGCGCAAAGCCTAATGATATTCGTTTACAATTAACTGTTTATATTTTAAAGCGCAAACCAAAGTAGACTATTCCATCCGCCTGAACCAATGCCATTCCATCTCGTATTAACTTCATCTTGGCCTAGGTGGAATTGCCCAAAGTACCGATATCTAATTTATTTCAAAACACGGCACCTCCTTAAGAAGTTTTCTATGTTTCTAATTCGTTTAAGTTACAATTTGTATGGCCTCCGAAGTAAATATGATCGCACTGGTCTTCCAAATCCAAGAGATTTTGTAATTTTGAACCGTATCGCTTTTACCAAGATTATAATTGAATCTCTGTTTGTTCGTCGAACTCATATTCAAACGGATTTATGCAAGACCCCGCCGGGTTTTATTTCTAAACTTAGTTGAAAACAATAATATTAGGATTTAACATTACTCACAATTTAGACATAAAAGGGG
The DNA here is from genome assembly GCA_037575425.1 of Anastrepha fraterculus. NCBI lineage: Eukaryota > Metazoa > Arthropoda > Insecta > Diptera > Tephritidae > Anastrepha > Anastrepha fraterculus. Next base: position 142,404 of record JAYXIM010054996.1, read on the forward strand.
CTCGAGTTCATTAGCAAAAAAAAAATAGCAGATCTACCATGAAAATGGAACTTCGACAGCTGCAGAAACATATCATTTGAGAAACTGTCATTGCTATCTGCTCACCCTATATATTCGGTACTTCAGTAGCATTGCCCAAAAAGGATGGAAAATATTTTACGCTACTACAACAACAACAACAACGCTGTAGAAGCTCATAAAGAGATACATAACTAATGGCCTTAGTTTGAACGTTTCAAGCCAAACAGTGTCGGGATGCCTACAAAAACAGATATGAGTCATAAAACTTAATTTGGGGAACCTTGGCTCACATATGATATTCTCCAACGAGCATACATACAAGTTTTACTGAATTCAATGAGCAGAAAACTTAAAGCGTAGTACATTTGCCTAGATTTGCAAAGAACTAGATTGGAGATTAATGGTATCATGAATGGTGAAGATAATATTGATATCCTTTAGGGGCTCACTCCTTCCGAGCTTAGAAAAATTGGATTAATGCCGTTTTTATTCAAGAAGATGATCCGCAATATAAGCCTAAGAATATTTTATTTGATCAGATGCTTCGAATTTAATACAATTTATGTACCAAGACCTTGTCTAAGATAACAATGAAATTGCTTAGCGAAAATCGTCCAGAGAGAATTTGTAGAATATATTAAGAACAAAATATTATAACCGAAAAGGGCCACCTCAAAATCTGCAGGAGTTATGTAGACTTGTTAACGAATGATGGTCCCTTATATACTAACAAATACAATATATGTAAATTTCATGGTCAAAGGAGGACACATAAAATATTTTTTGCAAACTTTTCTATCCTTATTCTAAACAAAAATGTGAAACTTTTTACGTTTGGAAAATACTCATACATTGATGCACCCACGATACTCGAAGTAATCTTTTTTTTAAATAAATTTACATATCAATAGAAATGGCTTCAAAATCCAAAGTTTGTTTAACCCCATTTTAGCGAGAGGGATGCCGAATTGTTTAACACCTTTAATGGTTATTGAATAAATTACGTGCCAGCGACCGCCCGGTTGTGGCAGATCGCTCATATTACTTACCTTAGTGCCAAGCACAATCAGTAAAAGTGATAGGAAAACGGCTGCCTTCATTGTGTTCCTTATGATGAGGCGGTGGCTTAGAATTTCGAAGGATACGCCAAAACAATTTAAAAATGCGCGGCAGCAGTGTTACGACGCGTTAAAATACAAATAAATTGAATTATGGGGAGTCAGCAGCTAAAGCGAGCAAAAATTATATTTTCTCTGTTAAAATTCGGACATTACTCGTATATTATAATTCACTGAGCGTTGCCATTCACTTACAATGTAGTTTTCTATTTGTAGGTGTGTTTGTACGGCTCTGGTGCGTTTAGCTCTTCAAGGCGCGGAAATTGCTACAGCCGCAAGGGGCACAAACGCGCTAGACTTTTAAACTCTTACAACTTTTAAGTGCTCGCAAAATGATAGCGACAGCTTGTCGATGAGTGTGTAAGCGATGCACAAAGGATCAAGTCCGTAACAAGAGCAAATGCCTATGGAAGATAAATAACATGGAAGGAAATGCGGGAAATCTGTAATAACTTTATTGCTGAAAATCTACACCGAAATAAAAACTGGCTTGGCGGCACACTGCGACCGCCTACATTCACACATACAGCCACTCAGATTTACAATAAATTTACGCTTTTTTAAATTAATTGTAGCTAAAATTTGAGTAGAGACGGTATTTTTTTTATTGACCAGCGGGCGACCGTAATTACTACAACAATACGAGTACAATACCACAGTACGACTTTTTTCACCTTGTCAATTGACTTTTTCGAACGAAAAACCGTTATAACACGTGATTGTTAGAAACTGTCAGCTGCGTAGGCGACTTTTTCCCTTTCAAAGGACAACCGTTAACTTAGCCAACCGCCCGTACAATGAATGTGTTATCAGTAAGCCATATCCTTTTATAGCGTCGTCGAGCAGAACTCGAAGCCGATGGTGCTGCCGATGCTTGCGGTGTCATCCGTTTGACTTGTTAGCTGTTTCGCAGAGTTTGACGGTTGCCGGGAGGGAGCTTTCAACACTTGTTGCCGAAGCGTAAACGGTGCATTATGTAAAAGTGCGAATGTGCGGTTCTGAGATTTGTGGAAATGCAACTTAAGTTTTTTAATTTAATAATTGTTCTATTTTCACTATTTGCCTCTTTGCTCTGAGTTGAGGAAATGAAATAATCGAAACGAAATAACTGGGCAATATAAGCCCTATAAGAGATTATAATATGACTCATATAAGCCATAAGAGAATAGCCATAAGAATATAAGCAATTTTATAAATTTTATTTGCCTTAAGTTTTTGATTTTCATTAAATTTGTCTGTCTGGTTAATTTTCTGATTGACTAAACTGTTGTATTATAATTTGGTGAATTTCCGTTCGCGATTGCGAACTTATGGTGAAGTCAAAGCTATTGAAGGTAAGGAACTTGGAATAATTCTAGCTACTCTCGATTACGGTAAAAAATCACATTACCGTTTCGCGTAAAATTTTCGTTCTCTGGGAAAAGTTCTCGAGCTTTTGAAACTTTATTCATAGAATGTTAATGAAATGAGAACAGAGAAATGAACTTTTTCCGAGTACTAAACTGAAATTTATGTGGTAAAAAAATGTAAGAAGACTTCTTGTCAGGAAAGAGTGATAAATGTTTAAGTTATAAAAAGTACCAGAAAGAGCAGTATTAACCAAAATAAAAGAAAGGTACTTGCATATTTTTCACAAGTTGTCTTGACTTGCTGTTGCATAGCAGCGAAAAAGTGAGACAAATACATAAATATACCCAATCCACCATTCGCTCACAGCAAGTCGAATCAATTGGCGATTTAAAAAGTAATATATGGTATTTAGAAATTTGTTTCTTAAATCAAATAATTTATACTGCATACGAACTTCTTTACATGTAAATCTGTCATAAAGGCAATACTTATATGTATACATTCAAACATTCCATGTCTTCAGTCAAATCTAAGGTTTCTTGATGAGAAAAGATCATATATGGTGAACAGATTTATAGAGGTGTGGCCAAGATTAGACCATTAACGCAAGAATGACAGTTTACCGGGTTTAGCCTTTCGCTATGGTGAAAAACGAGACTGAGCGACTCACTTCGGTTGGCACGTCACGGGCCATGGTGGGAAAAATTCTGGAGGTGTGACCCAGGATTGAGGTGACGCCTATCGTAGTACCTCTTCTTTGCTCTTAGCGGATTTGACCGAATCGGTGTGTATGCAGACTGTGTTAATTTTTTTCGTGTATCCCTCATCAACACAATCTCAGTTTTTTCGTAGAAGAACAGCTATTGCTACTCCTGTTATGTCAGCTAATCGCTAATTCTTTCAAATTCCATGAGATCCAGTTAACGGCCTGATTTTGGTCATGCCTCTGAAATATTTTCACCATGGTTGTTCAGACGGCCACGAAGTAACATGAGCGAGGCTGTGCTGATGTTTTTTCACTAACATAATCTTACCGCCAGACGAAATCTGCACGATAAATCCGTCAGCCCATCCGCTGGCTCTATCAAATTAGCTGGAAAAAAATCTTTTCGCCATGAGCGGAGACTGTGTTGATTTTTTTATATACCCCCAACACAATCTCAGTTTTTTCGTAAAAGAACCACTGTCATGACCATGGGACATTAGCCAATCAGCTAATTCCTAAAATTTGGTTGAGAGTCGGTTAACAGTCTAATCTCGTCCACACCTCTAAGCATACGAGGTTTGTTCAAAAAATAAGGTGAATTTTCAAATTTTGCGGGCTACGTACATTCGACTTTAGATTATTACTTTTTTACGTTGGTACACTCGTCTCGAAGATATGTTCACGGTTTTAGCAATATAGCATGTTTAGTTTGCTTGTGAGAGGCAAGTGTTTTGCGTGTTCCGCAACATTCTGCTATCGAAAAAAATGGATCAAAAATGGATCTTGTAAGAAATGAAATTAAGTGCTCAAAAGCACTTGAAATGTTGACAGTAGCATACGGTGAGAGTACTCTGTGTCAAAAAATGTTTACAAGTGGTAAAAGCTTTTCACAGAAGACCGAAAAGATGTGAATGAAGACGCTCGCTCTTGACGCCCCAGCACATCAATAACCGAACCAAACTAAATAGGCTATATTGCTAAAACCGTGAACGTATCTTCGAGACGAGTGTACCAACGTAAAAAAGTAATAATCTAAAGTCGAATGTACGTAGCCCGCAAAATTTGAAAATTCACCTTAACAAACCTCGTACATATATAAAAAGCTGTAGGCACTGCTCGATTCACTAAATATTAACAAACTGGGAAATAATTCTAACTAATAACAAATACTGATGATTGAACATAATTTTGACTAATTACAAGTGATCATCAGTGATTCCTTCAATTTTAGATTTAGGATTTTTGTCTCCGTCGAAAAAGATTGTACGGATCAGTTGGGTGAGGGAAGATGTGGTTGGCCCGTTTTATAAATGAACAGGCTTTACTTTGAGAAACATGTTTTATACACCCATTTCTATTATGAAGTAGTAAAATTTATCTAGAATATTCTCCTAAAATTGTAGGGTAACTAGAATACAAATTAAGAGATACAGTACTGAGAAGTTCCATTCATTAGACCAGGTCGGCCTTAGTAATCAGATTTAAATGCTTTTGCAGTCGGTTGACCTAACACAAAAGGTTGCACGCTTCTTCAAGATAAGTTCGACTAGAGCGTAAGCAAAGAATTTTCCTTTTATCACAACTAATTTATAAGGAAGAAATACTCCTAAAGTAGCACCCTTTTGTACACAACTCTGCCAAAAATCAAAATTTATTTCTGTTCACAACTTCGGTTAAAATAAATATTTTCAATTTTCTTATTTGAGAGGGGTCTATTGTGATTTGTTCCGGCAACATTAAGGGAACTTTATTCTGAGGGTTGAAAATACTCGAAGTCCCATTGGCAAATAACTATAAAAAAATACTTCATTTATTGTATGAGAAATAATTTGAGAAAATACGATTTTTGAGACTTTGAAACCCATGCAATTCCTTAAGTTGCATCAATACTCAAGCCGAAAATAAATTATCATCCGCTTGGATATCTGCCTTCAATTTTCTAATATGAGCCTACGAATTCCAGAGCTCTATTATTTATTAATGGTCACATTAGTGCGGGCACATAATATTCCAACTAATTTTGCTAAAGCTTATGGTAAATATAAATATTTTAATAGATTTCTAAATTATTCACTAATTTAATTATCGCCTCTCCCATTTGCTTCATTTCTTTAGTCCCAGTTCTTCGGTGACTGGTTGCGCTACAGTAAAACCGGCCACTTGCCTTGGATGATGCGGGGCATCGCCTCGATCGTAATAGCCGTAATGCTCACCGGGTACGTGATAGAGGCCGTAATGTATGCCGCTGTTGGCCACCTGTGGCAATGAATTGGTAGAATGAGAAAACTAACATTCATAATTTTATTAATTTTTTTTAAATAAAGGATTAAAATATAGCACTAATAGCAACTAAAAATTCAATGCCAATAAGAAAAAAAATATTTTTCCAAAACTATAAAAAAATTTAAATTTATAACTAACCTTCTTGAGCCCATTGATGGAAGCTAACAATAGTGCCATTTTCGCCAACAGCAAAGCTTTGCCGCTCACAATGGAGAGCATTTGAAAACCCATTGGCACAAGCACAGCACCCAAAGCGGTGACCCCAAACATCATAGTAATCATCATATTGTAGCGCTGACGGCGATGGCGGGCGGTGCCAAGTTCATCAGCAGCGACTCTGTTTGTATGCCCTATGGAGCAGTAATAAACGTGGCGCATACGGCACACACATACATACATATGCACATCGATTACATGTATATTCTTAGTGCAGTTTTAACGAACCTTCTTTCTCCAGAGCATGCATGTAAGCGTCGGTTAGCTCCTTCAAGTTCACCTGTAGGAAATGGGTGCTAAGCGTGTGTGCCAACCGCATGGCGAGTCGATCGAACCAAGTGAGATGCTGCAGGTCTTTGCGATCGTAATATTCACTGAAATCCCTTGGAAGGCTAAATATAGGAGTTCTAAATTATTTGCCAATTACCCCTTTTTGCATTTAATGGCTTTTACCTGTCATTTGTTGCATGCGTCAGAGCGGGCATTCGTACCAGACGGACGCCTGGCCACACGGGAATCACGTTAGATGAGAGAACATCGTCGAATATGCGTGCACCTCTCGCCTTGAAGCAGTTCCACATGGTATCGCCCGTTTGCTGCGTATGTTGTTTTTATTTGTGTGCTTATGGCTGCAATATTTGTTCATTCTTCTTACCTGTGCGCAATCCTTTATATGTCGCCGCAGTTGCTTCATTTCTTGGACCCACAAAATGCGTTCGTTGCTTACGCTCTTGTCGGCCAAGCCGTTTTCGAGGTGGACATTTTGGGGTTTTTGCAAATTGTACTCGAAAGCCGCTCCATTTACGCGCTCCAGTGCTACAGTCAACAACAGCAATAAAATACTATACATTCCAGCTGATTTACAAGGACACATTTACAAGGATCTAATCTCTCAATTGACGCTTCCTTTTATTTGATGAAATATTAATAGTGCTACGCAATTATTTTGGTTCTAATCTTTTTGGCATTTAATGTCAGTTTCTGTTTCCTCTTTCTGCGCGCACAGCTACGAATTTCGTCACTGAAAGCGGCTCTGTGGCATTGCGCCGATATTTATATACCAGAGGCCACTTCGTGTGACAGCTGAGTGACCACTTTAGAGCAGCTGCAGTTCAAGCTGCTCCACTCGACCAGCAACTGCTATAATTATTCGGCTTCATTGCACTGAACGGTGAAATGCGGCTGCAATGGCTGGTTGTTTCAATGCTGCATGCGGAATCAGTGGAATGCATACACAAACTGCGATATACTGGCATGAAAAAGTGTTACAAATTTGAGAAGCACTGCTTTAAACTTGACAATTGATTCAGTAGCATTAACTTTTTTCGTTCTCTTTTGACCCAATAAGCCCGGTGCGTTTAGCGGAAAATTGCCATATGCATTCAATGAGTCTAAGCTGTTGACTTTGAAACCGAATGTGGTCGAATGGGGTAACGCCTCGAAAGAAAGAAAAAAAAACATCCGACAATAAGAGAAGACAGAGGAGGATGTGTAACCTAAAACCTACGAGACATTTTGTAGCAGCTGCGGGAACTTTTATATTTTTTGCACTAATCGACAGTGATCACTGCTGGGCTAAGAAGTGCACGTATTTCATCTCACAGCACTACTCACATTAGTAAACTCCCTGGTGAGTGCTTTTCAATACTTGTAATCCGAATAAATGCATATTTGAGACTACAAAATCACTACCCTCATTTCCTTTTAAACATCGAGTTAAAACGGATTATATTTATATGTATGTATAAATGAGTTTCGAAGCTCCGAAATTTGGCTTTTATGGAAAATGTTTGGTTTATATAGAATTTCGAAGGCCCACTAATTGAGAGAAGTGAGTACGCTGAACCCAAATATGAAATCCAAATCCAGAATATAAAAAGGTGTAACCGTTTTTGAGATATAGTCATATTTCGGTTTTTCTGTTGACGTTTTCAAACATTTTATTTGCTTTGAACAATATATTACAAATTAAATATTAAATACAAATATCTTAGATACAAAATATCTCGTTCTCAGCCATTTTCTTCCTTTGTACATGTACTCATATTGCATCACCTTTTTTGGCGATCCTATGGCTGCTCTTGTTGCGTATCGAGAACATCAACGATGCTGCTGGGAACACGATACATCGTAAATGGTTTCAGGGTTGCGTTTAGAAACATCCTGCTTTGTTCGAACAGTCGTTTTGAAAAGCGCCTACATATGCTCCTCCAGCTCCAGAAGACTGGATGTATCTCTAAACTTCCTTCTAGATTTCGCGAACCCCGTCAAACTACCACTTTAATCTTCACTTGTATAACTAAACCGCAGCTCAATACTTTCCATTTATTTGTCTTTTTTTTATTATTTATTCCAAAGTAATAAAAAGTGAATCGATTCCGTAAAAACCAAAGTGACACAGCTGCTTACAATTTAGATGACCATTCACAATAGCGTAATTAGTTGTACAATACACAAATAGAATAGAAACGACATAATCGACAAGAGTCTTTTCTAATGCCAGTCGACATTCGCAATAGGTGTGCTTATGTATTTTCCCAGCATCTTTTTATTAGGCTGGAGTTAGCCCAAACAAATTTAACAGAATTCAATAACAGACCTTTATCCGGCCCTCAGCGAATTTGACAGAATCAGCTGATAGGCTGACGTAATTGGGTCACAAAGCGCTTGTTAAGATTGTGCTAGTAATTCCCACGGCAGCCGATTCTACGTTACCGGAATGTCTCGGGCTTTTCCTAACTAAGGGCTGCCACCCAATAAACTAGCCCTGTCTAGTGTACTGTACCCCATTGCACTTGTGATATATGGAAAACACAACACAGTCTCGACTTATGTTGCTTCGCATATACTTCTATTTATTCTTTATTTTGGGGTTTTTAAAAGTACTCAATAATAAACACCCTACATCGCATAATATGTTTCGAAGAGTCTCACTCTAGTCTATTCATTTTGAATTTTCTTAATTCTTTAGCACTACTTTACTCTATCATTAGAGAGGATGCACTTTGAAAAAACGTTGCAATTTTGAAGTCCTAAATATAATATAAACCGAAGCTAGTTTTGTTCTAAATCTGTTTGATAGGAATAATTCATAGGAACACTTCATAGGCTTAATTTTAGACCTTTTAAAATACTCCATGTCAAATACTCTATAGGAAGTCTTGGATACCCGGCATTAACCGAGTCTTGAACACCAGCACGGAGGCTACAAATATCTTGACTTAGTTTTCAAACTAGTCTTGCACATTTGATCTCTCTAATATGAATATTTGATATGATAGAAGTTTTTTTCTGAAAGCGAGTGCGTCTCGGCAAGCATTGGTGGCTTACCTAGTGCATTCCTGCCACGAAAAAGCTTTTCATTGAAACCATCTGCCCTTCGGAGGTGGCATAAGCAGTAGGTCCCTCCATTTGGGAACAATATTAAGTCGTTTCCACAAATTGAAGTAGGAGCTCTGGCAAACATCCAATATGTATGTGTATATCGCACCTTTTGTAATATAGAGAAGTAACTCAAAATTTCCATTTTTGAGACTTTATCATAAATCAAAATAACCGGCCGATGAGATTATGTTCAGTCTTATATAATACCAAATAGGGTGAAAGTGGCAGAAATAGATGCATGTATTTGCGGGCACTTTTTGCAAACACACGTCGCCAATTGTATATAATAATTTCAGTGCTCAACCGGATGCGCTCAATAAAAGCGGGTAATATTTTGAATTTAAATACAAAGTAAATCTCTTTTTCACTAGCGGACAAGTGTAATAAAAATATATATTTTTTTTTCAAAATAGGGGCATGGGAAAATATATTGTATTAAATGTGAAATGAAATGCAGAATCCGCCTGCCGTGTCTCCCGTGACGTGGCAGCCGAAGTCCCCTTCAGAATTAGCTTTTTTACCAAATTTATTGGCTAAACCTTGTAAATCTATCATCCGTGGGCTAACTCTATATGTTTCTTTAAAAATATGCCGGATTTTGTTGAGGCTTTCTTTGTAAAACTGTGCAACTACTCCTATTTCTCGATATAAATTCTATGCTGCCTTTTCAAAACCATTTTAAATGAAAATATGTATTCCAGTTTTCGTTTGCTATGGGATTTTCAGCTTTAAATGTTGTTTTTATTTTAATTAGTTATTTTATTGTTTTGTTTATTCACCAAATTCAATTTAACAAATTTACTATCATCAGGGTTTTATCATAAAGTTGATGTCATTTTAACAATTGATTTTATGTAGCTTTAAAGAACTTCTTAAAAGAGTGCAAAGTTTATATAATTTTCTAATTAGTGACTTATTTATATTTTGATTTATTTAATAGTTCAAAAATGTTTGTATTTAAATTCCACTTACATACTTATAGATTCGCGCATAGCGAGAGGTCACTCAAGAATTGTACGAAAACAATTATACGGACATTTGTTTAGCTCTTCTCTACACAATTAATAAATAAGTTTATGTTATTGTTGTTTTTCTTTTTGTCTATTTTAAATTTGATTTTGACATTGTCCTGTACGTGTACGTGTGTATGATTTTCTGAAAAGTTGGCAAAAGTACTATTTCCGAAATACACATTTAATTTTCTGGTATGTACATATTTCCTCCTTCAATATTGGCATGCACATATCTATATGTATATAAGTACATATATTTGTATATAAAATGTGTTCTGCTTCGTCATATAAGTATATTTTTTCGGCTTTGAAAATCGTTGAAATATAATATATATTTTCCTAGCAAAAGATATATGTGTTCATATTTGTGTATGTGTCCTCTTTATTATTTGCTCAGTTTCTTCGTTTTGCATGATTTTATTATTTGTGTGTTAAATTTCTTTATCATTGCTACAACATTTTTTATGTTATGTACTTTAAAATTATTTAACATTAGACTTATTTAAGAGCAACTATTTGTCAACACCCGGTCGCCACCACTGCCTACGACGCCGAATCATCACGATCCTGTTGCAGTGCTGGTGGTCGCCGCTCCGCGCCCGAAACGTGGCAAATAGAGGCCGAACTTGGATTCGATGCCATTGAGCAGCGGTACAGCGGCGCGATAACCACCAATATGGTCAGCATTAAATCTTTGTGTAGTCTCACTAATGGCGCTTGGCTTGTGCACGACTGACCCGGTTGGATGTGATCCACCGAAGTCCACATAGAAGAGACGCTGCAGCAATTCATAAGTAACCAAGGTTACACCGAATTGCGGTGAAGAACGGAAGACACGAGCTGCGAGAATAACGAAAAAGTTGTCAATAAGCTGTAAGCTTTTCAAAACTCGAATATAAGTCTATAAATTTACCGGCAGTTCCTTTCCAGAAGGCGCGTGGCCCTTCTTCGGCCATGATCTTCTTTGTGGCATCCCATACCCCCGTGTATGTCGTCTGCCCTGAACGTGCTACCACCTGGAGGCGAGTTTTGATCACATCAGCGGGCGTTACGAGTGATGCAGCGGGCACACCAGCGATGGCACCAGCCGCCAGTAAGGTCAGCGGATGGTTATAACTAATTGAGGTGAGAAAAATGTCCGTGAGTGCAATATGATAGAGTTATCGTTAGAATGTTAAATTACAAGTTGAGTTTAGATTCGGAAGCGGCATGAATCTTATTTCTTAGATCAAATTTAAATTTATAAAAACGACCGAGAAGTGCGATCTGTTGGTCTACGAAGTAAGAGTAGGCTATTCGAAAGTTCATTATTTAGTGTTTATAATCATTTCAGTCTTACCCATCTTCATCGGCGAACAGGGATTTTGTGTGCGCATATGTGGGGAAGTAGATGGCAGAGAAGGGTACGTCACGTAATAGGCAGGCACGTGCACCTTTGTATAAGCCAAATAGACCCAGATCACGCACGACAGATAAGGCACGTACTTTAGCTCCGCCCGCGATTTCGCCGGCAACCTGTAGTCGAATTTTGACGATTTCCAAAGGATTGGTGAAGACCACTTGTGAGGCGCCGGCCTGAAAGAAAGCAGGTAAACCGAAAATTAGCGATTCCCATAGTTTCCTAATTAGAACGGATAGGTAAGCTCGCCTGAGTACACATTCCGTGCAAGCTCGCTAAGAAAGCTTAAGAAAACTCTTTTTCGCAGTAGGTACATATATGGAAACTAAGAAAAATTCTTTGCAAAACTTAACCGAAACAATTAAGTGAACCAATTTGCGTGTACTTACACAAGCACCAGACATAACTTCGGCCCACATGGGTATCACACCCTGTTTATCGGTGAATTTGTCGCGCACGAAATCGTTCACAGTAAGTTTGATGGCTTTCTCGGGAGCAACGCCCATCAGCTGGGGCAGCAAGCCGCGGTACAAGCCAAGCACACCCTCGTGGCGTATGACCTATAATGAAAAAATGAAAAGTTTTCGTCATATATTTATGTACTTCGTGCAACATTTTTCTCGGCGTACTTTCTTGAAACAATCCCATGAGTTTCTGTAAGCGATTTCTCCAATAAAGGAGCCTGTGCGTTGATTTTGCATGCGTGTCTTCACCAAATCAATGGGGTATACCACAGTGGCGCCAACAGCTGTATAGAAGAGTTTAGAAAACTGCTTGAACGACACTTTTAAAAACAAAAACAATTGTTACTCACCGCCTGCCAGTGAACCGAGCGTGAAACGGTAAGTGCTCTCCAAAATCTGAATGAGCGCAGAACGATCGGCAGGACTCTCGACGGCCTTGATTTCCGCCAAACGTGTGGTGATATGCTTTGTGTAGTGCTCGGGCGAAATATTATTCAAGTCATTGTAGACGATGCGCCTAAGGAGAAAGTATTATAGTAAATAAATTATTATATTGGAAGCCATAAAATATTATAAGCATAATTAATGTATTTAAAGTGAATTAAAGTGAGTAAGCACGGCTACGTTTATTTTACATAAATATGTACGTATGTAAGCATAATAAAGAGAGAAATCAATAGGAAACATTGCTGTTATTAGGGAAAGGAAAATAAATTTCAAAAGTAATACCATTTCTATTCGTAGAAACGAGACGCCGAAAATCATATTCTAATCCCCAATTAACGTATTGTGACACGACTTAAATCGTTTAATAAGAGTTCGATTACATTTTAGATTACGTTATATTAAAAATATGGTTTTTCAGCGTCCCTTCTGCATGTAAATGTATGTATGTATGTATGCATATTATTATAAAAATATATGTAAGTAAGATTTGTGTTTGTGGGTTTTAATAAATACGAACAGGGGGAACGAAAGAAACACACAAATTAACTTCGTAACTACAACCAATCACTTGCCTATTTGGATCAATCTTTTTGCGTCTCCACCAACTATTATTATAATCAGCACATTACAGTTATAACATTATTTAATTTTAACATTGGGAGGAAATGACAAGAAAATATAAAGACAACAAGGGAAAGTTAATAACATTATTCCTCAGATGAATTTATTTTCGGTGTGAGAATACAGTGAGCAGCAAAATCATAAGTCAATAATGCATAAATCTATATGTGTATGTGTATGTATGAGCACAAGTTTTCCAAAATTACAAAGTTTAGTTAGGTCACGCTTGGAGGAAGCACTCTCAAGACTTTAATTCTTTGAAGACGAGACACTAATCAAAAACGAACAGTAATTGAATCCCGCAATGTGATTCGCTAATATAACGCAAAAAACTTTAACTTCGCTTCATGTACGGACAGCTTCAGGATCAAAATAAGGAACCGAAAAAGCCGTTTTCAATCAAGTTCTGAAAATTGGCATCTATAAACATTTTCTTTATCGTCCGAATGAGTCGACAACTCAAAGATTGGTGAAACATTTTCAAGTAGTTGGTTCTATGGAGGATAGAAAAATAACTGGCAGACCAAAAACTGAACGTTCTGTTGAGAATATTGCTGCTGTAGCACAAAGTGTTGCTGAATAACTTTCAACATTGATATATCTCATAATTGATATCTCGACGTAAATTTTACCTGGGGACGTTTTCATGGTGGACATTTAAATTATGTCATTTTTCACATATAATTGTTAAGGAGCCGTATTTTGAATAAACATAGTGAAGTGAACATAAATTTTGACATGTTTTATTTGAAGAGAACGTTTAGGCGCGTCTTTTGAAAGATCCTTTATTGTAATGCTTATATATAATTGGGGTACACATCTCTGGTTAGGTGTTTGACGAGGCTCTTCTCCATTCAAAGGTTTGCCATTTGAGAAGAAACATATATTAGAAAGAACTTTTTCTATAATTCGAAGTTTCATGCCTCAGTGGGTTTGGAACACAGGCCAATCAAATAGTAGTCACGTACAACCACCTCGACTACAGCGGCCGTCATTTGCAACCGCATTTCCACGAACGTTACGAACGACCCGCATTTATATTCGGTCAAGGAATGCCACTACAGTTGCATTCGCCATTCATGTATGGGAAATCCTTATCCTGCTACAACAACAAACATTATTAAAAAATTTTATGTTGAAAACAGTTTGAGAAGACTTGGCTGAATATATTTTTTATTATTTGTGGTTTTTGTGATTAAAAATTAGGTACGACTTAAAAATTATAGATTCTTTTCAAGTGGAATTCATGTATGAATATAAAATTAAATGTAAATTATTTTTGTTTAATATTTATACTCAAATATAAATGCACCCAACACTCTTTTTACACGACCTTTTTTTGAAATAACACGGCTCACAAATAGATTTTTTTACACGAAATTTTCGTTCTTGCACAAATATGAAAACAAAAAACGTTTATCTAAACAAAACATAATTCCTAAAAGAATTTCATATTCAGTAAAAAATTTTCGTGTAAGATAAGAGCAATAAGAACCTTTTAGAACTAATGAAGTGCAACTGTGCATTAAAATTTCAACGTATCCGTTAGGTGGCGTCTAGCTGGATAACAGGTATTGTACAAGGTGGCACAAAATTTATCTTCTGTTTTTATTTTTGACTAAATTTTTAATTAATGAAAATAGTAATTTTGAGTAATGGAAATCTTTATTTGACCTTTAATGCTCCATTCAAAATACAGTTCACAAGTGTCAAATATGACTGCCGTACGATTGTTGGCGTGATTAATGTTGTTGTTGTTGCTGCAGCAGCATAAACATTCCCCATACTTGCATACGAGGAAAGCTGCTGGAGTGACAGTCCTTGGCCGGATATAAATCCGGGTCGTTTCGGTAACGTAGAACCGACTGTCGTGGAAACGTAGCGTGATTAATCTTGCGCCTCCTTGTACAAACAACTCGATAAAGCAGAAAACAATCGCTAATAACAGTACTAACAACAGTATAGTATTTGACAAATGTTATCTATTGTTAGTAGCATTTTCGGTTCAGTACGTAGTAAACGTACAGGCTTATTATGAAGGAACGATAGTTGCAAAATTAATGTTTTTTCCTCATTTCAATTTGAATTTTTATATGTTTTGTACCATACTTATGGATTGAATTTACTCTGTACATTAATTTTAATTTTTTTCTTAATAAAACAATTGTTTTTGTTTTAAAAATACTTATATAATACGGATTTCATTATTAATTCTAAAAAAAATGGTTTTCTCTTTTAATTTTACACGATTTTTTTTAAGTTGGGAAACATTTTTTGCAAGTATTTGTAAGGAACGTATCTACTGTGTAAAATAAGAGTTGGGTGTATAATATATCATGAGGAAAGTTGGCACGAATAGCTACTCCATTCGGCCAGTGATATCTTTTAAGTTATGCAACTAAAAATTGATCTGGAAAAAAAGGCATTGAATTTGTCCTATTATCTGTTTTTACAAATTGCTAAAAGGGCCACGATAAGAAGAAGTGATAAAAGGTTATTATAAGCATATCCATCTCGAAAGACTTCAAAAGCCTTGGCTATCATTTGCCACTTAAGCCAAAGCGATTTTAAGCACTTTGCTAATACTGTAGTTTCTTGAATTTCGCTAATGCTCTCGTTTTACTTGTGAATGTATGTGGTTATGTTACTATCATATCGCTCATTTACTGGGAGAACATCATAACTCAAAATGGAAAATTCGAGAAAAATGGTTGCTTCAAATTTTTGAATTTACTTTGCCTCTTTAAGTAAAAGTAAAGCCACATTTCACTGTTCCCACGATAGTTGGCTGTACATTGCCGCAACGACTCGGATTTTTATCCGGCCGAGGACTGTCCCTCTAGCGGCGCTCAGCAACACATTTTCATCTAATATGATAAATATCGCCATGAATTTGTTACGCAGCATAAAAATTTACTGGTGGTCATTTCTGCGTACTTAAATGAACCAATGTTTTTAGCTTTTGAATTATGATACTTACAGAAAATGAGCGATGCATATACATTAATATGTATATATGTGTATTTATGTATCTTAAGCGTATGTAATCCTTCCACGAGAGCTTACCCAGTTTGATGAAGCGCGCCGGTTAATTGAAAGAGAATATCAATTTCTAGTGGCGTTATTTGGCTCATTGTTTGTGCGGCGTAAAGTAGCTCGTCCTTTGTCACAGGTTCGTTGCGATTACCTTGGGCAGCGTGCAAATAGATACGTTTAATCAATTCCATATTGTTGAGCAGCGAAGTAAATGCGATGAAATAAGGGAAGCTCACTTTGTGACCTTCGGTGACCTATTGATGCGAGCGAATACCGGTAATAAAAGAATATTACGCATATTTAGTTTGTTTTTGCGGCGAAGAGCGTTTGATAACTTTACTCACCGCTACCAGATTATCCTTGACAACAGGTGTGAGTAAATGCCTTTTAACTTTAACAATAATATCCTGAAAATCTAGAGGTGAGATGTATCCAGAACCAGCTGGATCTCTACTACGGAATGCCTCCATTGCGTACTCCTCATGAAAATCATGGAGCAGCTGTGTGAATTCCGCATAGTTTATGGTGCGGTTTTTTTTCTTTAAAATAAATAAATAAACGAATATATTAACACAATTCGAATGCAGGTTTCAATTTTAGTTAAACAGTACTCACCTCACCAAAATACCGCTTGATAAAGGAACTATCTAAATTAAAAGGTATTTTAGAATGCAATTCGGTTTTTTGTACGATATCGACGAAATCGGCTGAAATGAGAACAATGAACTTTTTTCAATGGAATATTTGCCAAATAGCGCATAGGAATATAAAAATTTTAGTTAAAATAGATTGTAAGAGTAATTTTTTATTTTACTTATATAGAAGATTTTTGTTTTTATTTCGTTTACTGTACAATCCACTCTTATTTAGCCCCACACTCACCGTAATGCACTGTGCCATTGCCTTTGCGGTCGAACAGCTGAAAAGCAGTTTTGTAGAGCGCATCTGGCGTGCAGAGCAGTCCCTCAAAGGCTTGGAACTCGGCAAATGAGATCAACCCATCTTTGCTGGTGTCCGCAATGTTGGCTAACAAACGCACAGATTCCTAAAAACAAAGATTGGTTGTGAATTAGCAAGGTAAATATTGATGGCTGACGCAGCACTTCATTGAAATAATCGAGCCAATAAAACATTGTTGGCTTAATTTCGATGTTTTAATTTAATCATTGGTGTTTCTGTTTTGTTTTGCTTTAACTATTAATAAATGCACGCAGCGCCTTTAAATCAAAAAGCCCATTTGCCGGCTAAATTACTTTAAATACTTGAAATGATAAGGCTTTTTCTTTGTACAATTCAGTTTATGTTAGAACAACTACAAAAATGCTGTGTTGTCTCACTAAGTTCACTACATACACACACACATACACATGCAGTCACACACTTTTCTGGACGCTTAGAAAATCATGTGGTGTGCAGGTGATTTGCTCTGTTTGTTTGGGGGAGTCGTTATGAGTATCAGAATTTTTCGCGTTATATTTTTGATGTGTTGTTTTTGTAAAAGAAAACAACATAATTCATGAGATACCTAGTAGCAAACCAAGTTGTATAATTTAATGGTGAAATACTCTGAAGTTGGTATGAATTTTCGTACTAATTGTCATCATTTGAAATAAGTTTTTTGTACAATTCTCCTCTTCTACTTCCCCTCTTTCATATCGTACTTCAATTTTTCCTCTTCTAAGTTGTATATTCGAACGATTGCTGCCCGAAGTATTGTATAATATTTACTCACTTTTCTATGTTTTTTTGTTTTTCAGAAATATTTTCTGTGCAAAACATTTTCCGAGTGTCTTTAGAAATGGACGGGAAAAGAATTTTTAAAAATAAAATCACGCGTATACAACAAGTACATAGAAATTTTTGCACTTATATACATACATATAAATATACGGTCCAATATTTGTATGTATGTACATATGTATGTAAAATAACAAATTGGCGTATTTGGTGACGCACAGCATGACGCAGATGTATTTAGATTTTTCTAATAGTGTTTCTTATCAAATAAAGATGACAAATTAATTGAATCTAAATTCATGCTGATCCACCAGTATCCGCTAGCTGTCGTACATTATCGCTCGTTTGCTGTAGATACGTGCCTTAATCCAGAAATGGTTTCAAGTTTTAAATTTACGATGCTTCCCTAAGTGAAAGTAAATAGACATTTTCAACTAATGGCAAAAGAAGAGTTTGCGGTCATTTCTTCAAACTTATCTACTTTTTTTGTTTCTTGATTATGACTCTTTAGCAGCAAATAAGCGATGTGTACTTACATATACATATGTACATATGTATGTACGGATGTATAATACTTATATACTCACATCATTGAATGTAGCATCTGTGAAGAGTCCAAGAAATTTGCGCACGAAATCCTCACTGGTCATGTAGTAGTCGCCATCCTTTTGTAACGAGGCGTATCTAAGGAAGACTTCGCGGAGTTTATCGGTGCTGGCACGTTTTAGAAACGACGATCCCTGCAATAAAGAATAAAACATGTAAGAGAGTGAGCAACTGAGTGGAAAGAGCGTAAAAAAATAAGAAAGAGAATAGAGCGCTCTTATTTCTACATGACATTTATACAGGGTGTCTCATTAAAACCAACTTAAAGAATAGCGGTGTTTACTTGAAAAGTTTTGAACAAAATTTTAAACATTTGCATAGACTACAATACCAATAAATAGCGGTGTTTTTAACGAAATTTCGTTAATATTTTTCAGTAGTGCCGTTTCATATTTTGATTAATGGCGCATCGAGTCCCGTCTTTTAGTTCACCGATTGTTTTTTGCAAACCTTAAAGTGAATTTCTGCCATGAAAAAGCTACTCTTAAAAAATCATTTGCCGTTCGGAGTCGGCTTAAAACTGTAGGTCTCTCCATTTGTGAACCAACATCAACACGCACGCCACAATAAGGAGAAGTAGGAGCTCGGCCAATCACATAACAGAGTTTACGCGACAATTATTTACTTATTTTTTAATTGTTTTTGAATTATTTGGAAACTATTTTTATTTTCCAAACAGCCAACAAATCAAAAATCCCACAGCATTCATCGGGTGATCCCCGCCGGAGAGCAAAATATTTTTTTCGAACGTTTTCCGCAATATCCATAATTTGGTGAACTGAGCCTCAGTGCTTCCATGACTTAACTTACATAGAAACGGTATCTAACTTCAAACGCAGTAGTATTAAAAGCACACCCTTTTGAAATTTACTTAACTGACTACATACATTTGTAAGTGAGTAAGAGATGGGAGTGCAAGAGCAAAACTACGTATAGATGTTGACATACATACATACATGCACTCACTAGGTTTTTGATATAATATACGTATGTATTCGTATCAGCGCTCTTGCCTGTAAAGGTCATATTAGAAAAAAGAAATACACGAGCGCGATAATTTGACAGCCACTTCGTAAGTAAACTTATTCATACATAAATGTACATATTTGGTATGCCTACAAATATATCTATGTAGATAAATTAAATGTGATAATTCACGTACAGACTGTGGCATTTTGCGTTAAATATGGGAGCCCTCCTTTCTTCTTGCAATAAGTTTTTTGTTTTTCTTATGAGCTCAGAAATTGAATCACTGTTTCCTATTCGCTGAAATTCTCGCGTAGAATCTAGTATGCATGAATTTTGCCACACAAGCGCGTCTCACTTCGTTACTTGAAATCGTTTATTATTTACGCTATGTTCTCTACTTTCCACAGCGCTTAAAGTTAACAACTGAATCAGTCGTCAGCAAAACACCAACTAAACGACGTTTTCATTGATACCTCGACCACCACACAGCCGGCTCGACTATGTACGTTTCCGTCAAAATTCTGCAAGCAACTCAAATTAAACAATTGTGAGTTTGTACAGAACCGGTTCAAAAGTGATAACGATTGGGTGCTACAATGAGGTGAAAGCTGTGGAGGAACTTTTGGAAAAATTATGGGATTTTCTAACTTAATTTTTTTAGGCTTTCGATGGGATTTCCTAACTTAAATTTTTAGGCTTTCGTTGTACAATTTCAGTGAGTGTAGATATTTAGTTTCTGGGACTTTTATCTAAATTGTACGTCATTTATTTACTTGGTTTACTATGAACAGGTAGACTATAATAGCAGCACAGCGCATCCTTCACAGTGTATCCTTCACAGGTCTTTAGGCAATAAAGGTTCCTTCTTTTAAACAGATGAGAAAATGTTTTTTTATAACAAGGTTTTTTCGGGTTCGATATGCACTTTGAGGTTTGCTTGGAAGGGCGGTAACTGCACAACTTTTTTACCCTTACTGTTACTTATATTTTGATTATTGTTATTTGCGTTGTTAATTATTTTTGTTGCTTTTTTATTATTATTTATCCCAAAAGAGGAGTAACTGCCATTAATTGGCAACAGTTTAGTTGCAAGCCAATAATTTATAACAGATACAAAATATTACAGTTAAATATATATATATATATACCATATATAAATATTATATAAAATAATTAACAATTTTACAAACAATAAAATGTTTTCTGTAAAAAGTTTCGGACTATATGACTGAAATTGATTAAAGCTGCTTTCCGCATATCCAAAATTAGAGATTCGAGTTTTGTTATTTGTTATTATTATTGTTATTGTTATTTTCGTATAAGTCAGCAAAAAAGAGCCTGGCAAGAGTAATACAACAAAGCAAGGAAAGCAAATGGAAGCAAAATGACATTAACAACAATGGGGCCTAGGGAAAAATATAGTAATGAAGAAACTTAGGACAAGACTAAGAACGTCGACACAAACTGCAGAAAGAGTTTGCTGATGCTCTGTTCCTAAATCACCTTCATGGGACAAGGAATGGACTTAGAATCCTTCCACGGTTCAAGGCGGAAGAAGCAGCAGCTAATGCTCATAAGCAAGGGAAAATACATAGCGCCCTTTTCTGCATGCTTGACTCTAGAGGGAAAGTTTAAGAACATCTATTAAAACCTTGACTAGCAGCGGAAGTACAAAAAATATCTAAATTTGACCAAGGACTATCATTCCAGTTGCATTCCCCAAAGATGTATGGGGAATGTTTATGCGGATACAACACTACACCACATAGCCGCAATCACGATACGGTTACTTCCGGAAATACATACCTCTACCGGATAGGCAAATTGGAAGAAAGCACCAAAGTCAAATGTCAATGTCCAATGTCAGAAATCGGCAACAGACCTGGGGCACTCGTGAGAATAATAGGCAACATCTCTTTAGAAAACATAGCCCAAAAAAGGCAAGCAGCGGTGAGAATAGGCACTTCCGTATTTTCGTAAAATTTTCTTTTAACTCCGGCCCTGGTTCGATTATTATCATCTCTGTTGGAGTTCAAAGAAAGAAAAAAAACCAGCGCATAAATGGCACGTAGGCTAGTAGAAGAGTAAACGCTGCTGATTGATTTCTTTGCACATAATTTGAGTATATTCTTAACTTCTCCACAACAGTCTCTTTCCTTAATCTCATGCACATTGCTGGCGTCTAAAGTTTTTTCCTAGTCAAATTGGTGGCAATAATGTGATCTCAGAGTGGCTCACTCTCTTTGACTAAGCACTTTGCTTCCACACATATATATGTATGTACATATGTATTGCCAAATTTTTCACGTGCATGAATCTCTTTGACAAAGCAGTAAAGGGTAATGGGGAAGAGATACTCTTACAAATTCTTACGCACAAGCGCATATATGTATATACTTCATACGAATAGTTTAATTGGAACGAGACAAAATGACTCAAATAATTTCACACATACCTATGTATATGCTTAGATCATACTGAGAGTGAATGAATTGTTGTAGTTTCAGAGTGTGACGGTTTTGATATATTTTGAAAAATGTTGCAAATATTTGGTGCGAGTAATGGTTACAATAAATAGAGAAATGAGACAAATATTTCCATTTTTATCGTCTACAGGAAAAAAAAACAAAAAGAGAAGGAATGTTGACCATTTGATTTAAGTTTACCCGCGTACACAAGTTCGGTAAAATTGTTAATTGTTTTAAAAAATATAAGTACATTTTTTTATATTTTATTATATTTAATAAATACATAACAAACACATACATACAGTGATGAGCAAAAGTATTGGCACCGCAAGATACTTCCACATTACTTTTTGTCGAATTATGAAGTGATTTTAAATGGCAGAGGAATGCAGAATATTGGGGTAGAAACACACAAAAATTAGTTTCATCGATGCCAAAGCGGCTTTAAATTTTCCTATTTTGTTATTGTTTTTTGCTTTTAATGATATGAGACAATGATTTTTTAATATGTGACAATGATTTTGTTTTGTTTTAATAAGTACTTTCTTTTATAATTATTGTTAATTAAATATAACAGATAATAAAATGACTTAAAGGGAATATAAATCACAATTTGTCCTTCTGTATAGCGGGTTTTTTTGAGAATAAAAATCACTTTATAAGTGAACAAGAAATAATGTTAAAGTAAATATAAGTATCTTGCTGTGCCAATACTTTTGTCCATCACGATATGTATTTCATGCTATTTACTTTGTGGAAGTGTTGAATTTTTCTTGGCAATATGTCATAAAATGGATGACATTTTTTTCGAGAGTAGAAAGCAAAATTTGTTATTTCTATTGGGTAAGCCCAATTGAATGAATGTTTCATTATATTATTTCGACGGCATGATCTCGCAAGCTGTGTGCTCGTAATAAAATCAATTGCTAGGGGTCGCGTCACATTTCCGGCAGAAAAGCATTCTTGGAAAGCTAAATAATTCTTAAATCTTAAAAAAGTTCCCATAGAAACTACAAGGAAAAGAAACAAAGTAGTAGATTATTTTGTGTGGAAGTTTTAAATTTTAATTCAAGAGAAATCAGGCATGGCTTTTATATAGTAACTGTAATGAAGCCTTTATAAGATTTGGCTTAGGTGTATGTTCATACATATGTAGGTATATGGAATCATTTCAATTGATATTAATTTCTTATAATATTTGGATGTTGTGGGCTAATATTGTTCCCAAGCCTCTATTGCCTGGAATGATTATTATCACATCTCGGGCAGATAAAGTTTTCTATCAATCTATTTGTAGAAAAAGAAAATAAGGAGAAGTCAACCAGGAAAAGTATTTTAGTATGGCTAGAACAGTTCTTCATGTCATACATTAGAGGACCTCAGTGAACGGGTAGAACAGAATTCATCGCTTCTTTGTAAAGATCTCCTTAGTACATACAATAAATTTCATCTAATTCTGTGGCACTAATTAATTGTACATATGTATGTAGGTGAAGGACTTAAGTCTGCAGAAGCATATTTTCTTATTTCCCAGAAGGTATACAATAATTGATAAATGCTTCACTAGACAGGGCTAGTTTACTGGGGCGGCAGTCCTTGGTTGGGGAAAACCGGAGTCATAAATATTTATTCATAAATTTACAAAAATTGGACTATTTCACAAAACATCAAAAATGCGGTATTACAAAAGTCAACATACAGTTGAAATAGCTTAAAAAAACTAATTTATATATATGTAGGTACATATAATTGGCGCGTACAATCTTTTCGGGTGTTTGGCCGAGCTCCTCCTCCAATTTGTGGTGTACGTCTTGCTGTTGTTCCACAAATGAAGGGGTGCGTAATATTAAAGCCATTCTTTGACACTTAGTGCAGTATGCTTAGGGCCATTGTCTTGTTGGAAAATCAATCCGTGCCCATATTATATTGACTTTGGCCCTAATATACTTTCGACTTTTGAAGATCATTTATTTTGCTTTTATAATTAAAAAATGTTAAAACAAATTGCGACAACAACGGCCTGAGTAAGAATTACCACATTTACATTGACCAGCAATGTAAAGCGAGTACTGGTCAGGCCAGAGATGGACATACATACATTCATACATAAATAGGTAGGCAAATGTGTATGAGATAGATTATTAATAAAGCAGATACACGTATAAAAGAGTGTGTGTATGTTTATTTTAATATAACAAAGTGTTTAACAGGAAATTAAACCAGCACAGCAAATGCTTTGAATTACTGACGGGGAACAGTTATCAGGTTCAAAGCGTTTATACAGGGTAATAATTAAAGCTCGAACATATATATATATATATATACAGGGAATTCTTTCAAGTTCGAGTTGCTTTTTTTAAAATTGAAATTGATCACATATTTGAAATGGTAATACGTTATCTCTTTATTGGCTTATGAGCAAAGAATCCGCAATTTATGATTGAAAAATTATACATGTATTTATGTATGTATGTATTTTAAATGCCCTTCGCAAGCACCCTTACAGATGTCGATTCATTTTAGATATTTAGGCTTTCCACGCTTAAAGCTCGAATTGTTTTCGATATATACCCTTATCTATGTACATATAGTTCGAAGTCACAAAATATTATGAAATTAATCTTACCGATAATTTTTTTTCTTTGCCTAACCGTTTAAATGAAAATGAGCTTCATGAGGAAATAATTTTTTTTAGCAAAACCAACTGTAGTGAATTTTAATTATTTTTATATGATGTTGTTGTTGTTGTATCAGCATAAACATTCATTCCCATGCAATTACTGGGAATGCTAATGAAATGACAGTCCTTGGCCGGATATAAATCCGGGCCGTTCCGGTTACGTATAACCGACTGTCGTGGGAACGAGATGTTAAAGACAACTGACGAAACAGAACACTGCTAGAAAACAAACTTGGGTTTGGAAGACCCTGTATCTATTATGCTTGTATGTGGATGCATTCAATTTCAAAAATATGTGCATATAGAAAAACATTAATCGATTACTGCTGGATCGTCTAATAGACATTGCGGCACAAACTTTTACTGCGAATATGCTTCCTGTTGTCAACCACTTGCAAATGAATAAGTATATGGTAAATAAATAAATACAAATGCTCATGGTAACTTTGTTGTTGTGAATTAACGCTTACGTAGGCAACCCAATAAAAACAATGGCAAGATCAAAAATAATCTGAAAACACAACAAATGTAAACAAACGCATTGAAATCAATGTGGCGAGAGACGTGGAATTGCAATCTGTAATCTGCTGGTGGTAGTACGAATATTATTGTAAATAACAGTGGTGGTGGAGCAATGGGAACAGTGCCTTAGTAGACAAGAATGATAGAAGAAACAAGATTGCGCCCATCAGAGAGTGCGTGACGTCACGTTTGCCAACCATATGCTCTTCACAATAAATTTAGTGCATTTTTATACCCATATAACCAACATAATTCGAAAATTTTTAAGTCTGGGGACTGTTTCCTTTTGTTTTTAATTTAAAGCTACCGAAACTGTAAGTTAAAAAAAAACTGTATACTATATTATTAAACAAAAGAATGTTAAAAAAGGTCACTCTGAGAAGATTTTAGTGCGAATGCAAATTTGTTGGTTCTTATAAAGTTTGATATTTTGAAAGTGCAAATTTAATTTTTTGCTCCTTTTAAGTTAATGCAAGATTATTAAATGCTCTTCTCTCAACTCTTCTTAACATTGAAAACCTTTTAACACATTTTAAAAAGCGTTTGCATTTACTAAATGCGAATTAAAACCATAGAGGTGTAATCGTTTCGTCTGGTCCTCAATCCTTGGGCCCTGGGATATCATAGTAAAAATAAGCAAAAAAAAAAAATTCCAGAAAATACTGAAAAAACGATAACGACATTTTTAAAAAAAGAGTACCTTATTTTGTTACATAACCAGAAATATAGCGCATAAGTCGATCCCTTATCCAAAGAGTTTCTTTTAACAAAAAAACTCATAAATTACATTGTACATATCCACAACACATTTATTTAAAAAAAAACGCACATTTTAAAGACAATAATTCAATAAAAATTTGGTGTTTTATTTTCTTTAAATTAAAAAATTGCCAAAAAAATTTCGACCAAAAATCTCCCCAAACAGTAGGCACCAAAGAAATATAACGCCAAAAAGGAAGCACCAAAAATATATTTCCTACAAGTTTGCACCAACAAACAAGCGCCAAAAAGTAGGCAGTGTTATTTCTCACTAGCAATTAGCAACAACATTAACACCGATAACAATGTCAGCCTCGAAATCCAACGTAGAATCTCTCTTGCCAACAAGTGCTACTTTGGACTAAGTAGGCAATTAAGTAGTAAAGTCCTCTCTCGACGAACAAAACTAACACTCTACAAGACTCTCATCATGCCCGTCCTAACGTATGGCGCAGAAGCGTGGACGATGACAACATCCGATGAGGGGACGCTTGGAGTGCTTGAGAGAAAGATTCTGCGCAAGATTTTTGGACCTTGAGCTTTACGACGACATAGACCTAGCGCAGCGAATAAAGATCCAGCGGCTACCCTGGCTGGGTCATGTCGTTCGAATGGATACACACGCTCCGGCTCTGAAAGTATTCGATGCGGTACCAGCTGGTGGTAGCAGAGGAAGAGGAAGTTCTCGTTTGCGTTGGAAAGATCAGGTGGAGAAGGACTTGGCTTCACTTGGTGTGTTCAATTGGCGCCGGTTAGCACGAGAAAGAAACGACTGGCGCGCTTTGTTAAACTCGGCCAAAATCGCGTAAGCGGTTAGCGCCAATTAAGAAGGCGAAGAAGAAGAAGAGAATTAGCAACCACAAGGAAAAACACAGGCAAAATATCTTAAGTGTATCTAAGATGTGTATAACGTATAGCTCTCTCTCCTTTTCCTCTACGTTATATCTTCTTTCTCTCACGCGGAACGAAAATGCCCAAAACGTTGCATGGCCTTGAAATTTTACTCTCCATTCAAGCTCGTCCATCGACGCCTAAGATGTCTCACTTCAAAAAGTATTTGCCTAGACAACCTTCTCTGATTTTAGCTAGGGCTGGACAATTGCAAAGGAAGTGCTCAACTGTTTCTTCCTCTTCCTCATCTCTGCAACTCCTACAATATTCATGGGAGAAAACTCTTAGTCTCGAGGAATGCCTGCCAAATAGCCAATGATCGGTTACACAAGGCACGACCTTCAAGATATAATTTCTTGAGATACTAAGCATTTCCTTTACCCTTTTCTTGTTAATTTGCGGCCATAGTAGCCTATTAGCTGTTACATATGTATCTTCATCTTCCCATGACCTATTGGCCTCTTGGGTAATGTTGTTTTTTTTATTAATTTATTCGTGGCCAAAGGTATTCCAATGGTACTTTTATCACTGTTTTATTACAGTTTTCCTCAATATCTTTGTGCCGCGGAACCCAAATAAGGCTGACCTTGAATACGACACTAATATCGTGTAGGGCTGCCCGGCATTCCTGCGCAACCTTCGATCTTAGTATAGCCGCATTCATTGATTTAATGGCCGCCTGGCTATCTTGACGGTATACTCGTCTTGAAGAGCCTTTCGAAAGTAAGTTTAGGAATAGAGTAGTCTATTTTTTGTTTGTGACTATTCAGAGAGTGCAAAATAATAGTGTGGCCAAACCACCGGTCTTTCCATAGCGCCATACTTTTGAGTCTGTATAGATTATCTATATTCGTTAAGAAGTAGAATTTTAAAAATCTTTTCCTGCTTCTGGCTAGAGCCGGGCATGTGCAAAAAAGGTATTGAATTGTTTCCAACTTCTTCTCATTTCTGCAGCTACAAAAGAAATCATGCGTGTAAACGCCTACTAAGATCCTCATTTGAAGTGTACTCAATTTTATAATTCTCTTGGACAGACGTAAATTTAGCCTTGGCCATGTTTGCTTAGCAATTTCACAGGTGTTAACGCTAATCCATATTTGTTTTGCAGAACTGATTAGTGCGCCCTTAATAAGAAGCTTACAAGTTGCGAGAGGTATATCCATAAAATTACTTATGTGTGGCATATAGGTACCTTCTAGAGTTCCCTGGCGTATCTCTGTGGCCTGGAACCCAGCATAAGATTATACGATATTGCTTGGCCGTCTCATTTAGAGATTGGCGACAACGTAAGACACTCTTGATGTTGTTTGGAATGCATCCAGGGCTCGTAGGGCAGCTTGGCTGTCTGATAGATTGCAGATATCTGTTGATGATAAGTAGTAAAGTAAATCACAGCCAATTTGCTCGACATATTTCCATCCAAAGATATGCTGTTAACAAATATCTCCATGTGTTTCTTACACAGCATAAAAGAGCCGGTGGTCATTTCTGCATTCTTATCTACGAATTTGTTTTCTTTTTTCGATCATGACTCTCATGCAGCAAATGAACGTTGGTCATCAACCTATGAACATACATATGTACACATGTTCTCCGAGGAGCAGTCCTTCGAGTATTGAAAAAAAAAAAAATATTCTAATACTTTATGTTTCCAGCAGCATAATTTACTAAACAAAACTTATTCCATTCCGTTAATTGTTCTAAGTGATCCCGCACTTTCCGTATTTGTAAGATATGTAAATAGATTTATATGCATATTAGTACTTGAATGTATGTATTGATATATGTATGTATGTACGAGGTGCATAAGAGCAACATCCACTTACAAGTGCATACTCGTAGTGACATACACATAACTATGTACATACATGTAAGTATATAAGTCTGCACTTGAAAGAACTTCTCGCCTACACCTGTGTAATATCTATTATGTACTCAAATTAGAAGGTATGCATGCACACACGCATATTTTTTTATTTTTATTTTTTGACAGATAATTTGCACCGCTTATTCCACATGCAAGATAGCGTAATCACGCCTAAGCAAATACATACCTACATCTCTCGCATTTATCGTAAAAAAAAAAATATACATATATATACGCTTTTACTTATGCATGCATGCATGCACATACATATATACAATGTTCGCATATCGGTTGAATTTTGCTTTCGGTAATTTTATCACTATTTAAACGAATTACTTTTTTTCAACACATTCAATGCGAGAGTGTAAATTCACACAATACTGAGTCTATCTTCCGAAAAGTCGCTGTCCTATCGGACTAAAGAAAAAGCGGCGCTTTCTCAACAATTGAAGTGAATCTCTTCAGAAAGTTAAGGGGGTATTCTATGTACATAGTCTAGAAATTTGAAAAAAATCTAAAATTGGTTTTTTTCAAAATTCGATAGTTTAAGTATTCAAAAATATCTCCTTAAAAGGATTTTTCAAAATTCGAACTATTTTAGTGACGCGACAGCTAGACTGTTTTGAGCGGACGGCGAACTTTAAACGTGTTTTTCTCGAAACTACTTCTTTCGATACGGTCGGCACGACATCTCAAGTTCTAATCAACCGATTTGTTTGAAGTTTATCATGAATATTCTTTAAATATATCTCTATCGGATGACGGATGAAATGGATGAAAAAAAATTGTTTCCCCTTTTTAATATCAAAAAATATCAATAATTTTTTATTTTATTCACCGTCAAAAAGTGCTCGAAGTTCGGCCCTCTAGACTAGAATACCCCCTTCACCAACAAGTCAGTTTCTGGTTACTTTAATGCATTGTACGACTGCTCCTGCAACTACTTGTCGCGTATGGCAGTGGCTTTGTTTACTCGTATATTATGTCAGCTGTTTGCAACGGCGTTTTTATCTATACTAAACATTGCAATTTTTTGTTACAGCCGCTCTTAGTTATTATTATTGCTGGCGTGTTGCAATGCTATTATGATTACAGCGGCTATTGTTGTTGCTGCAGCTGAATTTTACCAACATTACGTTATTGATCAACAACAACGACCTTCACAGCGGAGGAAGAGAATAGGGGAATCATAAATATACACACACGAATGTGAAGGCATGAAACGGCGACATTGAATATTGTGAAGTGTGCCCCGGGGATCAGGAGAATAACATCACCTGTACAACTACGAAGTATTGCAAATTCAACAGACTGACAGGAAGTTGACTGGGGAATATACCTGAACACCACGTGCAAGCAGGCAAATGCATGTATTTACATACATACACACATACTATGCATTGCACCAAAAATGTCTTATATCTTCTAGCAGCGGCGAGCTTGGAAAATATTTCGATGGGGTTGAATTTTAAACTGCCCGATAATATGCATGTAATTTAATTTTTTTAAAGATTTATTAGCAATATTATTACCTTACAAATCTTCGTACAAGTACCCATAGAAAACAGGAGCGATGTTTTGAAATGAGGCAAAATTCTTGATATCTGAATCGTTGTACAAAATGAATATTTATTTCTTCGTATAATATGGGGTTTATTGGGTGCCGGGAACAATGATTTTATGTTTTTGGAGGAGTATGAAAGAATTTCAATCTTTTAAATTCAAACCTAGTCTAGGAAAGAAGCAATATACTAAAGGGTGATTTTTTAGCTATTATCTTTTTAAACAGTTGGTTTAAACAGCTTACGCACGTTTGGTGTTTTGTTTCATTGTCAAACATATTCAGTTTGGTCTGTAATTTAACCATGAATCGTCTTACAAACGAACAACGCTTGCAAATCATTGAATTTTATTACAAAAATGCGTGTTCTGTTAAGAAAGTTTAAGATCCACTTTTTTATCGAAAAATTATGTTCAGCGACGAAGCTCACTTTTGGATCAATGGGTACGTAAATAAGCAGAATTGTTGATTTTGGAGTGAAGATCAGCCAGAAGAATTGCAAGAGCTACCAATGTATCCAGAAAAGGGTGAATGGTGAGCGCTACCGTGAAATGATATCCAACTTTTTTTTGCCCAAAATGCAAGAGCTTGACTTGCATGGCAAGTGGTTTCAGAAAGACGGTGCCACATGCCACACAGCACGCGTAACAATGGACTTGTTGAGAGGCGAGTTCGGTAAACATTTTATTTCATGTTCGGGACCTTCAATTGGTCACCCATATCGTGCGATATAACGCCTTTAGGTTATTTTTTGTGGGGCTACGTTAAAGCTCATGTCTATTCAGACAAGCCTGCTTGAATTAACGCATTGGAAGTCAACATTAAAGTATTTATATGTGAGAGTTCACAAAACGTACAAACTTGCGTTGAACTCTTTCAATTCTAAAAGAACGGGAGCAATACATCGGATTCCAACTCCAACTTAGAACGGACTAAAGCATTAGAAAAGATAATTCTAGTTTTCAAGAGGATTATACATAATTGTCAGTTAAAAATACCTATATCTAGCAGTGGCTTTTATGTATACATTTTATATATATTTTATATGTAGGTAAAATTTTACATAAATAATGTATGGGTAAATTGAAAAAACATAAAGAGTGTTTGAGAATTTAGAATATGAATTAAATATTCTCTATTTTGCAAAAACTATAAAACTCTTAGCGTAGATGGTACTAAATATTGTAAAAACATCCAAATTTCATGTGTAATTTCTGGTTTCAGTTATATGAGGAGTGGATTGCATATGGATTGTCTATAATTCGCAGTGGTGTTTTGACCCCTTAAAAGGCCTCCCCTTCATTCGTCACCCGAAACCTGTGCGCTTACACTTGCATGCATATACCAGAGAATTTCCAAGTGTATGCACCAAATTCTTTCGTTTCTGTGCCTGTATTAATGCATCACTATGCCGGTTGCAGGGCGTGCTGAATTCCCATACTACAACCGCAGGTGGTACACGCCCATTTTATTCAGTAAACGGATGGCTGTTCTCATTAATTTTTCACTGTCTCCTGTTGCAAGTGCTCTGTTTTTTAGATTATGCGGCTGTACTGATTTTAGTATCAATATATGTGTACGAATATGTGAATCTGCCGAAGTACACTCGTATATACCGAATGCTTATAGTAAAATTATGGCTATGCGTGTGCATGGTACATAGTATGTATGTATGTATGTATGTGTGTGAGTATGCTAGTAAATTCTCAGAGCTATTGCCGCATTTAGCGCATTTGCTACATCCGCCAATTTTGTAGAGCATAAAAAGTTTCAAGTTCCACAGAGTGTGCCAAAGCACAAGGACAAATCGATATGCGAAGGTTACCAATATGCTAATTCTGATGCAAACTCATCCCTGCGGGGTAAACACGAGCTAGGGAAACACATTTGTGGTTGAACAGTTGTAGTCCAATTATAACAAGTTATTGTGTTACTGTTGAATTGTAAAAGGTACTAAGTGTGTATGTACAGTCGTAGGTATGTATATACACTTACACATTAAAAAAAGCATTGGATTTATGTTATTGCCTTGCCTTAGCTCATAGAGCCAGGAGTTCAAAAACGTCGTGGAAAAGTTTATTCTTTTATAGAAAAGAATTGGCGCGAAGTTTTTTCGAACTTTTGGGGTTCGAACTCAAGATTACGCAGATTGAAACGAAACTTTGGGGACAATTTGGTGACATTTTAGATGGGAGGACTTTTGTAAACAAAAAATGGAATAAATGCGAACATGGAAGATAAGGCAAAAGAAATATAGAGTTAAGAGCTCTTTGAAAAAAAAAACAAATCTAAAATTATGTCAATTAAACAATTTATCCAGGTAAATTCGTTGAGAACCGAGTAGGGGTGTCACAAAACGTGCGTTCGAAACTAGCGGATTCGCCTCGAAGTGGACTCGCGTATCAAGAGTGTAATAATTCCAAAAAATGTCCTACGTTGCTTCTATTCACTGCTCCAAGAACAACAATTAGAAAAGTATACATAAATTACCACTAGCTTTTGTTGTTGTTGAAGGTTGGGTTAGGTTCAAGCGGTTGACCTGTGGGACACACTCAGGCTCATAGCTCATTGTGATACCGCGTTAGAACGTCTCTGATTTCTGCAGAACTGATATCTTCCAACTCATTAGAAAATTATTTTCCCAGAGAAGTAAACCTCCGTCTGGATAGAGCAGGACAGTGGCACAGTTGGTGCGAGACTGTATCTTCCTCTTCCTCATCTAGATAACTTCTCAGAAGTCATGTGTTTGCACACCCATCCTTTGGGCGTGTCTACCTATTAGGCAGGGCCGCGTTATGACTGAGATCAGTGTGCTAAGGTTGTGTTTATTTTGGCTTAGCAGAAATTCTGTGCGTTTAGCATTTACAGTCGGCCACAGTTGACAGGCGATTTTGCAGGTGGCTTCATTACGCCATATTTTATTTGCTTTATTTACAATTTCTTCAAGGATGAGTAGCTTACATGTTTGTAAGGGTATCCCTATGTCATTGTCTATGTACTCATCGGTCAATTTGGTGCCGAGTCTCGTTAGTTAATCGGCTCTGCAGTTACCCTCAATGTCACGATGGTCAGGAGCCCATGACACCGTGATTAGGTAAAATTACTCAGCCATCTCGTTAAGAGATGTGTGGGATTTCATGGCTGCCTTGGAGGTTGTCGACTGTTTTGTGAGGGGTTTTGTCGCCGCTTGACTATCAGTGATAATGTAGATATAATTTCCGGATATCGCATCACACTGTATCAGTGTCGCGACTTTTAAAATAAAAAAAAATAAATAATTGGCGCTTACACTTCTGTTAGGTGTTTGGCCGAGCTCCTCCTCCTATTTGTGGTGTGCGTCTAGATGTTGTTCCACAAATGGAGGGACCTACAGTTTCAAGCCGACTCCGAACGGCAGATATTTTTATGAGGAGCTTTTTCATGGCAGAAATACACTCGGAGGTTTGCCATTGCCTGCCGAGGGGCGACTGCTATTAGAAAAATGTTTTTATTAATTTTGCTTTCACCGAGATTCGAACCAACGACCTCTCGGTGAATTCCGAATGGTAATCACGCACCAACCCATTCGGCTACGGCGGCCGCCACGGCGACTTTTATTATTGTCATAATTTCAGCCTGAAAGACAGTACAGTAGTCGAGGAGCCGAAAACTGAAGAAGATCCCCAGTTGTTCGGAGTATATACCTCCGCCCACCCTGCCCTCGAGCTTTGAGCCATCTGTGTATACTCGGATGGACTCACCCTGTCCTACATCGTCCCGTTCCCACTCTTCCCTTGAGGGTAGGAGGGTCGTAAACGCTGTAGCTGTTGTTGATGTATCAGCATAAGCGTTCCCTATACAATTCCGGGGAATACTGCTGGAGTGGCAGTCCTTGGCCGGATATAAATCCAGGTCGTTCCTATGATGTACTACCGTGGACTCCTCCCTACAGCACTTCTTTTATGCTGTAAAACAAATTCATGCCGGTATCAATTAACAGTATTTCATTAGATGAAAATGTAACTTTACCTTTACATAGGCATAGTGAATTGAAAGTTTTAAAGCCATTTTTGCCCAATTTTTTGTTTTTTTTTTTGGTTTCTACTATGACATGCTTTATGAACTGGTGAGAAAACCACTTAAGTTGACATAAAATTTTCCACCTATTAAATTTATTCCCACCATGATTTATTTAAAGTATCATTCTAAATTAGAGTTGAGTAGAAACGTTTATTTTTTCGCAAAATATCGCTATTATAGGTTCATAAGCAAAACTTGCTAAAGTCAGATAAGTTGTTCTGCCAAAATTCCGTAGATATGCAAGTTCAGTCAGGTAAAGCAAAAAGTATTGGTTTATAAAAATTACAGTTTTTAGTATGAGTATCAGTACGGTTTTGTATTTCAACTGATTAAAATTGTTGTCATTTGTGATTTTATTTATATTATTCAATTAAAAGAAAAAGTAAAATCTTCACGTAATCAAGAGCAGTTTCATTTGTGCTATAATATATGAACAGCTTGTTGAGAAATGAAATGCCTCTTTTGGAATTCCAATAGTAAAATAAACTATTTTAATACTCGTCTAAGTAGTCTAAGTAGTTTATTATAAATAATTCCATACGCCTCTACTTGATATTATACATTTACGTAATAAGAGAACGAACCTAGTACTAGACTCGTTAGGTGTGAATGGAGATGTAAATTATGCAAGCAATTAAATTTAGTTCACTGATGAAAACTTATGAGATCTATAAGTGTATGCACTTTTTAAACCCATTATTTGAGGTTGGGTTACTTGGTTATTATTTTCTCTCTTCAAGTAAAAAATCCCAGGTGGAAAAGCGTTAAGGAACAAAACTGGGAGCTGCATAGGAAGCGCTTAAACCATCACGCCACAAGCAGAGTTAAATGAGCTTCAACGCCCATTTCAAGTGCTCATTAAAGGTGGCCAGAAAGGGAATGCAGCACGTCGAGAGCAGCCCTAAGCACTAAGATTTCTATAGGATACACTGTCTAAGGAGAATGGCATGCCGAACTAGCAGCAAATAATAATGCAATTATCGATCGATCGAAGATAGAGATGGAATCAATAGACCTGTGTTAGTCATATCCACTAACGGATTATCTACCCAAGGGAGATATGTAGACCAGAATGTCTGGCTCATATGCTGAGTGATAATTGTGAAATTCTTAATTATTGCAAGTGTTTTTATTTAGTTGCTCTAATTTCAATGGATTTCCCCTTTGTTGATTGCTGCTACTCCTTAAATGCTTATATAAATCAGTCCGCGCTCTAGCAGCTACTAAACAGCTGCGCCGCTGCCTATGTCAATTGCAATTAACCGGAAAAGCGATAATTAAAACAACACAAACATGCGCGAACAACAATAACTACTATTTGAAAACTGTTATGTTATGTATGTATGTATGTATGTATGAGAGGCGGCAGCTTAGTGTTGTTACAAATATGATGCTACCTACGAGTATGTACAACAATGACTACACAAGCAGTCGCTATGGGCCCTTGGGGAACAATTTCCCTTTAGTGTGTGGCATGTGAATAGATAAACACACCGAAAGGTGATCGTGATGGAGTAAATTGCAATGTGAAGAGTAGAAATGCAGGACTTCGGGTGATAGAAAGTTTGTTAGTGCGTCCAAGACATATATGGTGTCACCTTTAATTTCTGCCACAATTTATCACTAATCCTAGCAGGTCGATAACGTTGATAGCAAGGAAATTAAAACATTATGTAGCTATGTACTTGGCGTTGTAGGTTGAAGACAACTGAAGGAAGTAATTTTTAACAATTATCAGTTGTATCTCTGAAAAAGATTATATGAGTTGATAAACACACATGCATATATATGTACGTGCATATTATGTCACATTTAATTGTGAGCTGCCAGGGGACAATTGGGGTTGTGGGCGTTCGTTATCATTAGTAGTATCATTAAAAAGATATACCGATGGATATTTTAAAAACATATTAACACAATTATATCGAATTTTGTGTTGGCAAACCTTGTGCCATGTGGAATACGGCAGGCCTTATGGCGATATCTGAATGATCTCCAAAGAGGTCGTCATTAACTATACAAAAGTAAAGATATGAATAAAAATTTCGTAACGGTATCTAGCAAGCGGGTAGAGTAACAAATGACCAGAATATGTGACGCTTTACTCAAATGAAGCGGTAACTACTGGTACTACTGGACATTATTGGGTTTTCAGTGCCGATGACTCTGCAACAAAGATCTGATATTTAAGTGTATTGTCAGTATGCAACTAAAAATACTGGCAAGCATTAATTGAGTTAAGTTTTGTTTTTTATTTCTGTCTGTAAGTCACTCTCTTCATCACCTACCTCGTTCAATTCCTTCTTTTCCACCATATTTTCAGTCTAACAGTATTTTATGTTGATTCCTTGCAGCTACGCAGATATATAGGTGTTATATATATAAATATGCACCAATTTTTTCTACAAAATTTATAAGAAATTTCAAAGTTTATAGTGAAATTCGCCGCACAAATATTTTCCACTACCACAAAATATGTGCAAAAATTTAGATTTATCGCCAATTTCTAAATTGCTCAAAACACACCCACATCAATTGTAAGCACTAAATACGGACTCGATATTATATATGTACGTTTATATATACATATGTATGTATGTATGTACGCGAAGGTGTAAGCCTATATATTTTTTGTGCACCGCTTCACTGCTTCACCGATTTCCCCACAGATGAGTCAACGCTGAGTGCTTCTATTCTAGCGTCACGTTAACGTCAAATACCGAATTACGACTGAGGATCGTTGGACTAGCCAAACGCCCGCAATGTTGAGATTTTCTCAGGATTGACAGAATGCCCCTAGAACGTGCTGCGATTGTGTTTGTGAGCAGATTTCAGCCGATTGTGCGTCAAAGAGAAAATAAGCGTATCGAATGTGCACACACACACACATATATATATATGTATGCATGTATGTATGTAGGTAATGCCATAAACAGCTGGGTTTTGTAATTAAAAAAATAATATATTATTTATTCATTCTCATTCTCTATGTTGTTAGCAATATTATTTGGTTAATTATTTAGCCATTAAGTTTTTAAAACTGCTTATTTATATTTGTCACTCAAACGCCGCTCGCAACTTACACCTGACATTTAAGTTTTTATCTATTCTGCGCTTTCGCTTGTTCATTCCGATCTTTCCCATGCTTGTTGACATTTAAATTTGTTTTTATGTAAATCATTGTATTTATGCAATATATAAACACACTCACATTTTTACATACATATGTATGCATGTAGATATGTATTTTCTTTTTAACTAATATTATTCGCCATTATTTCAATTGCCCGGTGCTGTGAGGTGAAAATTTCTCGACATATATTAAAATCAATTTTTGGTGTGCATGTGTGCTTCGCGTATCAAGCTGATGGTAGCGCGCGAGTTCGGTACCCAGTGTGGACATTAAACATCAAATATTAGACTCTAATAGCGGTTGCCCACTTAAGCAAATCTGCGAGCGTATTTCAGTTATAGAGAGATTTGAGGTTTGCACCTCGACCGCGTGGCCTTTTTGGTCCTCTACTCATCACAGTACCTCAACCAAACCCCATTCCCTTAATAAACTTAAGTTAGAGCTGGCTTGAGCTGAGTCAGTGCGTATTTCAGTCATGAAAAAGCTTCTATAAAAAAACGAATTTCGGTCAAGAATTTCGTTCAAGGACCTACATACCTGGATGCCTGGCAATTAACATCAATCACCCCAATTTTGAAAAGTGGGAAAAAGAATGATATTACTAACCATAAGTCGATCTTCACGCTGGCTACAATTTCTCAATTGTACGAGAGTATAGTGAAAGAGAAATTGTATTTCGTTGGCTTTGTCGCTGGACGGTCTATCGAAGTACTATTAATATACAAGCATAGCAATGCATTGTTAGGTGACGAGGACTCCTTGGTAATAGATTTTTAAATTAAGGAAATTATCCCATTAGGAGCAGCACTAATATTAAGAGCATAGAGTTTATACCTTCGCTGATGCTGTCACTTCATTGGAAAATACATATGCACATACATATGTTCTCTTGGTAACCGATTCAACGCACGAAATGAGCCACCAATTGACCGACTAAATGATGTTGTTTCATTGTTTGGGAGCAT
This sequence comes from Anastrepha fraterculus, assembly GCA_037575425.1. Taxonomy (NCBI): domain Eukaryota; kingdom Metazoa; phylum Arthropoda; class Insecta; order Diptera; family Tephritidae; genus Anastrepha; species Anastrepha fraterculus. The sequence goes on from JAYXIM010054996.1 coordinate 180,679, forward strand.
ATTTTGTAAGGATACGTCAAGTCACAGTTCTATGCTGGCAAATTGAGCAGTTATGGTAGACAACTTAGGTATGATGAAAAATGTAGAAGCCTCCTCTGCCTTCGAAATATTTATAAAATCATTTTGAGATTTATTGAGGGTTGGCACTTCGTCTAATGGTCTGTTGTGCTCTTAAAATTATTTACAAAAACCGAACGTCAAACAATTCTGGAAATTTCTTTGATCATTTTGTAGATATTTTGTTTGAAAAATTAGTCAGTGTGTCTGAAATCTAAATTTTTTAACCTATATCTGCTGATTCAATGTGATTCAATGTCAGATAATTGACTTTGAGGATGGTTTCAAGCCTTAATCTTTTATATAAATAGACAAACATGTATCCTTTAGATAATCGCAAAAACTATATATCTAAGGTTTGAAAATTTATATATCATTTGAAAGATAATTTGATGCTGAAAGAAATAAATTGAATCGAATTTTAATTTAGTTTAATATAAAACAAACAAAAATTGAAAATTAAAAATTTACACTAATGTAAAAGCAAAACAAACATGATATGTGCATATGTATATGTGTATGTGCCTCCTAAATGTATGCTTAATATTGACAATAAATTAAAGAAACATGTTAAGCAGCGGTTTAGGAGTAAGATTTAGATCAAAATTAAAACACTGACGAAGGCGAAGGTGAATATGTAGAGAAGAAGAGGATAAGGTAAGATCAAGCTAAAAATAAAGATGTGCAACGATAAAGACAAAGACGAAGGTAAGCATGCGGATTTGGAAAATCCTAAGGAGGTGGGGTTGAAAGTGAAGACAAAGATAAAGCAAAAGAGGTTTCACCCTTGCAGATACCTGCTTGAGCCCGAGCCGCCTCCCAGGCACGTCAAAAGACACCTACGCCGACGAGTTCCAGGACAAAATTAACAGACATCAACTGGACCATACAGCGTTTAGACAGGCAGTAAACGACATTCACCGGCAGACTGTTACCACCTTCATAAGCTCCCGTCCACAAAATGCCGTAATCGGAGTCCAACCACCACCCATAGCAGATGAAGAGTTCCAGCTTCCCCGTGAGACACGCGGAACACTGGCACAACTACGATCTGGATATTGTAGCAGGTTAAACTCCTACTTATCCAGAATTTATCCCGACATACCAAATATATGTCCGGCATGTACCTTTTAAATCCTACTCATCTAACACCCCTCTCCCTCTGGACCCAACCTATCGAAACAGGATGTTTCCTGGGCCTACCCTTAGATGAGCCAGATGAAGATGACCGGTGATATACCCTACATTGACGGGGCTTCTATTACTGCTACAACAGCAACATAAAGCAAAAGAGATAAGGATAATGAAAATTATAGAACTAAAGACAAATATATAAGTGGAGATAGAGAGAAGCACAGAGGTAAAGATAAGGAGAAAAAGGTCTCTTCGGTTCGCCAAACGTTAATTAGGCTACAGAAGTAGGCTCGCGCCCCACTACATGTTCATCGCCTGTAAGAATGTTGGCGAGTATGTTCGCTAAAAGTCAAATTTGTTTGATATTCATCGTTTGTGGTGTGGCACGCGAACATTACATTGAAAACAAAAACACCTACCGCATTTCGTGTTGATGCTTGAAGTGTGCACAACTGCAAAAAAAAATTAGCTTGAACCAGAAATTAATAGTGCAGTTAATTGAGTGCCTAAAAATCGAACTAGCTTTATGGCAAATAAAAAATTAAAAATATAAAAAAATCGGAAAACCATAGCGGCGGATGGGATTAATGACTTTAGTGCAGAAATAATTCCTGAATATCTTTCTGCTACTTTTAAGCCGAGGGCTGCGGTGAAGTATTTGTCAAGAACTTCGAGTCCTCGTAACTTTGTTCTAAGGATCTTAACGTAGCGGATAATCTCTTGTTTGGCGTAATCACGTCTCGCTTTAATGTATTTTTTAACAGTTGCAGACGCTACCAATTCGATAATGTAGTTATAAGTATCCACTTCCATACGCAAACAATTTTTATAATTTCTAAGATCCGACAGTTTAAGACGATTTAATAGCTTTACTTGGTATCTTTCTTCTTCTTCGTTTAGCCACACTTTTCTGCGTTTTGTATTTGCTCTTTTTTTTTTTTTAACAGGCATAAATAACAAACATTGTAATCACATCACCGCCTATGGCAAATTACAGCAAGCGTGTTCGCAACTGGAATAAAAAGCATATTCTGGCAGGAGCTGCCAAAAATTATATTTGTTTTAAGGGCGGCTAGGAAATATCGATAATTTCCCCGACAGTCGATTTATGTTACTGAAACGACCCGGACTTAAATCCGTCCAAGATTTGCCACTTTAGCAGCATTTATCGAATAAGAGCAAATATTGATGTTGTTTTTGTAGTAGCATAACATTCCCCATACAAATATTGATTGTTTGGTTTGGTTTAGAAATTCTGTCCTATTCTGCTCAAACCAGAGACCCTACAAGTTCATGGCTTCAATTTGAGTCCAAAAGATGTTGGCAAACCCGACGTTGTTGCACTCGCCATATAAACAAATCACGAACTAAATAAACCACTGGACACTTATGGCCAGATTTTGTTTAACTCTCATTCCAGCATCTTTGATATATCGCACTGGCTTTTCACCGTTACGAAAACTATAATATTCTGCATCAATAAATGGTTGACGATGTCGTACCTCTAACTCTTTATTTGGCTGATTTTTTGTATGTAGCTGAGCAGCTTACATGGCCCAGCGCCAAAACCAAAATTATCCCACGTCATGCGAACTGCGTCCCTGGCGTTGATTATTATTATGCAAGATTTTTTATCACGAATGGAAGAGGTTATCCACATACAAATTATCGCAATCCAAATCCCAACAAGCACTCATTCATGAAAATACGAAACTTGAGCTCTCAAAGCAAAAACTTACTAACTCATGTGTGCATTTGTGGGTATATTTCAGAGGATTACACGAATACCATAATGCCTAATTCTGCTGCACAAAACGTCTGTACTGCGATTCTTCAAAAGGGGATTAATGCAGGCTGCTAATTTACAACATTTTCAAGTGTTTAAGCTGCTTACCGGCAAAAGCAAATACTGTCGTATGTGTGATAATGTGTCTAAATATTTTCTCAGTGAAAACGTTGACTTTGCAATCTGAATTATATTTTCTTTTATTTATAGTATTTTGTGTGTGCTGCTTCGCGTTGCTATTCGCTCAAAGCAATGTTTAGATGAATGAGACTAAAATTAGTTATGAGTATTTTTCCGCCATGTCTTGCACAGAATACTGTTATTTTTAGACTAAATTGGGTTTGCTGAAAGGAAAAATAAATATTTAAGAGGTGATTACGAAAAGTTTTGACAGAAATCCACGAAAAATGAGAGTTAAATTATTTTTACTAGGGTAACTGTTGTTCGTAACAGCCTAAGGGAATCGACACATCTCTTGATCAGATGGACTGATCAAATAGGCCTTATCACCCGTAGCCACGGCGAACATATGCCGGATATCATATTCGAAAAATAAGTGCCATGAAATTATATACCAGATTAGATCAAAAAATACAAAAAGTTCATTCCAACCATATTTCTGTTTTGTATACTCATTTTAAATAAATAAATGAATTCTTAAGTTCTTAAAAAAACACCCTTTACATATTTACTCGTTGTTCAAGTTCAAGTTGATCCTAAAAAATTATGTATTTATGTACAATTTTTCCAGGTAATTTTGCGGTAAGGCGCCGCCCCATGAGTCCTATTAGAAATAATTTATTTTTATTGGAAAATATTCTTTGCCAATTAGAAAATACTACCGATTAGCTATGTCTGAAACAAAGTAGTAAATTATTAAAACTTTTTAATCATTCTATTATTTCTTCTTCTTCTTTTTCTTCTTGATTCACGCGGCAATAGCTTAAGGGAATTTGGCCGAGTTTAACAAAGCGCGCCAGTCATTTCTTCCCATTATTCATTCTCAACTATTAAATGCCTTTAATAAAGGAATGCGAAGGCAAACGGCGACAAATGCCTTTAATTATTTTCCTAGGATTCCTAACTGCGGTAGAGTGTGCAAAATAAATGGTCACAAACAACAAAAAAATACAACAAAAATTAATACATATAAGAACACACTGACAACGAATTACTTAGACGAGGGTCCTTTGAAAAGTCCGTGCAAAAATAAAAACTACCTAAACCTAACTTTTTTATTTTTCGACATAGTCTCCTTTTAGACTTATATACTTTGTCCAACGCGGTCCTAGTTCGTTGATCCCTTCCGAATAATAGGATTTGTCCAAGTCTGAAAAATAGCCATTCGTTTCTGCAGTCACCTCCTCGTTTGATTAAAATATTTTGCCCGCCGGCCATTTCTTCAAATTGCGGACCAAATAGTACTCCAAGAGATCCGAGAGAGTCATGCCTGGAGAATAGGGTGGATACGAAACGAGTTAGAACCCTATTTCTATTAACTTGCAACCACAACTGCTGAAGCGTTAGCTGGTGCATTGCCGTGATGAAACAGGAAAATTACTCGATTTCCTCAACCCAAACGAATGCCACAGAGAAACAGACCGATCTGACTAAAACTTTGTATGTTTCTTCCAAGAGATGTTACGGACTAAACATAACCTCGACACGTACCAGTAGCGCCATCTCTCTGACTTTGTGCGGACTTTTCAAACGAGCCTCGTAGTTATTTTCAGTTGGCTTTATGTTTAGTTTATTTTCCCTTTTCTCTTGTTTTTCTTGTCAGCATTAGAGCAGCTGGCAATTTCCACGTTTTGTACACTCAAGGTCATTCAAAGCAAAAAGCAGGCAGTAAATATACATAAAATTTAGTAAGAAAGGCATGTAATTATGAATAACCACGCATATCCGCCTATCTGTGGAAAACAAACAATTTTCGGCGAAGTTCACTTCTGAAAAAATACCTTATCTCGAATTAAATGTTGTTTATATTCTAATAACGCAACACTTTGATATTCATGACCGCAGCATGAATTTAGGAAATACTTGCACTTTCAACGATATTTTAATTGCATTGCCCAAAGCAAATCAGGTGGATAAAAGTGAATATTGCTTAAGCATTATTCCTTAATCATAAATTTCCTATTGATTAACTGGAGAAAGTTAACATTTTTCCATAAGAATGCTTACACACATGTGTCTTCCCCTCGCACAAAGCGGGCCATTCATTTGCAGCACGTGTTGTTAATCGTTCCGTACATTCGTATACATTTACATATCTACTGACAAAACGACTGACTTGCATAATATGTAAACAGCAAAATATTATGTATATATGTATATATACATGCGTTTGTATGTGTGCTCACTTGCAGGCAAAGTTATAAGCTCAATTGAGCAGCTGGCCCAGCGGAACTCTTATTGAAAATACGTTACTCATACGTCACGTAGTCTCACGGTACCATCACGTGAATATCAAAGCATGACGTTCGAACTGGGTTCGTGTATGCGCGCTGGTTATTTTATATTTTATGTTTATTTATAGATCGCTCACTATTCCGACTTTATTCTACTCCACCTTTAGCCAACAGATACCTGCAAGTAGAAACTGGAATCGTATATTATTTTTTCTCCTGTTTGTTTTTCCATTGCTATACAAATGACTTCTTACTTTAATGAAGAAGTGTGCGGTTGACAGCAAACAGTTACGATAATGAGTTGCAAATTATTTTGAATTTCCGAAGTGCTCTTACAAAAGCTTGTTATAAAATCCAAATTTTAGTTATTAAAAGTTCAAGTAATCGAATCGCCACTGTATTTGAATAAAGCCGCATGCTTTGAATGAGACAAATAAAATATTAAAACAAATATTGAATGACGTAAGAGTCAAAAGAGTGCCGTTCATTTTAATTTCAACACATTAATAGTTTTCATGAACAGGAGATCGCTTCGTCAGCAAGCACCACAAATGGTTATATCTATCGCAGTCTTTAATCAATACTTAATTGGAGGCAAAATGTAAATGCACGCATAGATATATGCTTGAATGTCTATATGTATGTATGTATGTATGTATGCACAGTGAAACCGCTCCTAACGAACACCTCTATTAGATGGAAGTCTTCCTTGGCCGGACATTTTTTCCTCTACCAAGTTTTAAGCTTAAATTTCGGAGCAAATTACTTTCTCTTAAGCGGACACTCTCTGGGCCGATCGCAGGCAATTATTTTTCATATTGATTGACACAAAAACCTCTATTAAGCATTCACGAACTTCTTATCAAAAGGCATTAAGATTTCTTTTCATGACAAGTCAAGCAAAAACCTGTATTGAACGGATGTGAATTCTTCAGAGGCGGACAAAATATAACAAATTTGAGTGGACAGTTACTTGCTAAATGAAAAAAGGGGACTTCCCGAATGTGTTTGTGTGTGATGTGTTTCCATATATATATACATATAATTGGCGCGTACACACTCTTTGGGTGTTTGACACAGCTCCTCCTATTTATGGCGTGCGTCTTGTTGTTGTTCCACAAATGCAGAGACCTGCAGTTTCAAGCGGACTCCGAATGGCAGATATTTTTATGAGGAGCTTTTTCGTGGCACAAATACACTCGGAGGTTTGCCATTGCCTGCCGAGGGGCGATCGTTACGTTCTCTCTGAATTCCGAATGGTGGTCACGCACCAACCCATCCGACTACGACAGCCACACACATTTAATTTGGTTTGCGCATTGATTTCATTAACGCTTACAAGGAAAACAATTTGTCTGTAGGTAAGTTTTACTAATCAAATCTGGCAAACATAATTTTTCCAGATAAAAAATAATTAATTCATTGCATTTGGTATACTATAGGGTGTTTTTTTTAGAGATTAGGTTTTTAAGATGAAATAAAACGTATATAATTTAATGTTATGGCCAAGAATTTAGCTTTTTTATAAAGATAAGGGTTTGCCATTATGTTTTAAAAATGATACCCATTCAACCAAAAGTGAGCTTCATCGCTGAACAAAATTTTCTTCGATGCGTCGCGCGAACCGAACCATTATTTTCGTAATAAATTTGCACGATTTGCAAACGTTGTTCAGGTGTAAGTCTATTCATTATGAAATTGCAAACCAAACTGAGCATAAATCAAGTGACAGCTGTCAAAAAGACCATCTACGAAAAAAGTAGTGCCAACTTGAAAACCTAACCTCTAAAAAAACACCCTATACAATGTCATCACTAAGTCTCTGAAATTTTAAAAGAAATGAGTCCGATGTTTCTTATTAGGTTACAAATTGGAAAAAGCCACGCTACGCTTATCGTCAAAAATTAAATGATTATTCGGTCAAAATGGATGTGTGGGGACAATGACTTATTGCTTTCGAATTGTTAAAAAGTTATTAAATAAGCTACCCTCCCCTTGAGCGGGCTACTTTCTTGGGCGTACAAAAGTTAACTGACAGTAAGTGTCCACCCATGGGAGGTTTCACTGTATTTACTTATGGAGCACAGTGAATTAAAAGCTTTTAAGACAGCTGCCTGAATATTTTTGGTATTTCGTGACAGTGTTGCAGTGTATGCGCGATATGTGGTTTATACATGAATTAGAAGTGCTTACAGAAATTATTATATAACTATATTGAGATGAACTGGCTGGGAAACAAATAAACACAGTAGCACGCATCAACTGCAGTACTAGATTGGATATGGCAAAGGCAGGTGATAACTGCGGGAAAGTATTTAAATGGCAAAGCTGGGATTATCTTGCATTTTATTTGAGTAATTTATGTTCCTTTTCGACACAAGAAGTGTTAACTGGGAAAGTGCAGCATTTTCTAATGAAATTTTTGTAATTTTTTCATTCTATTTTATGATGATTAATATATTTGAACTAATTTGAACTGCTACTTCCTTGGACGTCATACAATGTTGGCTATACAATTTCCTTTGCTATGTGAGCATTAACAGAAGTATTTGTTTGCGCTGCCTTAGCTGTATTTCGCTGAATAAATTTGGCAAACAAATGGTTGTTCAACAGGTATAATTCAATATTGATATAACTTCACAGTTGGCAAATTACCAATTCTTCAGAGAGAATAGGCAACCACTTGCTTTGAAGTTCTTCATGCTCCAACAACTTCTTGTGAATTGGATGATCTTGAAAAATTCCTAAACATATGGGCGTATATAAATAATATCCCATCAGTACCGGGGAAGCGATTCTCTTTTCGTAAATAGAATACCAGTGTGTGTTGTGGCCATCAACACCGGGACATTACATTTCGTGTGTAGTGTGGCAGCCCATCGAAATGTAAAGCAAAGGAAGAAAAGTAACTTTGCAAACCGTGAAAAGAAGAACGGTATTTGCAGGTGAAGAACTGCACATTTTTAAGCTATTTTGAAATCAGTGAAGAAGTAACAATATAATAGATATGTTATTTTTTTAATTATTTTGTTTTATTTTAGCGCCCCTAACAAAAATTGAGAAATTCTATCTTTTGTGACCAAAATTTTCGAGGAGATGAAGCGAATAAAATACTATACCGATTTTTCACGCACAACGTCTTTGCAGGAACCGTCCAACAGAAATATTCTATTGAGCGGGGTAATATTATTATTTTTTTTATTATATCCCAGCCATATGACTAAGCCTTCTAGAAGTATTTCTATAAAAAAGTTATAAGTTATAAAGAAGAAAAATAAATCAGAAAATAATATACTAATTTAAGAACATTTGCTTTGCATTCTCAATTGCTAACAGTTACTCTCACGCTGCATGTATTTAGCTAACTCCGAAGGTCCAAGGTCTCCCCAGAAGGAGGGGAGGGATCGTTTTAGTGGCCACACCACACGACACAGTAGACTACGGTCTCTGTAAGTGCGAAGGCATTTTGAACCCTAACTCACCCACCAAAAACAAAAAGGTCCAGACGAAAGACGGATGAAGTGTAGCGCAGAGATGGCCAATGTCCGCCTGTATTTTGTCACAATCATTGTAATGCTGTGGTTGTGGCGGACCTGCCTAGGATATACAAATGTTAAATACTAGTATCAAAAGCATCGCTAGTAGATTGAGGTGGGAAAATTCGTGAATACCAAAAAGTCGACGATACGTCAGCCCATCACCGCTCCCTGGCGCTGGCGGGATATTCTTGTCTTGACTTGCTCTCATGCGCATAAATTCAATGTCAATTCAGTTTTTGCTGGTTTCAAATGGTTTAAAACTGTTTTATAGTTGATCTTTAGCTTCTGAGCGATGCTACGACTACTAACACCCCGGTCAACTTCGATTATTTCTGTGATTTCATCGACATCTTTAACATCAAAAATGCCTGAACGGAATCAACGAAACCAAAATTGCACGTAATTTAGCTGTTGCAGTATCGACACCAAAAACACTGTTCACAATTTCAACGGCCTGACTTGCATTTTCGCCTTTATCAAAGAAAAACTGAAAAATGTACCGAATTTAACCTTTCTTGGCTTCCATTGTTAACACCCCGTAACTCACAACTGAAGAGAAAAAAACAAACAATAGTAAAATAATTTTTTCAGTGCGAAATGTCGCCCTGACAGCGAGCATAAACTTTAAATTGCTTGATCGTTACTGTGATATATCGATCACTACAGCCATCTACCGAGAAAATAATGGATTTATTTTTTCCCAACCTAATATAGATAATTAAGTAAAATCATAAAATAACGTAAAATTGGATAACATAAATTATTATTAAATCATGGCCAATAAATAAGTATGCAAATAAAAAACAAGACTATTAGTTGAAATGAGTTCTTCAGAACGTCACTTCTTTACTATTCATTGAATCGATGACGACCACTTCGCCCCTAAACACACACCCTTCAGAGTGGGCGCTCTACAGATATATTTAGCAGCGAAATGGCTCACGGGGAAACCTACACAAATACAAATTTAATCTAGTCAGTAAGCAACATAAAAATAAAATATATTTATTCGAAGGCAGTACTATGGGGGAGGCTTTGGGTGCTAAAGCCCCAGTATAATTAACAATTTTATAATTTTTCAACGTATTTGTTTAAGCATGCTACTGTTGCGAAGTGTGACAGTATAACGCCTAAATCAACTGATTTGAGTTCTGTTTTTTTGTTTGGTTGCCACATCTCTGATGAACATTTCTACAAATTTAACGGCATTTCTTGACATTTGCAAAAGTTACGCCGTCTTGAGTAGATCTACCTTTGCATTAATCCATCATATTCCGGAAATGTTTGACCAAGAATGAAACGAATACTATCCAACTGTTCCAACTATCCCAGCGATTTTTGGGTCAAAAAACTACTACGTGGAACTCATTTTAAGCGGCGAAAGATAGTAATGGAAAAATCAAAGACGGCTTTGATGGCTATACCGAAAATATCTAGAGTTGCAGGTATGTTTCGAGAGCTGGATTAAATGCTGACATAAGTGCGTTGCAGTTGATGGGGAGTACTTTGGGGGCGACAATATCACTTATATATTCCGGGAACTTTTAGATCAAGGTAGTATACCGAGAAACCCTTAATTGTTAAGCGCCCTTATGTATGGAATGGAATGGAATGGGAACGCAAAAGTTCATGTATGTTTTCTGAAAAATGTTGCTATTTTGAGAAAATTCCCCTAGGCCATGTTAGAAGGTTTTGTTTTTAATAAAAATCTGTGATCTATTCCAAGGTTTTTTACGAAAATTTCTTTTGTGAGAAATTGAAGTTTGGGAACATTTTTTAAAAAATCCTCTTGCGCACATCTGCGTGCAGAAATGGTGCCTGTTAACCTTCGTCATGCTTCACAAACATACATACATACATACATAGAAATACATTAACAACACAACTCAATCTGCAGATTCTTTTCTTTGACAGTTTCAATGTCAATGTTGAAAGTCTCGGCATTCCATTTGTGTGTTTCTTTCTTCTTCAGAGACTGGCGGTTGCATTCAATATATAAAAAGCGGATAACTACTATAGAGTCTTGGTTGGAGAGGTGGAATGAGATTAGAGCGATGAAACCATCAGCCGCCACTGAAAAAAATTTACATTGCTAACGAACAAAAATATATATTTTACGCTGATTATTTTACACACGTCGTGTTATAAAGGGTGAACAATTTAGAGGTGTCGGATTTTTAATTGAAATAAAACAACAAATTGATTCAGTAATCTTTATTATTTTTGTGTAGAACCAGTCATGACATTTATTTTTTAAAGATAATTCCTTTCAAATGTTGCACCGTAATTCAGCCACCAGTAACCACAATTTTGAATGACTCGGAGGAGGTCTTCGGTCGGTTTCTCGCGAATAACTTTAGTAATGTTGGTTTTCAATGCCTTAATCGAAGTTGGTTTATCCACAAATTATTTGGTCTTTACATACCCACACAAATAAAAGTCCAACGGTGTGATATCACACGATCTTGGTGGCGAATCCATTGGTCCGTCACGAGTGATAAATTGCTCACCGAAACGACGACGCAGTAAATCCATTGTTTCACAGGCTGCATGGCGAGTAGTGCCATTTTGTTGGAGCCAAATGCCGGGCTTCAATTCCCGGCATCAAAAAGTTGTTTATGATGGCGCGACAGCGTTCGCTATTCACTGTTACATTGGCGCCAGCTCGTCTTTGAAGAAATATGGGTCGATGATTCTTCGGCTGTTCGTGAATGGCTTCGGGTTGTTCTTCAGCCCAAATACGGCAATTTTGCTTGTTGACGTAGCCATTAAGCCAAAAAAGGCCCTCATCGCTGAATACGATAAGTTGACCTGAGCGCGCGATGAACACTTTGCACAGAGCGTCGATTTTTGTAATACAATTATACGATTTGTTAAGGTTGTTGAGGCGTAAGGCTTTCCATGAGGAAATGTCAAGGAATAATGAACAAGTTATGTATTTAGTTTGACAGTAGTCACGCCTGATCTGTCAAAAAAAAAGTACCTCCAATCTGATCATCCGTTATAAAAAGATTTCATTAATACAAATGTATATAATTTATTTAATGCGTCCTACTTCCGGATCTCTGAAAAACAGGAACCGAGGATTTCCCCCGTTTCTTCGCAAACGCTCTCGACCCTGATAGCTTATAACCTGATGTGACTGGAGCTACTCGTATGCGTGCACCGGGTGCGTTTATCCTGATGCCCAATTTTTTGCTTTGAACTCATTGAACAATTACGAATGCTCGCAACTAAAGAGAACGTCATTATCACAATATGGAAGTAATATTTAGAAAACATAACGCTATTGGGATTCTCGATAAACTTTTTGCTCCTGAATTAAATTTTTGGGTTTAAATGTTTTGTGTAATAAAAATCTGATAAAATTATAGTTTTCTTCCCATAGTGAACATAAATATGTAAGTCTGTATATGTGCATATGTATATACGCATTTATGTGTGAATGAGTGTATAAAAATGCATGTTTGTTTAATGCAACTTACATCTTGGCATTGAGCTGGCTGCAGTATCCAATTGTGTGGAGAAAAAATATTCATTATAACCAAAAAGGCAAGCGCCGCGTGGATTGGCAGGCAACAGATAGTTTATTCAATTGAAACACTTAGTTTAACAGCTGCTCAATTAGAAATCGCACACTTCCCACTTCGTCTCGGGTCACTTCCAGCCACCCTTCCACTAGGGCCGCAATTACCGCTGTGCCTTGCTTCGCTGCTCGGTCTCACACCAACATTTGCGTGCGATGACGAACGATTTGAAAACCGTTTCTCTGCTACTCCCACTTTTGCTCCGCCACACCTGCTGGTTCTAGTGCTGGTTATTTTATTCGCGCTATGAAGTGGTTACTGTTTTGATTTACCAGCAGTAGTTCCTGCAACTGTAGGTGACTGGTAGGCTGCAATTATCACTTAGCGACCTTTGCCTTTGGACAGACGTTTCTGTACAAACGATGACAGTAATGACAACGACAACAACAACACCAACACCAAATATTAACACAACAAACACAAAAAGCCAGCTAGAAAACTCTCTGCGTGTGTGAGGGCATGGGCGAGCGGGCGAAAGAACGAGCAAATCAATTTCCAAGTGTGCGTTTATGTGCGTGTGCTAGCGCTGCTGAAAGGAAAGAAGCAGCACTTCCTGCCTCTACACTTCACCGATCTAATGAACCACACAGAATTAAACCGTTTCACTTAGCTGCTGCACTGCTCTTCAGCGCCCCCTGCTTTCCACTGTATTTTTTCACGTGTTTGACCTTTGCGATTAACACACGAAAATTCACTTAATTTTGTATGTCGATATCCGAAAACAAACAAAAAAAAAAACAAAGAACAGGAGGGATGGGCGAAATCGATTTTTCATAAGATTTCAATTAGTTCTCTCTTTTGAATATTGAATTACTCTTTATTTCTCGATTAACAACTTTTATTATTTTTAATATTTTTTTCAGGACGCTAAGATACTTTTTAATACAACTCCGATTGCGCTCCACAGCATTTGACCAACTACGAAGAACTAAACCAGCCAACTTTCTCTGACTAAACTCAGCTGAACCATGCGGAATCGAACTGAATGGTTGTTGGAGAATTTTCGCAGCAATGGAAATCGCATGGAAATGTAAATGTGGAGAAAACTGTAATTCTACATTTATTTACGTACACTCCGCAAAATTCAATTAAAGGCAACTAGAAAACTTTGGAATATAAAACTCTAAAATACATACTTTTTTTACATTCTGTAACGATATTTATTAGGAGTCAAGCAGATGAAAGGGTCCTCATTTAAATAGAATACAAGGAATACAAAAAGGGAATAATATTTTTTGCTAACCAAAGAAACCAAACCAAAAAAAAAAAAAACCAAACGTAAATGGGATATTAGATGAAGGCAAAATAAAGAAAAGAATAGAAAGAAAACGCATATATATAAAGGCGTTCCCAATAACAGGTGTTATTTTGAATAGCCCGATATTTCAGTAGATGTTACTTTTGAAGCTGTCATTTTTTGATATTTGACAAGAAGAAAACTACGCCATTAATAAAAATAACGTGTATCGTACGCTTAAACAACGCATTGAAATTATTAAAATTCCCTATAAAAATGGTGAAAATTTGGCAGAGACATTTCGTAAAACTCGAACATTTTTGGGTCATCGTGCAGCACCTTGGCGGGCCGCAATACAGAAATTGGTGAAAAAATTCGAGCTGTTGGGACAAGTTAGTGATGTGAAGAATAAAACACTTGCACGTCACTCAAGAACAGCCGAAAATATTGCTGTTTTAACCGAAAGTGTTGAAGAAAACCCAGGTTTGTCCATTCCTCGACGTTGTTTAGAATTAGGCATTCCACAAACGTCTTTACATCGTATTTTGCATAAAGATTTGGGTCTTAAGGCTTATAAAGTCCAGTTAACACAAGAACTCAAGCCGGCCGATCATCATCAACGTCGTGTCTTTTCTGATTGGGTCGTTGAAATGCATGAAAATGATCCGGTATTCCATGGAAAAATCATCTCGCGTGATGGGGCCCATTTCCACCTCGGTGACTTCGTCAACAAGCAAAGCAAAACTGTCGGATCTGGGGCTCAGAAAATCCAAGAGTTATTGTGGAAAAGCCTCTCTATTCTTAACGTGTGACTGTTTGGTGCGGTTTATGGTCTGGCGGAGTCACTGGACCTTACTTTTTCGAAAATGAAGCTGGAGCAACAGTTACGGTGAAAATGAATGAATGAAGATTGCGCTATCGAGGGATGATTGACGATTTTTTATAGCCAGAATTGGATTGTATTGATCTGGACCACGTTTATTTTCAACAAGATGGCGCTACGTGGCACACAAGCAACGAAACCATTGATCTTTTACAGGAATAACACCTTTGTATGTATATATATTCCCGTAGTTCCTAGGTAGAGAAAAGGACCTGAAGAATGGGTGTAGCCCAAAACTATTAGTGAGTCCCAAGGCGAATCTATAAAAGATGGCATCTGCAACTGATTTATTTTTTCTTTCGCCGTGTACATCCGGATACCAGCATAAATGGTATGACGAAAAGCCGTTCCATTGGCACCATCCTCGTATGCTGCTACCTCCAATTTCATGTCGACTGTGCAAATCAATTAGAATCGATGCCGTTGCATTTTTTACCAGACGACCCCTAATAATAGCGGATGTTTATCATGGAGATAACTTTCCGCTGTTCTCGTCTGAGCGGTTTCTATGATGGTTTTCCTTCAGTTTCCAAAACAACTTATTTATTTATGACAAATGAAAAGATTTAAAAACTAAATAAAATCAAAGCTTTAAACAAAATTACGCGTAATTGCAATGGATTTTAAATTTAACTCTCAAACGAAAAATGTAAAAATTTCGAAGAGAGATCTAACGGCACTTGCATTTTTCTGAGCAAAACATGAAAAAGTAATGAAAACGCAAAACTTCGAGAGTCCAAATAATTATTAATGGCATAAATTGCAGTGCCCTTATTTTAATTTCGCTGAGTATATACGCAGAGGTTTTTATGTATGCACATGCCTATGTTCCATTGTAGTTTTTTATGATTACTGTTAATCGCACAATTTTTGTGTATAATAATGTTTCAGCTTTCGATTAGAGTTTTCATTAAACAAGTACGCCGGGGTAATTTGTAAATATTTTCGAGAAAATAATAATTTTGCATCTGTAGTGGGCTCAATGGCCGACACTTCAATCTAAAAGATCCTTTTCGATAATAACTAATTTGGCCTGTAATCCAGAAATTATAGGTTCTTTCTCAGGAAAACATAACAACAACGGTCAACTAATTAAATAAAATTCCATTTCGCCGCTAACATTCCTATTATTGGCTAACACTAAGCGAAATCTGTTACTGTTAAAGTGTCCTTGCGGGAGCGCGAAAGGTCCTCTGTTACTCACCCAATGACACACTGCTTCATTTCCAATAAAAGAGCGGGTATTGGAAGTATTGGAGACTTCGCTCAACTCTAGGTGGGAGATCTCTACACAACAGCTGGATTTTATTTATAAATTCCAGTGCATACAAAGTTCCAAAGAGATGCGGTGCGTTTATGTATGGAATTTTTATTCAATTTCGAAATCAATGTTACAAGTTTAATAATTTATTTTATACACACTAAATTATTGTAAGTAATAGTAGCTAGAATAAATATGATGGTTTCTTGAAATAATTGTTGTTAACTGCGTCTTTTTCTTGCACTGGGTTGCACTTTGATAATCCAGTAATAAATACTTTCAATAATGAATTTTTATGTTATTTTCTTTATCAAATTTTTTATTTCTTATTGCTTACACTAAACTAAGTTTCATATTTAATTAAGCCATTGATAACATCACATTGAAGCGCCAAAAATGCACAGGTACAACCGAAAAGCATAAAAAAACGAAGGCAAAAAACGACAACTCAAAATGCAATAGAACAGCAGGCGTTAAATGGTATGAAAGCAACTAGCCATATTTCTTGTTGGTTCAAATTTTAGCCTTTTTTCGAAACAAAATACAGTAAGTTTTTTTTTTAATTTCGCCTTAAAGCATCGCCATTTAAATTCAATGTCATGGTACAAATCTCCACACTTCTGTTTCATGTACAACTCCACTTGTGCAGCACAAAAATTTCTAAAAATATTTATTTTACTCTTACGTAGCTTGCAGTGCTAAGTATTTATTAGTTTAATGTTACGGTGCTGTCATAGCGTGCTCGCGTATTTGCCACAATAAATAATAACATTGACTTAGGTGTAATAAAGTAACTTTTCTTCTCTTCTTTGCTTTTGCAATAGCGCATGCACTTAATGTACATTTTAGGCAAATTGATTTTCTTTAAATCTGGGGCATTGCAAAAGGAACTTTTTTCATTTTCTAAAAACGTTACTTGAATTCAGAATATGCTTTTTATTAAAGTTAGTTTTATCTTTTAATTTAATAATAATTAAATTCGCTCGGCGACCTTTCTCTTTTTTGTCTCTATATATATCAATGGTATAAGGCCTCTTCAAACATAAAACTCCACATACTATCTTCTCAGGTCCACCACTTCTATCTTCCTTTGAGCATCGAGCTGATGGTGTTGCGATTCCTGCGAACGGTGAATACATTATATATGTATGTGTTTTATTTTTTGCTGATTTAATCAAATGAGTTGCTTACCATGTACAGTCGGGGCTCGTTCGGATGTGGATGAAAACCAGTCTGCCGGCATTGGGCGATATAGTCAAGTCCATAGTTCGGTGTTAAGATAAAGAAGCCAGTGCTGTAAGTGATGATTTATAATAAATATAAATATCTGTGTTGTAAGTATGTGGTTTTCTTACGTTTTATACTTGGGCGCGCACACAATGGCTATTGCTTCGGGCATCATCATTTGGTACGAACAGTGCGTATGCAAGTCCACTGATGACAGGAATGCTGTTTGGCTGGGGTGCGTCTGCAAGTAAAAAATTAAATGTGAAAGTTAATGCAAATGCCTCTAAAATTCTCACTGCTTCAAATAATATCAGTTTATGTAAATAAGTTATAAAAATAATAGAGAAATTAGCATTCATAAACTCTGTTCGCCACGGTTTCACCGCACAACGAAGGTATCTTTAAGAATCTTTCGTATATGAGCTATTCATTTAGATCTAACTATATCTGGTATATTCATAGTAATTGCGATCTTATTTACCAAAATAAGGCATTATATTTTCTTTTTTCCTCTCATTTTACCTTTCACTATATTTTTTATTATTACACAGTTTTAATGTAATTTAGATTTAAGGTGATTATTCTTAAAATTTTATCTTATGCAAATGTACACATTTTCGAACTACTTTGAGTATGTAAATAAATAAATAATAATAAAATGGTTTAATTAAATGAAACTGAATTAAATCAATAAACGCAGTTCAATACGGGACATTACTAGTGAAACACGATATCAATGAAAGGCTGCTAACAACTGACAGACTCAGTTGCGTACTAGTTTGTATACCCGCGTGCATATAGACCACAATGATGGGGGTGCGCACGATAACTCGAGCATAAATCAATCTATTTCAACAAAACTTTGTAAACATATTACGTTTTCCCTAAGGTAGTTATTGAAAATGGGCGAGATCAGTCAATAACGACGCCCACCTCCCATATAAAGATAACTTTCGAAAAATAAAAAAACTGAAATAACTGTTAGAAATGAAAATGATTATTCACTGAAATAACTGTTAGAATTGGAAATGATAAGCCCAAGAAAAGACATACGATGAAAAATGGGCGGCGCCAACTCCAACTTTTAGGTGAAAGCGTTTATCTCGATAATGACTTAATAAAACTTGCCCAAACTTGGTGCTAATATTTCTCACCACCTGATTTAGATCCGACATAAAGGTATAAAGGGTCGATTCAAGACCTCAAAGATGGAATTCGTGAGGCTATCGAGGACATAGGGCAGCCACTGCAATTCGGTTGTGGAAAATTTTATAAAAATGATTGTCCTTCCTCTTTATAATGAAATAAACATCCGATCATTTATATTAAAAATAGTATTTTTCTTTGAATATCAAAATAACCCCTCTCATTGGAGAGCCCTATATTACTGACATCGGAAAAAAAGGGTAAGAAGTTGCCACGCTACCTTTTTATATGCTAAGTATAATTTTCCATCTGTTCGTCTGCTGTTATACGCTAATACTCTCACTGTCTATGCGCTTTTTCGGCTCCATATTAGATTTATTAAAATGTAAATTTTATTACGTGCGCGGGGTTTAGAAGTTCGCTCCGGTCTGTGTTTAGAGCTTTCTTAATTGTTATATTTAAAATAGGTTGGGAAATGGAGTGGTGGTTATGAACTATATTTACGATACAAAACAGATGCTTTATAATAACGTAATACATATTTCGCTGGTATTGCTTACATGAATCCAACCGAGTGTAATGAGATTCTGTTGATCTTGTACATCAAAAATCTCCTCCTCATTAATGGTATTACAGCTATCAGGTGTACCTTGTTGCTTTGGTATTATGATGTGTGTTATGAATAAACGATTCTGTGCTAAGTGACCTGCCAGGATACCGCAGGTTTCGATGTTTTTCATAGTATTGCTTTGGGCCAGCCGCAAGAAAACCTCCATTGTGTTCTCCGGTATGACTACAGTGCGTAGCGAGCCAGCCAGTAGGGAATCGGAGCGCTCGTACTGCGGTTTTTGGGTGCGATCGAAGCTGGGTGGTTTGCTATCGAAAAGAAAAATAAATATGAACAATTTTGAACACGCCAACTAATGAAAAAATAAAAATTCAAAACTATCAATTTGTCGTTAAAAAGGTAAATAAACAAACCTAATTGGTTTTGCTCCTTCTTTGTCAGCGTCGCTGGGCAATAGAAGTCCTGAACTCGAACGGTTGGTACCTGTCGGGAAATCGTTAGGATAAATGACCTTATCCAAAAGTCCTAAGTCAGGTGCACTTGGTTGCATGGTTGGATCCATCTGAACATGAAGATTAGTTGGTATATAGGAACCTGTACCACTACCACTTCCACCATCCGCTACAGCCGCGCGTTTTTGGCGCTCGCGTTCCAATTCGCGCGCTTTCTCCGCCTCCTTGTTTGCCAGAAACTGCTCATACTCCTTCTGGTAGCGATCAAGCAGTTTGGCGCGCAATTTCTCAGTAGTCGGCATGATTTCATCTTTAATACGTTTATGGATTTCTTTTACTTCAGACTTGATTTTCGGATATTCCGGATGCGCACGCACTTTCTCAATGAAAAGCGTCATATACTTCATGTAAAGAATAAAGGCATTTTCGTGATTACCTTCGGCAAGATAAACATTTGCCATGCGAAGCATCTCTGTACCGGAGCGATAGTATCTGTGGAAAAAAGTATAATTAATGAAATAACTCAAGAACGGTGATAAGATATGATTATTTCAATTTATAAGCCCATTTTCAGCTACAAATTTGCTGCCTTTTATACCAATAACTCAATGAAATTTACAACGGCCTTTCCATCACCGCCCTTGTTTGCATACTTTGTTTGTGCTCGTTTGATTGTATTTTGTATTATTTTCGTAAGGGAAGGACAAATAGTAACAAAACAATGCTACAAGTGCGCAGTCAGAAGGACCTCCAGATTTCTTAAGACACTCAAGGGCGTCCCCACATGCTCAGAGCAGACACAATGCGATTACGTATTGCTATTTAGCTTGTCTATTATGCTGCCCGTTTGTAAGTGTTTTCACTTTCCTCGCAATATTGAATATGTTTAGGCCTCCACCCTTATATTTTCGGTACAGTGCAGAGGTCACACTGACTCACCGTGTGACTGGCATGTTGGCGTCCACTTCAATCATATTTCCGTAATTAGATAGGAATCGTATTCTTTCATGAGGTTCCACAATTGACATTCCCATGTTGTTCACCGCTTTAGCCATTGTCGTTGCCTTCTTCTGTTACCACTGCTGCAACATTAGCTGGTACAATAAATTATGTTGTTTTTCGCCTTCTGTGATTTTCCACGGACTTTCGCAACTCAACACTCAATTATTCTGCTACCAGAGAACATTGATTCCATAAAAACAACAAATAAACTTTCTCTGCTTCGACTACTGTCAAAACCGAAACACAGCTGATCAGGCAGTGTTGCAAAGACTAGTGTTGTAAGCGTTTACTTTTATTTTCCCTGAAGACTATGTAAATAGTTAATAAAGTACGTTCACATATGCATTAATTACCAATAAATCCAAAAAATTAATCTACCCGTTCACTTATGGCAGATTACCTGCAAAATTGACAATCTGCTGTCAATACTGTTGTGAGCGGTTTAATTTGAAATGAAAATTAATAATGAAACTATATTGGTGGAACATTTCGGTGTTTTTAGTTAGTTTAATTATTATTAACGATATGAAGGAAAGACAAGGAGAAGGAATAGCTAATTTAATTGCGCAATTGGCTGTTATTAATAAAAAGTTGGAGGACATCCGTAAACGACGTTTACTGAGGTTTCAAAAAAGTATGGCAGCAATACGATTCGAAAAAGCAATACGATTAAAATTAATAATAAGTAATAAGAGGGCATACGTCTAGGAGCACACGCTCTTTTCTGTTATATGAATGCATAATAAGTGTATCTACAAACATGTTTTCTTTGCCCGGCATCCATTTTATTTAGTTTTCACTTAGACGTGTTTCTTTGCACTCGCAAAAATAATAATCTATTACACGGAAAACACAGGGCTGTATGTCAAAAAGCATGGTTATTATCTAGGATTATTTTATAATCTCAGATTTTGGGAGAGAAATTTTATATGGGAAATCTCGCTTTTTAATTACGGATTAGAAGTTAAGCACGAAAAAATAGATCATCTACTTATATGTGAACGTATTATAAGTCACAATTTGCAATTGCAAATTTAAATTCAGTATTGCTTGCTTTTCTGGGACGGACAAATCATGGAACGCCAGCGATTTCTTGAAGGATTTGTGTGTTGAAGGAATTTATTAAAAAAAAACGGACTCCATGTTTTTTCAAAGCCCCTCACAATTATAAAAATAGCTGTGATCAAGTAGGAAGTTATGTAAATTAAAATAATTTGCTTTTTAAAAAAGTTCCTAACCTACGCTCTGATTTGTCTTTTAAGCATGGAAAAGAACCGGCACATCGCATTTCAACTTTAATTTCAACTTTAAGGAAGAGCAGGCGAGATTCTTTTTTTGGATTTAAGACGATTGAATGCCTCTTTAGTTAGTATTATTTAATCGTACTTATGCGTAGTATATATGTAGAAGGAAAGAGTACGTACGAGTTGCTGGGCTTAACGGAAGGTTAAGCTAAACATTTTTTTGGAATTTTTACAGTAGTTTCATCTCTTAAAGATACAAATACATATTCACAATATTGATTGCATGCATTGCACCGCAAAATTTATGACGGTTATTAGTTATCTACTCAGTAAAAAGCTTAGTAAACGATAAGAAATGTCGAATTCCAACATTAAGGAGAATTCGGTTTGAATTAAAAACAATCACCAATGCCGTTGGCTACGCCAGCTGGGCCCAATGAAGATTTATTTTGACCGGCGGCCAACGTAGCCGAATGAGTTAATGCGTAATTCGGGACTGCGTAGGTTCAAATCTCTTTGCACGAACATCAAATAGTACCAAAAGTATTTTCTAATAGACGTCGCCGCTCGGCAGGCAATGGCACACCTCCGAGAGCATTTCTGCCATGAAGAAGCTCCCCCTAAAAAAACAATTTGCCGTTCGAAGTCGGCATAAAGCTGTAGGTCCCTCCATTTGTGCAACAACGTCAAGAGGCACACCACAATTAGGAGGAGGAGCTCACCAAAAAACCTAACAGAAGTGTACGCGTCAATTATTTATTTTTTATTTTGTTCATTTTTTTTTTTAAGAAAAGTGAAAATTAAGTGTAAATTTAAATATAATATTGTATATTCAGATAAGAGATTAAATATAAATAGTATGCGGTGGGAAAAGTGTGAAATCATTTTCGTATAGTGCTTAAAAATTCGCAAAATTTGTTTGTTGTTCCATAAATTCATTCAATACCAAAAATTTTTATGGTTTTATAGGCACAATCGCTCAATTCATAAAATACCCCACTCCGAACCCATGAGCGGATTTCAAGTTATAATATAATTCGTATCGCTGTTTAATCAGTGCGATAATCTTAAAATAATGGCGAGGGAATTTTAATATAAATAACTTTGAATGTTTTTAATCCATTTAGTTATTTGATATTTTGAAGAATAGGTGCTGTTTCAGTTACAAATAGGATTTGAAACCGTGGAGTTTAACTGAAGCACAAAATATTTAGTTACAATTTTCCGAATTTGTGTTTAAAAAATCTTGCAAAAAAGCAAACTAAAACTAGGACCGCAACATTGCTAAATACTTTTTTCTAATACTTGTTTCTTAAAGTGTTAAGAAAGTAACAATAAATGAGTAAATATTGGTGGATTTTTTAATTCGTGCAATAATTTGAAATGTGTGTATTTTAATTTAAAAGTTAAAGTTCATTGCTAAAAAAAGAATTATTAAAGTGTAAACGAGAGGTGGAATCTTGGTCTTCGTGATACAGAAAATAACCAATTACAGGGTAAATAGATACAGATCGTATATGTACATTTATAAAGTCTCGAAAAAATAATAAAGACCTTTTATGCACATGAACATACATACCGACATATGTATATAGCATTTCGATATCCTCCTAAAGTCCAAAGGTGTACAAATTGCAGAATGCTTCTTAGCTGGCTAAAGTTAAAGTTAGCTAAAAGTAGTTTATATTTAAATTTTCCAACGGCTTGCCTTCTTATCTACATCAACTTCTTATCGAAACCCCAAGCGACTAAAAATGCTCCAGTAATTTAGTTAACAGACCAAAAATATATTTGAAATTGGCACACTTCAAGCTAATCGCAATAGTCGGTCTTGCAAGTTTTATTGAAAATTTACAATCGCCCACCTGCTGACCACTTAAGTGATGAATTCTAAACTATTAGAATGGTACGAATTCCTGAGGTTTCTGTTTTATTGTGTTACTGATTCCAGCTAAACCCATTCAGAAATGACTAGCTATAATCAATTTTGATCATACGTTTCCATACTATCTGAGAAATCTCGACCTCCATTGTGATCTTGGTATGCTGCTCGTCACTGACGGGGCGAGAAAATGTGCCATGGCTTACAGACAACGTCTAAGCACTGACCCGTTGGCTTTGCTCCAGCCAAGTACTCAGCGTCGGCGGCTCAAGCGTAAAATAATTTTAGAGCAGATGGGCGTCCAGTAGCAGCTATACCTTATATATTTATACATTCCTAATGAATTTATAAATATTGAGGCATCTTAGTTTTCCTTCTTTTAATATATGTACATATGTATTAAATAAAAACTGCTCGTTAGTATCTTTATTTATTATCTAGTATGGACATATGCAATACAGCTTTGGGGAACAGCGAGTAACTCAAACATTGAAATCCTGCAAAGATACCAGGCTATGACTTTACGAAGCATTGTTGGTGCTCCTTGGTATATAACTAACTTCGAAATTCACAAAGACTTAAATGTACCTTATGTTAGAAAAACGCGGAGAGTTTGGAAATTTGCCTATACTTTATATACAAGGACGACATTCTTGCTACCACTTTTGAATATGGGGTAATTAGAAGTAACATTCCATGAGTCTATAAACTCGGCACTTCCGAGAGGTTTATTAAAAATTTAGAGCGGACGCGCAAAACCCGAACCTTTTTTTTAAAGATAAGATGAAACCATTTACGGAACCATCACATTGTTCAGTGTCAAACGTAGGGACCCAAAATTGTTAGAGAAATAGAAAAAATCACCTCATTACATCTTCTCCTTCTCACTATGAACATAATTTAAATCTTTCTGGTCAGTTTGAACCTTATTATCGCCGGATTCAGATTAAACATTTCGATACCTTTTCTATATTAATTCAAACAGCCTTGATTTTTGTATTGCTAGCTAAAATTCTCGTGTGAGTAAATTCCTCAGAAAATTTGCTGCACACTGGCTAAACTGTGCCGGTCAGCGTCAAGCCAAACTATTCCTAAGTCCCAACAAAGGAATATCTAAAAAGCTTCTCTCACTAAGCAGAGTAGATCTGCGTCTTTTAACAGGATATCTTACAGGTCACTGCATCCTGAGGTATCATCTAAATAATATTGGTCTATTTGAGACCAATGTCTGCCGCTTTTGCGTAATGGACATAGAAAGCTCAGAACATGTGCACTGTGAATGTCCTGCGTTGGGCAGACAGAGACTTCATCACCTTGGTGGTATCGTAATATCTCCATGCAATCTTTGGAACAACAAACCCAAAATTGTGCTAAAATTTTTAAAAAGCCTAAAACTCTAGGGTTACAAAAATAGGCCTTTCACAATAGATCAGCTCTGGTCGCAGTGCGTAATGGCCTACTAATAATAATAATAAAATTCCTCAAACGATTTTCAAATACAAATGTCGCTTTTATTTGCGGTTTTATAAAATAATAATAATAGTAACTCATTATAAAATGAAGAACAAAAATACATATAGAAAAGAAAAATCTTAAAAATATAATTTTTCGTATTATTGAAATCTATTAACGCATTCGTTTTAAAAGTGCTGCTCCAGAATTTTAACATTCGAACTAGAAAAGTAGCAGTAATTTTTTGTTTTTTTCTAATAAACCTCAAATAGAATCCAAATGTAGAATATAATCCTCATTTTCAATCTGAAAATCATTATAGAAAAACTTTGATAACAAATTGAGAAATCAAACTTCAAAGAAACAAAACGATTCAAACTGTGTTTGTTGGGTGAGACCAAACCCAATAAAAACAACGACAATATTAACCCCAGAAAAACACAAATGGATAACATAAACAAAAGCAACGCAAACAATTGAAAAAGAAGAGGAAACTGCGCAACATTTTCCGAGACAAAGAAGTCAACGATCAGCTGTCCAGCATAGTAGAGCCGGTCAAACAAAGAGACTTCGTCATCAGCAATGCCCACATTACCCCGCTCACACTCACAAATACACAATCAGCAAAATTTGAGCTAAGCTGAGCTTAGTGGGGCTGCCATTGGTAAAAGCATTGCAATTCCGCAGCTGAGTGTAACCGACGGAGTACCAACAAAGAGATACCTCATCGTTTGGTGCCCCTCATTTGCATCATAGTGCCGTGGACATAGTGGCCGAACGCAGGTTAAACGATTACTTAGTCTTTGCGCTCGGTCATTTCGCACAAACGGGTGCCAAATTGACAACAGAGCGGTCGCTTTTAAATCGCACGCTTTGGAAATTCGAAGTAGTAATTGATATATTTCAGAAAATTCAAATTCCGGTGTAGTTGGTGCGGTGGAAAAACTGAAAAACTAAAACAAAAATTAATTAAATTAGCAAGGCGTTTGTAATGTGGAAATAGTAAACACACAAACGAAAATAAGCAAAAAAAAAATACATGAATTGCGAAAAGTTTAAAATCGGGTTTGTGACGGAATTTCAATGTCAAACGTTTGTAATGGACCACTCTGAAGATTAACGCGCGGTTGAACTCCCTCTGCAGCGGACAACTAAGATATCTGTCAATTTGTACGTGTGTGTATTTGTGCTTTTTAATAGCACGTAAAGTAAAAATGCAGCACGCCAATTAAATTAGTAACTTAATTATCATTATTTGATGCATTTTAATTGTAATGTGAATAAAAAAAACCAATTTCACAGTGAAAATTTGATGAATGCTTTTGATTTCGCCATTATTAGAATCACAAATATAGCGCATTTGCATGTGCATTCATGCATACATATTTACAGACATACATACGTGTATCGGGATGTACATATAAGGTGTAAATGTACATATAATATATTAAATTAATTTGTAGGTAATCTGGAGAATAATTTAATTTATTTTGCTAAATTTTCGGAAAATCAAAATGAAAAATAAATAATTTATTCGTGCAGTGACAAATATTTTTCGAAATTACTAAATTAATTTACTATTCGATTACAATTTTTGTTTTTCAAGTTTTACTCATAACATGGCGAAGTAATACTACGTTTTGGGGTTTTTGTTTTTGGTTGATGTGAAAATGTAACTTTAATTTAGTTCCCTTGTAATTGAATACA
Source organism: Anastrepha fraterculus (assembly GCA_037575425.1). Classification (NCBI taxonomy): domain Eukaryota; kingdom Metazoa; phylum Arthropoda; class Insecta; order Diptera; family Tephritidae; genus Anastrepha; species Anastrepha fraterculus. The sequence goes on from JAYXIM010054996.1 coordinate 207,257, forward strand.
AAAAAAAAAAAAAATAAAGTCTGGCTCGCTGCAGTCAAAATTATAACATTTTATTTGTCGGAAAGACACCCAATAACCAACATTACATAAAGCTCGCTGTGCTACTTACGAAGACTACTCTGGGCGGCGCGAAGCGCATTTCAAAACATTTCACATCAATTCTGCTCATTTTTTCAAATGAAAGGAAATCACCAAAAAACGACACTCAGCACATGACATACATATAGACATTTATATGTAGCAGCAGAGTACAAGTCAAGAGACCTATAACAATAACAAAAATTAAAAGATAAAATACAGTGAGTATAGACGCGGTGGTGAAGTCGGAGGCACGGAAAAATCGCATTAATAGGCCACAAATCGAGTCACAAAAGCGGCCTGGCATCCGTAATTTCGTTCAATTGAGCAGCCTTAAGTAATCGCTGCAAAAACATACAAACAGATGCACATAATCAACAAAAATTTGTGTACGAAATTGTGCATACTTACTTCCAACAGTGTCGCAGTGAATAGGTGGAGGTAGGTACATGCGTACGAAAATAAATGAATATACATAGGTACGAGTATGTGTATGTATGTTTGTATGCATGGAAGTTCGTTTATGAATGAATACCTTTACCGGCGCAATCGGATCCCGGCATTGATGGTCACACCATCTCTGTTCCATTGCAATGGTGATGGTTGAGATGAGGTAAAGAGAGGCTCCAAAAAGCAAAATTGAAGTCAAAAGGATTTTATAAATTTTGTTTTATTTTAAAAGTATGTTTGTGAATTTTTAAAGGTGTATTTTCTGGTTTACTTGAAATATAAGCAGCGTCTTTTAACTTATCCACGTTCCCTAAAACAAATAGACGCATTCCGTTTGATTTGTATTTTAATTTTTATGATTGAATTTGAAAAATAACTTTGGCTTAACGGCTGCCTCAACTATCATTTTCGAAGATCCGGAAAAAATTAATAGGTTCAAGTCTGCCCCATTTTGTGTATCAGAACCGGCCATGTCTCGCAAATAATAGCTCAGTTCTAAAGTAAATTATTACAAATTATCAGGTTTTGGTGTTCGTGTATCCAAAAAACTTGCAAAGTAGGGGAAAGTGAGAGAGCAAATTGACATTTCATTTTGAGGGGAAGTTACATGTTTTTACTGGATGAATTTTTACTTGTAAGAATTTGCAAGTGAGGAAAACAGCTGCTCGCAAAGTAAAAATATAAATGAATTAAAATTTGCGAATTAAGTGAAAGTTCCAAATCAAAATAATATTGTACGGAAGGAAGCGACAAAGTGAACGTAGCCTTGAAGTGACTTAAATACAAATAAGGAGAGAAACAGGAATAACAAAAAAGTGAGAGAACAAGGAATAAGAAAAGAGTATAGGAAAAAAGTTGCTTGTAAATAAAAAAATGTTAAAGTTCTATTTAGGTTTTCATTACGTCAGCTCAGCACCTACTTTTATAAAATTCAGTGTTACCACAATGCGCGTAACCTTCTCAACTTGATATAATTAATCAAGCAACTCCCAATTTTTTTTAAACGCTTGTTCTGTATAAAAACTATGTTATTCATTAACTGTTTTAAAATAATTTTTTTTTGATAAGCTAAATAAACCGATCTCTCTTTTTTATAGAAAATTTCGATAATATTAAAAGTTAATGGCTAGTTTTGCATAAAAAACAGGGCAAGCAATTTATTCCTTCTGACCAATTTCCCAAAACGGAGGCGTTTTACTTTCGTTTTCAGTTAGTTGAATAAATTTTGAATAAAAAAACAAATTCTATTCTATAATAATAATAATAAATAAATATATTTTCTTCACAACTAAATATTTTGAGTCTTCATCAGCATTCCATTACAGTTTATTCCTTTAAGTCGCTTAAATATATTCAATGTCACTTATTTGTGGCGAGAATTACATGTTCAACATAATAATTAAGCCCACATTTTGGTAGTAGACAAAAATAAAAAATAAAAAAACGAACTACGGGTATGAGTAGATAGTAAAGGTACACAGTACAAAAATTAATTCAACTACTTGGTTATAAAATTTAGTCAACCTGACCAGCGAGCGTGTGAACTCACACACATAGGTATACACATTTGCACTCATAATTAGCGCTAAAGATTAATAAAAAATAATGGTCATAAAATTTACTACAATGCCAACTGAAATTTAATGCATTTAGTACTCAAACTTCCACAGCTACACCCAGAGCCAGGTTGATTGCCAAAAGTGCGACTATAATTTGTATTTTATGTACTCGTATATATGTATCTACATAATTTGTAAGTGATTACGCATAAATGCATGCAAAATGTTCCATGTGCACTTATACTTATGTATATATATGAGTACATATGTATGTATGTATGATCTATGCCAAATTAACATGTAAAGCCCAGTCTAAAGTCTATATATATATATATAATTGGCGCTTACACCCTTTTTGTGTGTTTGGCCCAGCTACTCTTCCTATATTTTGTGTGCGTCTTGATGTTGTTCCAGTCACGTTGCCTAAAATGCCAAAAATTAACTCAAAATAATAAATAACTATTCGGTCTACTTATCTGTTCGAAGACTGTATACGCGTGATTATACTACATACCATACAAATATACAAACATACATATGTACACCTGTGCAGGGGGTTCAACTGTAGGTATCTTTTTAATTCATACTCCTCGAAATGAAATAAGTCGATCCATGCTTGATGATCATTCGGAAATAGTGCAAGCTAAGAGTATTTCCAAAATGTGGTCCATACACCTCTCAAGGATATGTGCGCCATTCTATTATAACCAACAACCATTTGCAAGTAAAACAAAAATGTCTACGTTAAGAAATTGAGTTACTTGATCCCAACACAAATATGCAGATCGAGTTGTTTTGGCGCTACTTTGTAGAATATACAAGCAAAAAGAAAGAAATGCACCCTTTGTCTCGATTGCGCACTTCAACTTGCACAATCGTCCAAGTAATTTCTTTTTCATTATCAACACAGCCAATAGCCCTGGTAGCTTGCGCTGTAATCTAACTATTAAATTTTATAATTTTTTATAAATTTAATTCAATAAATAAATACATAAAAATAATCTTTCCTATTATGCATCAATTTTCATGTAATACTTCCTTACTACTTATATATAAAATTTTATCTTTCGCCTAGAATGTTCAAGACGATGGCGTATATGTGTATAGGGTGTCCCTTTAAGGCCACTTATTTTGCAATTTGATAAATACACAGCATATACACATGGAGACTATATACATACAGTCTGTGTCAGAAGAAAAATTTCAGTTTTTTTCTTGTAACTTTAAGATATAAAATATTTCGTTCTGCTTTTTGCTGCATAATAGTCCCACTCAAAAGCTAGGACGCCAGTGCTTACTCAGGTTAGTGAGGTTCGAAACTTTCCCGTAAGTGTAACCAAACAGAAATGGCAGCCGGTTCTACGTTACTGGAATGACTCGCGTTTTTCCCGACCAAGGGCTGCCGCCCCAGTAAACTAGCCCTGTCTAGTGAACAATATGTATATACATACCCTACACTGACGGGGCTTGTATTACTGCTAAACAACAACAAAAAACGAGCGAGAAGTACACGAAGCGTTTTGAGGCTGTATTTTTATGCACGGATTATGCACACAAGGACCGAAATTATCTTACACGGGGGATGCAAAAGTGATTAAAAAATCAAAAAAGTTTGTTGTGATGTGGAATCAGCGGTATACGGTGTACAAAAATGTTGATGACTTTTCCGAGCGCGGCTTGAAGCGAGTGCCGACAAAAATGGAGGATAAGGTAATCGTCCAACTTTTTAAGCGGGACCCTTCTTTGTGATTACGCCAAGCACGATCAGTATTAACACCATCGAACGACGACTGAAGGAGGCGAACATATCCTACCGTCCCCCATCATCAAAACCACTGCTCGCAGAAAAACAACAAAGCAAGAAAATGGCGTCACTGTATTGGACTGGCCTTCCCAGTGCCCAGACGCCAACCCCAATGAAAATATTTGGGGAGTTATGAAAATGCATGTTGTCGGAAGGCCAGTCGATGATTTAAAGCAACTCGTGCGTCAAGTTCGCAAAATTTAGTCCTGTTTGTTGACGAGATACGCAGAAAAGCTGGTTCAAAGCATGAAGAAGATGCCCGGCTATACTCGACAACGATGAAGACTACTCGGTTTATTGAGTAATTGCGACTCATAGTTTTGTACATACGTTCATGTAAACACATTTTAAATGTATATTTTTTACTATATACTTCATGAATAATCGAGTTTCTTTTTTTCTGACACAGACTGTATGCAAGTCCTACTTCACAAGATCGCATCGTCGTGCATTTATAGTGTATCAACTGTGTATGAAGATACTCAACACACGAAGCGTCGTCAATCGTCAAAATAGTAAGCTAATTATCTTCGTTACATACAGAAAAATAATAGGAAATGGCTTTCTTTTATGGCTTTCAATTAGAAATAATTCCACACATTCAAAACTTCAGATATTTATATATGGTATGTATATATGTATGCATACATAAACGGAGGATGCTGAATAGTTATTTTGTGCTAACCGTTAAAATAAGATCTCTTAAAGTCTTGGGCTATTATAACGGGTGATCAATCATGAGGTGCTTTTTTCAATAGTTAAAAAAAAAAAAAAAATGTAAATTATGTTCAAAACCTTTATTTATCATTTGAAAGGACATTCTTTGACATTTACTTTTTGAATATGACTTTATTCAAATGTTGGCCGCAACTACGCTTAAGGTGGTCCATTCTGAAGGTCCAATTTTCAATCAATCGTTCGAGCATTTCGACTGGTATGTCGTGAATAACATGCGTAATGTTGGCTTCCAGAGCTTCAATCGTAGCTGGTCTATCAGCATAGACCTTGGACTTCACGAATCCCCAAAGAAAAAAGTCCAAAGGTGTGATATCACAAGATCTTGGTGACCAACTCACAGGTCCTAAACGTGAAATCAGCTGCTCTCCGAAATGACTTCTCAATAAAGTCATTGTTTCACGAGCTGTATGGCAAGTGGCTCCGTCTTGTTGAAACCAAATGTCGTAGAGATCATTAGATTCAATTTCAGGTAGCAAAAAGTCCGATATCATGGTACGGTAGCGAGCACCATTCACAGTTACGTTGCGGCCATCATCATTTTTGAAAAAATATGGACCGATGATTCCACCAGCCCATAAACCACAGCAGACCGTTGTTTTCTCTGGGTGTAAAGGTAGCTCTTGAACCTGTTCTGGTTGCTCTTCATCCCAAATACGGCCAGAAATGCGCCTCATCGTTGAACAAAATTTTGCTCGAAAACAGCGGATCTTCTTCAATCTTTTCAAGAGCCCAATCAGCAAAACGGTGACGTGCAGGAAGGTCATTTGGCTTTAGTTCTTGTACGTGCTGTATTTTGTATGCTTTTAAATTAAGATCCTTCCGTAAAATTGACCAAGTTGTTCCATACGACAGTCCAAGTTGCTGAGAACGGTGCCGAATCGATTCATCGCGGTTTTCACGTACACTCTCTGCTACCGCCGCTATATTCTCAATGCTTCTTGCTGGACGTGGTCTATTCGGTCGAGAATTATCCACCAATGAATATTCGGATTCAAATTTGTTGATGGTATGTCGAATAGTGTTTAAGGCAGGCCGATTATGTTGACCATAATGCGGTCTAAGCGCACGAAAAACATTTGTCACAGAACGCTGATTTTCATAATACAGTTGAACAATTTGTAGACGTTGTTGCGGTGTGAGTCTTTTTATGATGAAACGCCAAACGCTGTTCAACAAATCCACGATGACAGTTTGCCACAACTCGCGCGCGATCTGTAAAAAAACGCAAATGAAAAAAACTCCTCTTAATTGATCACCCGTTACAACTGAGCTCTTCGGCGAGTGGCAGGTTCCAAATATTCTGGAATATCAAACCGACCTTAGACTTAGTAGTTCTCCAAGATGTATGAATCTATAATATAATATATGGAATTATACGTGAGCGATTTTCTACAAATTGATGAATTTAAGAACTTGTCTGAACATTTTTGCCCTAAAATACATACAGTCACTCACACTTTATTTGATGCAGATACGATTTTTTTTGTCTCCTATATTTCATAATATTTTGCGAAAATGGAGCAAATAGATTATTTATTTGCTTTATTTATTTTGCTTTACTTCATTTCTCAAAATACAATACAAAAAAGTGCCCACTCATTTCATTGCACTGCTAAAAATCTGCAGTCTTTGTGAAAACGCAAACGACGATATATTGAAAATGATTTTGCATGCTATTAGTCCATAAAATTTAAAAGGGGGGAAAATGCAATGTTTCAAAATTGATATTTGGTATTTTCGTTATCGCTTTCATCGCCATTGAAGTTCTCAGTTTTTTGGATGGTTGAACATACTCAGATGTCAGATACGCAGATTTAGGTTTTTCAATGTCAATGTCTTTCAGCGGAACGTAGCCTAAGAAATAAAAAGATAAATCCAAACAAATGCCATTTTTTATTATCTTGAAGCCAGTAAACTTAATGACGCTCAATGCGTGAATGTGCTGTCCTTAGTACACAGTTTTTCCAAATTACCTTTGACTTTAACCATTTGAATATTTTGCGATGCTGGGTTATTCTTGAATTAATTTTTTTGTAAGGATTTTGTAGACAATTTGCGGAAGACATTAATAGAACCTTTGAATATTTCTCTAAATAACTCTGCACTTTCCGCGTGCCAATTACATTCAAAGGTTGGCAACAAAATGATCTGGTCTTTGCCTTCTAAACCCTTGATATGCATAATTGTTGATGCAGAAATATCGAACACGTTTCCAATTTATGTAAATTAAATGGGATTTTTGAAATTGAATTTCTTGATAACATTTTTGCTTAAACAGTGTAAAATTAAAACACAGAGCCGAAGGTCTTAGTTACTCGAGCTCCTATGTTGTAGTTAGGCGATTCATTGCTTAACTCCTGTATTATAAATAAATAAATTAATTAAAACACAAAATTGGTTTGGATCCTTGCTTTGAAAATAACAAAAGAGTGTCACATTTCGTAAAATATTATGCAGTATAGAACAAACTAAAAATCGTATCTGCATCAAATAAGGTGTGAGTGACTGTACTTGCAGTCGCATGAAGAAATGTAAGTAAACTCTAATTGTACTACTGCCCTTGACGATTAGCGACCGTCACTGCTGTGGCGAGTACTCGTAGCAAACGTCTCGTTTGAGGATTCCGTAAATAATACAAAATCCGTAGGAAATGATTTATGATGTTTTGGCATAGTGCCAGCTTACTTTCTTCTCCATCTCCTCCTTGATAAGCGCTATAATCGCTTACGTGATTTTGGCCGAGTTTCACAAAGTGCGCCAGTCGTTTCTTTCTCGGGCTTTCTCCGGCGCCAGTTGGAAACACCAAGTGAAGCCAAGTCCTTCTCCACCCGATATTTGCAACGCAGAGGAGGTCTTCCTCTTCCTCTGCCACCGCCAACTGGTACTGCATAGAATACTCTCAGAGCGTTTCTATTCGGACGGCCAACTTACTTTTACCATTCACTATTTCGATAGTGAATTTTCGTCTTCCTTTGCTTTCTATAATTTGACCTAAGTACAACAAAAAACCGATCTTAGTGAGACACCCTATACATCCAGTATATTTAATCCGCTTTTTGAAATTTTACTGCGTCAGCGGGCATTTTGCGACTCAATAAGGGATGACTTTTTTGTTTAATTGCTTTACGTGGAAAATAAAATCAGTGTTTTCTTATTTTCAGTTTGGTTTGGAAAAGCAGTAGGGAGAGAACCGGTAAAGCAACCACGCAGATGTCACTTAGTTGAACTTTCATATTTCAGTAACAAAAGTGCAGAGACGCGTAGTAAAGGGACCAAAGTGGTTAACTAAATTTGAGATACAAAAATAAAATGAATTTTCGTAGTAGCAGACACCTGACGGTATTAGTCGCATTGTGGTTCAGCGGAGTGCTATGGAGTTGTGCCAATGCTTACCAGATTGGTGTGGGACGTGCCGATAGTACGGGTCCACCAGTGGAAATACATTTCGTAAGTTGTCTTATTGCATGTTTGCTAGAAGAGGGTCATAATCAACAAGAAAACAAAAAAAGAAAAACAATTATATGAAAACTTAAGCTCAACTTAGAACCGGCTTAAAAAATTCGTAGCGGTATATTTTAAATGGCTGTCATATGAAGCAAATCTGCTTTTATTCTTACTTCGGGGGGCAGAACAAATTGAAAACTTTATAGCCAGTGTGATTATGATTTTTTTCAAGCAAGTGCGCGATTTTTATATTTAACAGAACATATTTCATTTGTATGATACTTTGTAATAATGGTTCAATATTTTCTATAATAATTTACATTTCAAAGATGGGTTACGCCAATATTAAACAAGTGGGGCGTGGCCTGCACTTGCGGCAATTCGCGCGCGCTTTTGTCGTCGAGGATGAAAACCATAACCGCGTCGCGTTCGTCTCGGTCGATGCGGGCATGATGGGCTATGGTGTCAAACGTGAGGTAAACTGAAGTGATAAGAAAATTTAACAAAAAGTTTATTGAATATTTTTATGTTTCTTTAAGGTTGTGAAACGCTTGCAAGCGCGCTATGGCAACATTTACACGGGGGATAATGTCGTTATCAGCGGCACCCACACTCACAGTGGTCCCGGCGGCTTCCTCATGCATCTGCTTTACGATATTTCAATTTTGGGCTTCGTGCCGCAGACTTTTGAAGCTCTTGTGCAGGGCTGCTACTTGGTTAGTCAACTTCTTCTATAACCAGTAATATTAGCACTATTTAAGTTCTTCATTTCGCAGAGCATTAAACGCGCCACCGACAATATGATGGATGGCAAGATCTTCCTTTCGAGAACAACAATATTAAATGTGAACATCAATCGCTCACCCACCTCCTATTTGCGCAATCCCGAAGAAGAGCGCGCACAATACGAGCATGACGTGGATAAAGAGTTGACCCAACTGCGTTTTGTGGATTCGGACAATAATTTAATAGGCGCTTTCAACTGGTACGCTGTTCATGCAACATCGATGAATCATACCAACAAATTGGTGAGCTCAGATAATGTGGGCTATGCAGCCTTACTCTTGGAGAAGGAATACAACACGAATAAAGTGCCCGGGAAGGTAAGATTCATATCTAATATCAGCCCAAAACTATTTTCGTTGTTCCACCCAAATCAGCCAATCAGCCAATGAAAATGTGCGACTAGTAGTGTCCTGACATGAAGGTGGAGCGTTAAAGAATCTTGAAGAAAATTCCGTTTTATGCAATATTTTCTTAAAATAAAATAAGAAGCACAAGAGCTCGGGAGAAGCAAATATGCAGAGAGTTCAAACCTTTTTCTTCAAGAAATACCAACGCTCTTCGATTGACATTAAAGTGATACATATTTATTGAGAAGGAAAATGGGAATTTGTCTGAATTCTTTGTATTATTTATTTTTCTTTTAGGGGAAATTTGTTGCCGCCTTTTGCTCGTCTAATTTGGGTGATGTGTCACCAAATATTATGGGACCGAAGTGCTCGATAAGTGGAAATGAATGCGATCTGCTTACTTCAAAGTGCCCTTCAAAGGAAGGGGAATGTTTTGCATCCGGACCCGGACGCGATATATTTGAGAGCACAGAAATTATAGCCACGCGCTTGGCTGAGGGTGCTTTGGTTAGTAAGATTGAAGCCAGTGATGGGTGATATTTCAGTGCATTGAAATTCAGAATTATTTTTTTTTTTGTGACTAGAATAAAACATAATAATTGTAATTAAAAGAAAAAATAATATTATAATTTTTAATGTTTCTTTCAAATAAAACACCATCGTCCAGCGCTTACTGAACGAAAACAGTCAAGAGGCTACCAGCCGCGAAATAGTTGGCGAATTATCTTTTATCCACCAATTCGTCGATATGCCCAACTATAACGGCACAACTTACAACCCACTTCAACGGAAAATGGATAAGATACGCGGCTGCCAACCTGCGATGGGTTACAGCTTTGCCGCGGGCACAACAGATGGACCCGGGGCATTTAATTTTGAGCAGGGAACCCTTACTGACAATGTGATGTGGAATGCGGTTAGGGATTTCATAGTTCCTCCCACACAAGAGGACATCAGCTGTCACGCACCGAAGCCCATACTACTTGCGACTGGAAGGGTAAGTCGACTTTATTAAAATGAGTTACACAAAATATCCATAAAAAGCGTTCGCATTGTTACAGGCAACGTTCCCATATGAATGGCAACCCAAAATCGTTTCCGCTCAGCTACTAAAAATTGGTGATCTGATAATTGCTGCTGTGCCCGGGGAACTTACTACCATGGCTGGGAGACGTTTGCGCAATAAGATCAGTGCCGTAGCTGTGGCCACAGGAGGCAAAGATACAGAAGTGATCATCGCTGGCTTGTCAAATATGTATACCAGCTACATCACAACACCTGAGGAGTATCTGGTGAGAGGCGAATTGCTAAAAACAAATTCGAAAGTAGTCATAATATCGTTTTTTAGGCCCAACGCTATGAAGCTGCTTCTACGATCTTCGGCCCCAACACGCACACAATCTACATGGACGTTTTCGAACAATTGACCAAGTCCATGATACGGAGCGAACATCTACCACCGGGTCCCGCTCCACCATATATGAACGATCGCATGTTATCGATGAACACGGGGGTTATTTTTGATGGTCATCCGATTGGCAAGGATTTCGGTCATGTCAAGTTGCAACCGCGAAAGGCGTATCAGATCAATGACACCGTCAAAGTCACCTTCATTGCCGGTAATCCTCGCAATAATCTCTTCCATGAGAAAACCTACTTTGCTGTGGAGCGAAAGATCAACGAAGAGCGATGGAAGGTCGCCTATACGGATGCCAGCTGGGAAACGAAGTAAATCTCCTTTCTTAAAACATAGTTTTTTTATTTTTGTTTTCAAATTTCGTTTCCTTTCTGGTAGATTCATTTGGGAACGGGTGCATTTGATACTCGGCTTCAGCGACATCCACATTCATTGGAACATTGGGCCAAACACTTTACCCGGTGAATATCGCATTCGGCACTTCGGCAATTACAAATACATTTTAGGCGGCATTTTCCCCTATGAAGGCATCTCCAACTCATTCGTGGTGACGGAAGACTAATGGCCTTGTTCGATGTACATACGTAGTATGTACATTTGTGCGTGTGAGGTGGAATGATTGGGATACTAGTCAGAGACTGCGCTCTTCAGGGTGTTACTGCTTGTCAGCAAAATGCAAAATACATTCATGCCTATCAATTTTCGAAATGTGTGCGATGTGTGGTGCAGTGCCATACAGATAATACGTACATTCACACATATGTACATATTTATTTGCTTATTATTTAGTTGTGTATATAATAAAATTAACAGCAACAAAATGTAGGAATAAATGTATAAAGGACTGTTATATTAAACTATTCAATGAATAAAAAATCATTTCCTGTTTCAATTCTTTCACATCCGCCTCTTCAACCATTAGATGTCGCATATCGCTGGTGTGAAACTTAGATAACTAGCGAAGAACGTAAATTGGGAACAAGCAAAGGAAGTGAATCTATAGGAAATCTTTCGATGAGGTGGGAAATGTTTAGTACGATTGCGATTTCGAATATGAATATTTTAGGATGCTGAAAATATCGACGCCACCAGTGATGCCATGAAATGAAGAAAAAATACCCCAATATTCAACATCGATATCTCGACGCTATCAACAATTAGGTATTCATGAATCGACTGTTTGAGGGATTTTACCCGACGTTCCCGTGGTGGATATTTAATTGATGCCATTTTTCACAAATAATCATTTTTCACAAATAATTATAATTGTTACGAGCCGTATTTTGAATAAAAATAGTGAAATCTGAAGGAATGTTGTTGTTGTTGTTGTAGCAGTATCTTCGCCCTGTCAGTGTAGTGTAAATTACCGGTCGTCTTCGTCTAGCTCATCTAACGGTAGGCCCAGGAAACTGGCAGTTTCGACGGGTTGGGTCCAGAGGGAGAGAGGTGTTAGATGAGTGGGTTTGATGGGGCATGTGAAGAGGTGGTTAGTGTCGTGCGGGGTACTTTCACATGCAGGACATATGTTTAGTATGTCGGGGTCGATTCTGGATAGGTAGGAGTTTAACCTGCTACAATATCCAGAACGTAGTTGTGCCAAGATTACGCGGGACTCTCGAGGAAGCTGGAGCTCTTCGTCTGCGATAGGTGGTGGTTGGACTCCGATAACGGCATTCGGGGGTCGGGAGCTTAGGAAGGTGGTAAGTGTCTCCCGATGAATGTCGTTAATAGCCTGTCTGTATACTGTCTGATCCTGGAGAGGTCTGTCCGTTTTGTCCTGGATCTCGTCCACGTAATTGAGGAAATGTCTCCTGATGTGCCTGGGAGGTGGCTCAGACTCGAGCAGGTGTCTGCATGGGTGAGGCCTACGGTGACACCCAAGCAGGAACTGCTTGCTGAGCATTTTGTTATGCTCCTTAACCGGGAGCATATGTGCCTCGTCGTGTAGGTGGTGAATAGGGGGCATCAGAAGACATCCTGTCGCGGTCCTGATGGCAGTATTCTGGCAGGTCTGAAGCTTCGTCCACTGCGTATCACTGGTTCCAGGCGACCAGACAGGCGCGGCATAGTTCAGAACCGGTCGGCCTATTGCTTTGAAAGTCGACAGCAACATTTCTTTGTCTTTGCCCCAAGTGCTGCCGGCAAGCGACTTGAGGACCTTGTTGCGATTCTGTACTCTCGTTGCAATAGCGGTTGTGTGCGCCGAGAAGGAGAGCAAGCTGTCAAAGGTGACTCCCAAAATTCTGGGATTGTTTATCGTCGGAATTGGGGTATCATCGACGTGAACCTGAAGTGGCAGCTTGACCTCCTTTGTCCAGGTGGTAAATAAGGTCGCCGTGGATTTCGTGGGAGAAAGTTTTAAGTTTCTCGCAGTGAAGAAGCGAGAAAGGCTGGCGAGGTAGTCGTTTACTTTCGAGCATAGGCCATCAATGTCATTGCCCGACGCCATTATCGTGCAGTCGTCGGCATAAGAGACCAGTGAGACTCCCTCTGGTGGCTGGGGGAGAGTTTCGAAATATAGAAATTAAAAAGCAAGGGTGAAAGGACACCACCCTGCGGTACTCCTTGCTTTATTTTTCTTTGTTTAGAGGTTTGGTCTCGAAATACTACCGACGAGTGACGACCACTCAGGTAGTTCGCGGTCCACCTCTTCAGCCCTGGCGGGAGTGTCGACTGTAAAATGTCATCTAGTAATTAAAGCTCGAACATATAACGGAAATTATTTCCAAAAGCTAAAAACGCCAACAAAAATAAGGATGCATAAATCTGAAGGAATCGAAATGTTTGCTTTAAAATATCATCTACGCGCGTTTTTGTGAAGACCTTTTATATTTTACTTATGCTTTCACATATTAAACTACGCTCACCTGCGAATACCACGATCCGACAAAGGAGCGCAAAAGTGTAACGCACAAGGTTTTATAGTTTCTTTTTGATTAAAAAAATAAGATATTCACCGAGAGTCATCATTTCGGTGCAATTATCACCAAAATAACGGTTTTGTCAGGATATTTCAAATAAATTTGTAATAAAAAGTGTATTTAAATTTTTTCTACGACAAAAAAGCTGAATTCCTCTAAAAGCACTCCACATCCGATAAATTCGGTGCATGGTATGACTATATTTCTGTGAATTTCGGAAGTCTGTTAGAGTCTTCAGTCATTATATTCTTACAGACATACATACATACTCCAAAAATTCACGTTCGTTAAAATTTCAAATATTAAAAAGACTCTCAAGAAATATTCACTTGTTGTGTACTCTATTAGGCATGGAGTTTACCAATTTGGTAGTCTCTTCGAAAGTAATCTTCATCCACTCCTCCCTTCAAGACCCTGTTGCTTATAATTTGGTGTTCCCTTTTTTTCTTTTCAGAAGCGCCCTAAGTGTCCAATAGAGTTTAAATCTAGCGATTGTATGGCGTTGGCAATAGCTTGGGGACATTATGGAGAAGCTTTTACTTTACTATGAGAGCTGTATTGTTGAGGACGTTGTCTTTTTGAAAACTGCATTTATTTGATAGCCCCAGATTCTCAGCGCCTTGTTTTAAATTTTGTTTTAAAATATTCAAATAAGCAATAAACTGAATCAATAAACTGCAATTTTCTGTCACCATCAGCTGCCATACAACCCCACACTTTCACCCCACCTCCACCATATTTCACAGTTGGCATTAAATTTTCCTTATTAAGCGCGGTACTAGATTTCTTTCTTTGACACCAAAAATGCAAAATTGGCTTTCATCAAAAAAAATACCCGTTTCCCAAAACTCTGGAGGCTTTATCTTCCACTTTTGAGGCAGTTATCTTTACATTTTTCTTCACAATCAGCACTGTTAGAATCGGTGGCGTCGTTTGCGGTGATATCTTTTTGTCGCCAGCATGACTCCAACGATAGTGGGCAACGAAGATGATGAATTTGAACTCTGATTACCATTAGAATTTCATTCAAGAATGATAGATTGGCCAGGTCTAGCCATTATTTCCTATTACGTCAGCTCATCAGCTGATTCTGCCAAATTAGCTGAGAGCCGGTTAACGGTCCGATATTGCCCACACGTGAAAAATAGTTTTACCATGAGTTTTATTGACAAATAGTACTTAAAAATAGGAGGAAAGTAGAATTATGACATACATTCTGTCAAAAAAGTAGCGGGAATTGTTCAATAAAACGCAAAATAATTGTTAAATCATCAAAATTTATGTATATGTATGAAATATCAAAAATGGGAAATTATTCCTATGGAAAAATATACACAAACTTGTTTCAGAAAAAAATCATTGAAAACTTCATGTCAGGAAAATAAAAATTTATAATTGAGAGTCTAACGAATTCGCTTGAAATTATTCAAAAAAAAGTTCGCTAAAAATCAAAAATTATACTACTTTCGAAACGCTTTCTTCATGGCTAGCCGGGATTTATTTGGTAATTGTCCACTTTACTTCCAAAATTTATTAAAAACATTCGGTGTGGGTACCAATCGATGCATTTCGGTCCCAATACTAATATTCCATAAACGGTAAAAATTATTAACAAAATTTCTTTCGCGCCAAATTGCCTGACCATACTAACGTTAGGATTTATAATTTCTAATAACAATTTTTATGCCAGATAAAAGCTTATTGACATATTGTTTTTATTGTACTGTTTTTATATTTGCATATAAATAATATTTTAACATGTAAAGCATACCTACGGCGCTTTTTTTCTTATATAAAACAACATTTTGATATATGTATATTGGGACCCATACCGATTTTTTTTTTTTTTTGAATTTTGGTGCCCAGGCTCAAAGTAGATAATTTCCATTTACTTTTCTAATATTTGCTATGAACACATTCTGCCAAAAATTTACTGCTGATTACTTATTTGTACAAAAGTATACGAACAAAACCATTTAACATATTCTTATATTTTCTGTGTTAATGTTAAAACTCTCTTCAATTCGCACAAGCACACACACCTACATTCACCCAGGCAAGAGCAATTATGAAGAGCTTCCCAGCTCAATTGAGAGAATTGTGAAACTCACCACACACTAAATGTTTTTAGTAAATCTCTGCAACTTAAATAAAAACCTGCACTAAGCGGCACACAGTCCAAGTGGAAAGAAGTTAAAGTGTGTTTATCATATTTGTGCGCGGACTGATTTCAATAAGTGAGGAATCAAAGGACGGGAAATTAAATAGTTGCATGGATGCCGTGCGAAGCAAAAGTTAGAAGTTAAATTACAGTTGAAGGGTGACTTGCCACGAATACTGCTGATATGATTCTATAATTTACAGCAATTTTTGAACTAGTGCATGTGTGCCCGATGAGCGAGAGGGTTTCTTGAAATCAAAAGCAAATACAGTGCTGGTGTATAATTTGTGCTTTCATCATTCATTCAATCGTAGCCAAGTGCAGCGCATGTGCAAGGAGACGATATCTAAACCAAAGATATATATAAAAACAAAAAGGAATAATAAGCGATTAAAGAGTGCGCAAGGAGAGCTGCGAACAAGAATTCAAAAGGCACGATAGGGAGAAAGAGAACGCAACGAAAGTGGAAGAAAGCAACCAAAAAGTAATTGTAGGTACGAAAAAAGTGTATGTAAATAGAATTTATGCGGTACATTGTGAATACAAAAACAAAATAGCAACAACTCAACGAGACAAACTAACCAGAGTCAAGTGCATATCGATTTGTTTATGAGAATTTGCTTCGTAGTGTTTTGATTTTTTACTTTTGTGGTGCTCCAGCAACTACACATAATTGTGCTGCGCGTTTTTGATTCCTATTTTATTTCCCTACTGCTGATGGAGTGAAATATATGTAGATACTCGTATATTCAGTGTGTTGGACGTCAGCCTAATAGTAGAATTAACAGTAATTCTCCGATTGACGACGTTTCAATTGAAGGTAAACTTTTGCATGCCAACTAAAGTTGCTCGCATGCGTCTTGAATTAATTTTGTCTTTAGAGAAGGGCCGTTAACGCACATACATACATATGTCTGTAAGCTAACGTAAAGCAAAAAAAAAAAATGGAATTTGATAAGAGTGTCTCGGCACTATACCGTATAAGTAGGGGGGATGCAGTTTCTAATGGGTTGGCAGTCTTGCTAATAGCCGGATTAATCAGATGTGTTTATACAATATTTTCTATTTATAATACATTGCAAGCAATACTAAACAATATTAAAAAAACATTAAATAAAAAAAAAATGCTCAAAGTCATCCAAAGGACTACAATAAACAATGCAACGAAACAATGCAAAAATTTGACTGCCAAAAATCTTAGAAAGGTGCAAATATGACTCCCAAAGTGCTCCGAAATTTACTGAAAACGAGTCATAAAACGGACTGCACTTATTAAATTTGGAGTATTTTTGAAGTAGTTTTTTATAGATTTTTCATTGTGCAGGAATAATGAAAAATTGCTCATTTAAGGCATCAAAAAGAGCTCATTTAGGAGGAGAAGGCGTATGTATGAAGATTTGAAGCTCAAAAAGAGTATTTCAGAATTGTTTTGGTAAGCCGGGAATTTATTTTGGTGTGTGTATGTTTGTGCGTCGAATAAGCAAGTAATATTAGCTGCGCAAGCATTATAAGTTATAAAGGGTGGTTAAGTTGATTTGAACGCCCGTTTTCATAATAAGCCAGAACAACTTTAACGCGTTGCTCGATTGTGTATCTTTCCATGGTTCAAATTGGGTTAGTCTGAAATTGAAAAATGTCAAATGAAATGCAGAAAAACTTCACGTTTAGGTGTGGTTCACATTCAATATCGGCCCTTGAAATTTAACCACCCTTTATATGGATCGAAAGGTGTCTTGAGCTCTTCTCTTATCATTACATCTTCTGGATATGCTTATGGCATTTTGTATAAAAAGAACTTACAAGTTCTAGCTGAGCAAAATCTTAGCTAATAGGCACTTAAAATTTCATAACATCGTAATATTGTTTACATATTTAAAAATTGCACCTTTTTTTCTAAACCTTAAATATTTGTAATTACACCTTTTTAAATAATGATTATTAATTAGATATTTTTTTTAGAATTTATTTAATGACAACTTATTAATATTTGTATTTTTCACAATTTAGCAACCGTTTACAATGAAAAATAATAAAAAAGAAATAATTAACAAAAATAGTTTTGATTATATTAAATTATATTTAGGAATAATTAGCTCACGCTTTGATAAAAAAGATCGTAAAGATGAAAACCACATCCTCTTGGCGCTTATAGTTTTGAAATAATTTATTGTTAACGCAGTGTAGCGAAAAGTTAGTTGTTCCAGACACCTGACAAGAGCGATGTAAAAAATGTTGCAGAACATAATGAAGTAGTAAAAACCGAGTACGATTTACATTTGGCCGCCTGCGACTTTTTCCTGTTCCCAAAATTGAAGAGACCCATGAAAGGACGGCGCTTGCGACGATTGAGGAAATAAAAACCGAATCGCTGAGAGAGCGAGCAAAGTTCATATCAGAACTGCTTCGAGGATTGGAAAAAACGCTGGCACAAGTGTATTACATCTGTCACCTTAAGAAGGAGATAAAATAGAAACTGATGAATAAATAAATATTTTTGAGAAAAATGGTAATTCACCATATTTTTTGAACACACCTCGTAAACACAGTTTAAGGTCTTATGGATATCTACAAATGCACGCACATGAGTTTCGCCTCCTTTCCCGTATTTCACACTGACTCAAATGTGAATTTTGACATTTCTTATGGATAATTTTTTGCTAATTTGTTTGCCATCTAGACATTGGAGGTCTGTGGAGGATTTTCGCAATTTTTGGAATATAAACACCACTCAAGTATTTTTTATATTGTAAATAAAACCCGGAATTGAGACTCTCTTCCCTGAGCACGAGTGCCATCCTGCACCATAAATAGGTTGCCGGAATCACTGGTTGAGCCATAAACAGGGAAGTAGTCAAACATTCTCCACAATTTTTTTTTTGGAACATATCATTTTGTTTTTTGTTATAGCATATTTTTGGGAAGTACTAAACATATGTATTTTAAAATGCTCGGCTTTATTTGAAGAAAACTTAAAATAAGTAGCAATACTGCGCAATAAAACAGTTGGTTTTCTATGCGGAAATTAAATCGTTTAGAAATAAGACGCAAAATATTTATCTGCATGTGGAGGAAAATTAAACGAGGAATTTACGATGTACATAAATATGTATGCAAGTATGTTTACATATACGCAAGTATGTATTTTCACTTCAGAAATAATCGTTAAAACCGAACTTTAGGGAATTTCTTGACGTTAAAGCTCTAGAATATGTCTTATCTAAACAGGCGGATGTCTCAAGCACACAAAGTACGGAATTTTCATTCAACTAAGCTTCTCAAAAAACAAAAAAATTGAATTTGTTGGTAATTGCACAAATATTTTACAATTGTTTAACCTAAACTAGTGATCGTTGAGCCCGAGATGTTTGAACAATCGAAAGACAAAATCGTTGACAAAGTAAAATCAAGTCAACAATCGACTCTGGTTGGTTGGTTGGTGATTCATCCAAAATACAACTAGTATCTATATCCTATCTTACTATATCCACTCTGTGCGCTTTAAGAACCTTATTAGGTTGTTAACGTCTAAGCCAGACAGTTGTTCGAAACTGTCGAACTGTGGTTTGCCAAGGGTTGACATTCTCTCCTTCCATAGAGCAGGGCATTAAAAGAGGAAATGGAAAGTCGCTTCTTTTTTCTCTGATTGTTTACAACTGTGTTGTAAGGGGATGCCCATTTTGGCTGCTTGTTTCCCGATAGACCAGAAGCCAGTTATTACCGCCGTGAATCTGCAAGCATCCCTTCGCTTCATATTTGTCAGTATTGACGTTTGTTTGTGGTTGTAAGAGGGCCATAACCTTCAGCTAACTTTACGTAATGTCTGGTCTCTACATCTGATTAAGGTAAATTTATGGTTTACACTGAATTTTTTGTTCCATCGGTTATTGTAACTGAATCCAGTGCCTGGATTGCACATTGGATATCCGAGAGAATAGAGATATATGTACTTAAAAGAGAAGTCTTCATTTAGTAGCCTATAAGCCTCCACCATTGCCAGTATTTAAGAATGAAAGACACAGCAAGTATTGGAAAGGCGCACAAATTTTTTAATTATAAGTCTCTGAGACCAGCTCCAACACCATAATCCATTTTTGAACCATCTGTGTGGACTGTAGTGCCGAATTTGTTTCGAGAAAGTCTCTTACTCCTTTCCTCCCGAAATGAAAAGAGAGTGGCAAAATTCCTTTTGAATGTCACCATTGGGACGATGTAATCAGTCCTCCCCGAGATAAACTGAGTTTGTCGCAATCATAGACTGGCATGACCATAATTTTTTCCCTCCAGCGACCCACTTCAATTAACGTAAATGCTTGACATGGAGATCTACCGGAATAACACGTGTGAGTGCATTAAGATGCTTGACTCTACCAGCGAGGTGCTTCTTCCCGATTGTTTGAGTTCACTGATTTTTACATTATTTTATTTATAGTCTATATCTTTATAAAAATTGTTGTTGCCATTCGCGACATCGAGAATCATCGAGATGCTTGAACAATCGACTAAGCATCTCGGACTCGCTTGTTATAAAACTAAGTCCATATACGACTGGTTTAAATTGCAATTCGTTTAACTGTAACTTCCAGTAAAGTGGAAAAAATTCAGTTTCAACATATTTCTTTAAAATTGTCTATTTAGGTCATTTAAATAATTGTTAATAATTCGAATTGCAATTGCAATGGTAAAATCACTTCAGACAAATTTTTCGGTTAGGAAAAGTGACCATAACTCGCAACTCGTAAACTCTTCTTAACTGAAAGCACCAAATAACTCCAACTAAAATAGCAGAAAATAAATTATAATAAGGAAGAGTCGACTGTATAGACATGCAACATACGAGTTTTAAATGCATTCCGTACATCATTGCATCATCAAAAGTAGAAACAAAAGAAGGGGAAAGGCGGTATCAAATATTTGCTCATTTGTGTAGTGAATGCATTGTCTTCTTCTTGATCGAAGTGCACGGAAATCATCATACGTAAGTATGTAAATAGGTGCATACATACATACAAAGATACATGTAAAGGATTGCATGAAAATAAATATCTTAGCTCCCATTCAAAAAAATTGATATTGATTAAAAAATATTAATTAAAAAATAAAACATTAATAATTAAATAGGCTTATGTTACATTCCCTCCCTAGTATGAATTATTTATGAAGTGATAAGCTAATCACCCGAGTCGCCAAACCAAAAGCCGGCTCTTTGCAATTCAAAATCAGACGCATTCTTCGATTACGCCGCTTCTCAACGTTGCTCCACTTATTTATTCGGCCTTTAAGATCTTTGCTGGGACATGACTTTGTTTCTACTTGTAGAACTCGAATATTCCAAAACTCATGAAATCATACGAATCATAAAATGTATAGACACACATACATCTATGCATACAAATGTGGAATATTAATATTTTTATGAGATGAGAATAATTGTGTTTAATTTTTACTCGTTGACAACGAGAGATGACGACAGCTAGCGAACTAAGGAGAACATCAATGCACTGGCTATACAAAACATGCACGCTTATGTATGTATGCCCATACATGTCTATAATCTGGGCATGTGATTTATATACTCACTATGGTTTTTCTGTGTCACACACAGGGCAGATATGGAGGTACATATGTTTCAAAATCTAACGTCGCTCTGTCCACCCCAAGGGTTGGATGCTTTAGAGCGATTAAGGGGGCATATATATATAATATATGTATGTATGCACTATTCATCTATACCTCTGTGTGTCCATGTCTTTTACCTTAGTTGATCTGTTAAATATATCGCACCCTAAATACAAAAGGGTCACAACTCAAAATTTTCCACACTCGAGCTTGACTTGTTTACAGTAGCACAGAAAACAAAATATGTGACATATTACGCTGAAATTTGCCATGTAAGCTTATAACAGTTCTACCAAAAAACAAAAAATTTATTTTTGCCATATGTCATCCGCGGACCGTTTTATTGATAACGTCTCGTTCATATTTGAGCAGAAGGTACATTTTGAGTTGTGACCCTTTTGTATTTAGGGTGCGATATTATAAGCTCGCATTGACTATAGCAGGGCGCTGTGAAAACATTTTTTAAGACGCTTATCTTAACAATAGTAACGAACAAAATTCATCTAGGTATGTCGAAATTCATGTCTTCACAGATGCCAATACATTAGTTATTTTGTTTTTATAAATAATAGTTTTAAAATTTTATTAGGGAGGTGGGGATCTCGCTTAGATATGTAGTTTTGCAAGAATATGATATATAATATTTACATACATAAATACATATATGTATCTGAAATCTTGCTGAAGTCTTCTCCGTAGGCGAATGGGTTGATGCTTGACTACCAGAAAGGAGAAAAGAAAGAGAAAAAGCTTCTTTCCACTAGCGGTCGCTCCTCGGCAGGTAGTAGAAAACATCCAAGTGTATTTCTTCCATGAAAAACTCCTCATAAAAGCATCTGCTATCCGGAGACGACTGAAATAGAAGGTCCCTCCATTTGTGGAAATAAAGACGTACACAATGAATTAGAGGAGGAGCCCGGCCAAACACCGAATAAAGGATGTAAGTGCCAATTATATATATATATATATGTATATATAAGTATGATATATAATATATGTACTGCCTGTATTTTGTTTTTTATCGCAGCATATAAGTGTAATGGCTTTCAAAAACGAAACAAACGATTGAGAGAGGAAAAACATAGTAAAAGTAACAACCGATTGCTCTTTCTAATGAAGTTTGCATTACCAGGTATTACCCGTACTTTCATGGGAGCCAATTCTACGTAGTGGAATAACTCGAGGTTTTCCGACCAAGGGCTGACACCACAGGGAACTAACCCTGCTTAATGCCCTGAACTTTAAACCTCGAGTCCGGCACGTGGAGGTACCCGGCACAACCTTAAACACCTATTCAAATGCCTCTGAAACCCACTCATCCAACACCCTTTCGCTCTGGACCCACTCCGCGATACCGCATATTTCGTAGGCCTATCATTAATACAGATTTACGTTGATGATCGATGACTTCTCCGCGCGTTGCAGGGCTTGGTGAACTGCTACAACAACTACATAAACATGTTGTACTCAAATTCAGTTTTAAAAAAATTACTAAAACATAGTACTAAGTCCACGTTTCACTTGAAATGATTAATGACTGTGAAAATCCATACAAATTGCATTGCCGTGAAAGATGCGTGAAATTTCGTATGTATCTCACGGATAAGTAGTATAGTACTCAGTTCACGCCATGATAACACCGCGCGATATGCCGGCAACATTTTTTCACACATACGAGAATTTAAAATGCACCACAAGTCATTTAAAATTGAGCGAAAACTGACAGTTCGCTTGGGAGTTAAGTGCCTGAGTTCGAATACTCCAAAGATATGACATTTTCAATCGAAACGTCTTCGCAAAGAGTGTAAGTAAATCTTCTCTATATATTTTTGTGTCAATTTAAAAACACTTTTCTTAACAAAACTTGGCAATTGCTTCTGGTGCTCATAAATTTGACCCTTCTTCTGATTTAACAATCAATGTTGCTGAGCTGTGAAGTTATTACTAGGCTTAAAGTGGGTTTTTCATTTCCGTATACATACTTATACATATATTACTTGCAGTGGGGGATACCTATCGTAAGTAAATTCGAATATGTATGTATATGTAAAAGTGTATATTCAGCCCACATGTATAAAAAAATATAAATATATTTTCGAAAATATTTATGTTAATCTCACGAATCAAGACACTCGACCCTAACCAACGTTATATACAAAGCAAATGCCATACACACATCAGTATGTATGTATGTACATATGTCACATAGATCATAGAAATTAAATTTTTTTCAGTTTGGCTTCCTTCAATTGATTGATTTTATAGTGAGAGTGTAAAGAAAGAATAAATTTCGTTTCTGGTATTGTAAATAGTTTCGCCTTAGTTTGAACAGGGGCTTTGCAGACATTAAAAAAACAAAACAATCGGAACAATCAAAAATAACTTAGTCAAATCAAAATAAAAGTATGTCATTCATTTGGAAAATCATAAAAAAGGCTAGTTGGGGAAAAGCAAATGCTTCCCATTAGGTGGTTAGACTTCCCTGCAGGGTGTATGCATACACATCCATATACATATGCATGTTAATACTCATACTTACAGACATACATGTGTACATACATATGTATATGCGGCATTTAATGTTAGTGGCAGATTGCTTAGCATGTTCCATCCAAAGCACTGGCGTTGGAGCGATAATACTATCATTAACCGAAAATCTCGCAAGCATCTTGTGTCCGGATGCCGGCTGGAGCTTGGCACACTATTTTTTATTTATTAGCGTTTCATGTTTGTTTAATCAAAAGTCTATGTGAAAAACAGAAGGAAGGGAAAGTCACGTAGACATGAAGCGGCGCTCTATTTATTAGATTCTCAAATGAAACTTCTCTTTTATTTAATTTTACTCTCTTCTAAGATCTGGCTCTCTTGAATAGAAATGTAATCAGAAAATATAGCGGTGAATGAAAGGAGAAAAAGAGAAAAATTTACATTTATTACATACATTCGTTATATTACTATCATTATTAATTACATTATTCATAATTAACACACTTTAATTAAAATTTTTGATTCTCATTTTTTTTAATAATTTTAGTTTTTCTCAAGTATGATATTACTATATATTTTTATTATTAGTATTTGCGGCCAGTCCAAATCAAACGTAACAAGGTCTTCGATTTCGCTAAAATTTTACACATGGGCTAAATTCTTGCTCCAACTGACTAAAATGTATTTAAAAAAGTTTTGAAATTTTTTTCACAAAAGTTATAGAGGTGGCAAAATTCAAAAAAGTCTCTGGAAAGAGGTAGAAAACCTAATATATACTTAAATACAATGGGCTCTTTAGCCTGAGTGTTTTAGGAGCCACCAAATCTCCTGGTGCTCCTTGGCTCGACTCTTTTCAAATTCAAATTCAAATATGGGTGTAGTTTTGGTAGCTTGTGGTATCAACAGTTCGAAATAGGTGGAGAAATAGTGGATACGTATATCGGCAGCATCTTGACCCCAAACGCTGGTACATCGTCTGACATTCAGCGAAAGATATCCAAAGCGGCGAGTACTTTGCCAGGCTTCCCCGAGTGTGGTCTAACAAAGCGATTAAAAAGCAACAAAAATAAGGGTTTTTGAGGCTTGTGCAAAATCAGTTATAATCTATGGGAGCGAAACGTAAGACTTAAAGCAAAAATCGGGAAGAAAAGTGCAGTCATTTGTAAATAGATGTTTGCTTCTTATTATCGGCACTTGGTGGCCACGAACCATTTCTAACCAACGTCTGTGGCAATGTGGCAACCAAACAAAAACCAATTGAAAAGTAAATTAAGCACAGAAAGTACAAATGGGTCAGACACACGCTTTGAAAAGCCCTGGACGAAATAGATCATGCGTCCAGCTTTGCAGTGGAATCCAGAACGCACTAGAAATAGGGGCCGGCCTAAATTAATTATATGGGAGCATGTCAATAATAATATTAATAATTTTGATCTCAAAATATTTTTTCTAAAAGCTCAATGTTTTCTTTCATTAGAAATATTTTCCATTTATTAAAGCCTTAATTGTTTACTGAAATCGATTAAAAAAGTTGCGCAGCTGAATCGTTAAAATTTGAATATTTAAAGTAACTATAAGTTTTGTGCTCTTTTTTTTGTTTTTGTTTTTTTACATTTTAGGTTATCTGTAAATGCTCATAACTTTTGAAACCTCTGAGACATCACCCCGGAAAACATCTTATTCATATTATGTAATGATTATAGTTTTATCGAAAAGGCTTTGGGAATATGGAATGAAATTTTTAAAATAAAAAAGTAGAGCCTTTCAAAAAAATATTATGTGGGAAAAATTATGCAGAGAAGCAAACTGAAATACTGTCTGACTTTAAGTCTTTCCAATTTTGCGAATCGAACCAGAAAATGTTGGCCTATATAAGGTTTTCGTACCTCTTCTTAGCGACCTTTTGATTTTTTTGACCTCCATAACGCCTGTAGAAAAAATTTGAAAATATTTTTAAGTCCATTAATTTATTGATATTATATTTGAAAGTATCTAAGCGGTAGAAGACAAAAAACGGTAATAGGAGATGCTGTCTCTTCAGAAATAGATGTTCCAATAGGATTGCAACAGGGCTCTGTGCTCGCACCAATATTATTCATAGTATACATCAATGATGTTATTAAATACCTAAAATTTTGTAAAATTCGTCTATTCGCGGATGATGCCTTATTAACTCTGAGTGCTCCAACAATGGAAGAAGCTATATCTAAAGTGCAAACAGATTTAAATATGATATATGTACATATGGCTGTGCCATAACAAACTGAAAATTAACATCGATAAGACAAAATATATGCTGATGACAAGAAGAACAGTGGATCCAGACATTATAACGCTGAATATTGCAAATAATCCCTTGCAAAGAGTTGATAAAATAAAGTATTTGGGAATAATAATTGATGATAAGCTAAAATTCGATGAGCACTTGAAATATACAGAGGCGAAACTAGGTAAAAAGATAGGTATTATGTTCCGCTCATGTAAATTTATCAGCAAAAAATACAAATTTATGGTGTATAGATCAATGATTGAGCCTCACTTCATTTACTGTCCGACAATTCTATTTACGTTCACCGACACTCAAATCTCTAATCTACAAAAGAAACAAAATAAAGCGATGCGTTTTATTTTAAGAAAACGATACGACACGCCAATTCTAGAAATGCTCAGAGAATTGAATTGGTTCAGTGTGAAACAACTAGTGACATACTACACTTTGAAATTCATACATAATATAAAATTAGGCAATCTACCTGGATATCTAAGTAATAGAATGATATAAAAAAAAATAAAAATAAATAATTGGCGCGTACACTTCTGTTAGGTGTTTGGCCGAGCTCCTCCTCCTATTTGTGGTGTGCGTGTTGATGTTGTTCCACAAATGGAGGGACCTACAGTTTCAAGCCGACTCCGAACGGCAGATATTTTTATGAGGAGCTTTTTCATGGCAGAAATACACTCGGAGGTTTGCCATTGCCTGCCGAGGGGCGACCGCTATTAGAAAAATGTTTTTATTAATTTTGCTTTCACCGAGATTCGAACCAACGACCTCTCTGTGAATTCCGAATGGTAATCACGCACCTACCCATTCGGCTACGGCGGATATACAACAGTGAAATTCACAACTACCAAACAAGGAACAGAAATAATTTTCACGTCCCAATAGCCAGAAATGAATTGGACAGGAGGAGCTTATACTGTAGAGGAGTTAGAGCATATACCTGTATACCTGTATACTTAAAAAACTGTGAGAGTCCAGAAATATTTAAGAAACTTTTATATGAGTATTCTAAGCTTTCCATAGCATTTAGATAGTTAGAAATATATAATTGAAATTTATTGTGCCAATAATACCCATCTTATATACTTGAAGTTTGTTCAGTATATACTTTATATCTTTTAGTAGTTTTAATGTAATTTTGCCAATATTATCTAGGTCTATAAGACCGTAATAAATAAATAAATAAATAAAAATAAATAAATTTATTTAGCGAAGTAAAAATTAGGCAACTAAAACAAACTTATACAGAAGTACGTCAGTTATAGCATGATTTTAGCCCATGACGAAAATTTTTGACGAAATTGACGACCATGTGGCAGGAAATCACCACTTTTTGATACATTTAATATGAAATGGCAGTTTGTATGTACATATGTACATTTATTTATATTAACATACATTATTTTATAGCGTAAAACTCACGACGTCATACAGCTTCGAATTTCAATTAAGGATTCATTATGTTTGTCGGCTTAATTTCGCTTTGGTCCAGACTGTTTGAGGTATTGACTTATGAGACAAAATGAGGTATAAAGCAAAATATAAAACTCAAAGAAAAATGTAGGTATTTTTTATTTTTATTAGAGAAAATCAAGAAAAGAAAAGTCATTATTTTTTGCAACATGCAAAATGTGTTTGAAACTGTTTTGAATAATTCCCGTGCATGGAAGTGCGATTTATAACACTTTAGAGGGGTCAAAAACAAATGAACTAACTTAAACTGGTTTCAGTGATTCTCAGAATACATATTTATATACATACACATATACTTTCCACAATATGAGTATACGTGCACATTAGGGTGCGTCACTCTCCATACAAAAAGTCGGTTCGGCTTTTCTATGGGAATACAAAATTAATTTTACTTGAAGACTTCCGCGAAAATGTCTCGGAAAAAATATAAGGATTTATGTGAGCTATTTTACGTGTTTTCAAAGTGCCCCAAAAATCGAGTTTTTTTCGGAAATCGCTCCAGCTTATTTTACTTATTATTTACTTATTTATTTTTATGAATCCGGTATAAAACCGCAACTGTTTTGGTGAGGCACCCTTATGCACGTATAATTTTACAGTTACCTACCATTTGTACATACACAACTTAAAGTTATTAGCAACTCACATCATTTCATCTCTCGTGTCAATCCTAATTCAGCCATAATTCAGTTTTGAAATTCGCAACTATTTATTGGATGTATTTGCCAATTAGCGCTGCATATAAATAAAACCATCGGTAAGATGAATAGCACATAATCATCGAATGAGTGAAAGTGCTAATTGATGTTGTCCCTGGATTTTATTAGCACGGCCAGGAGGCTTACGAAGTGCAACTATTAAATAACGAAAATGGCGCTGCTATAGAATAAGACGCACGCGCCAAATGCCAGCGATCATCGGGTTTTTAGTGTGAAGTTTTCTATTTCGAAAGAAATACTGCTCTGTCAAGAAATTAGTACGACTATAACCAAGTTTGGATTGGTTAAAGCATGTAGAAAGTTGCCTAAAAGACGTAGAAGATATTTCACCGCAGAGTTCCCTTCCACTTAAGGCCAAACAACTAGTCAACATTACAACGTTAATGTTTTTGCGTTTCACTCCGTGTATGAATAAATAAGAAACAATCTGAATAGTGAAAGAGCAAGTCATGAGTTCTACGCCCAGAAAATGCGTAGCTCATTCTGCATTATCTATCCGGAAGATTGTAGCCAAGTTGTTGTTGTTGTTGATGTAGCAGCATAAACATTGCCCATACATATACGGGGAATGCTGCTGAAGTGATAGTTCTTGGCCGTGTATAAATCCAATTATTAAAATAATATTTCTTGACCTTCTTATTGAAGTTTTTTTTGTCATAAGGTCGAATACTGGGCTTAAAACTCCTAATTAAACCCATTAAGGTAGTACTTGGAAACATACATATACATATACATACATATATACATACATAGATATGTCTGTGAAGTGCGTCTTGATTTTTTTTCACAAATGCAGAGACCCTGAATTTTATGTCACCTCCAAACGGTAGATGGTTTTTTCTGAGGAGTTTTTCATGACAGAGATTTACCAATGCCTTTCGAGGGGCGACCGCTACTAGAAAAAACGTTTTCTATCATTCATGCGTGGGGTACTTAGAAATAGTAGCCAGTTATATGGATAAGCATAGCTAATCTGTGGTGGCGTCATTAAGTTATTAGAATAACACAGGGAAATTAAACATTTTTTGCATATAAATCAGAAAAACCCGTTTGATGAACATCAAATCACAAGGGCAAATGGCTTACTAATATCTACATAGGAAGTCTATACATACTAAGCTATTGCACATAAGTACAATATGTACAATATGTAAATAGGTATTGGAATTAGGCTGGTCGGTGTGGGACCGATTGCATCAAACATGCGCTTCATAAGAGCCACATGGTTACATAAAGATAAATAAATAAGGTTCTCGAGTCGCACAGTGGTATCACAACGAGCTTACAGGCTCGAAGTGAGTTGGTCGCACAGACCGACTATCACCATAACCTAACATATCCTAATGTGGGTCGATGAGATATGGAGCTTTCCCCTTAAGTTTGTTCTTATAGATTTTTAAAATAAAATAAATTTTTTTTTTTTCATATTTCAATACTGGTAATTGGCCATTCGGAAGCAGTGTTGGATTTTATAAGCCTTAATATTTGTATCGGTAATTTAGAATTCGGCCATCATAACCGAATGGTTGCTGCACGATTATCATTCACCAATAAAGGGTGAAAGTGCCAATTATATGAATAAGGATATATAATAATTTAGATACCAAACGCGTCCTTGCATTTTGAATTCTATCATTCTTAAGTGGCGCACATCACGTGGATTTGAAAGAGCCGTTGTGTGTGTGATGTCACACTTCTACAATTTATTCGTGTTTTGTTTCTGTAATTTGTTCTTCTTGAATTTTTCTTCGCATTTTCGCATTTTCTCTGATGAGTGCATCTTGTATTCCATCATTCTTGATCTGTCACCTTGTCAAGGCGAATTCATAGAAGGTGACTTCGCTATAGCAGCTGATTTGTTTATTATCTTCTGATTTTCTGGCTAGAATATAAAAGTTCCCTCCTTCGTTGTTGTTGCCTTATTTGTTTGATTACATTCCCCCCGAAAACCACATTCATGGAAATGTTATCGTTGCTCTAGCAAAGTCACCTCCTATGAATGAGTTCGCCTTGCACCCAGTATTGAGTAATATCGTTTAATAGGGGGAAAATTACAATGCATCCATATGTACATATGTGTGTATGAATGTATTTAAGTATATATGCACTATGTATGTAGATATGTATTCTTAGATAAGTGGGCACTTTGCCTCACACATAAAGAAAATCGACAGTTGTATATTCATTAATTAACTTGCAAACAGAGCGAGTACATTGAAAATAGTTTTTATGAGTGGCAGAACTTGCGACCGGGAACGAAAGCATTAGTTGACGAAGCGCAGAATTTCCGAAATCATCTACTTGCCATTTATATGTACCTACACCTATGGGCATTGATATAAGAACAATTTCTTTAGGGTGGAACTTCATGTAATATTTTCCACTATGGGGACAATTTTTTCGAGTGTTCAATGTAATTATGGAGTTCTGGTACAAAAGTCTTCGGTACAAAATTTAATGGTCAATATCAAAGAAAATTACCTTTGTGTTTTAAAAAGCCCACCAAGGAAGAGTCTAGAACGATTAATTGGAAAAAAGGATTAGGAAGTAAGGATCTTATAGCCTAGAAAGATGCTGTCGTTAATAGAGATAAGCGTTATAATTCGAATTTTGCACTAACACGATCGAAAACATACATTGTTTTGATATTTCGGAGCAGTTTGGGAAATATCAGTTTAATATTTTTTTATAAATGAATAATTATTTCTAAGTACGGGTTGCCCATATTCGACGGACCCATGTGTTTTTTGGGCCCATTCCAATTGACGAGGCTTGTCCGCAGGCAACAATCTTTGCGTAAATGCAAATCAATGCGGATAATTCGTTGTAAAGTGGTCCTAGCAATGCCTAACTGCTGAGAACGGCGATTTTGGGATGTCCTTGGCGACGTCTCAACACCGGCCCGTACAAGAGCAATATTCTCATCCGATCGCCTTAGTCGCATCACCAGTCAAAAACCTTTCGTACAAACGTTGAATGGTGTTCTTAGAAGGCGCACTTTTCACATCATTGAGTTTTCACAATTGACTTCTTTTGTTGAATGTAAATTTCAACAATTTGGAAGCGCTTGCGTGGCATGTACTGTTCAATGGTAAAAATCTGCTTGGACTGACGCTTTCAACGCGGTATGTCATTAAGTGATCTGATGTCTCTGCCAAAAGATACAGGGTTGCCAGATGCGTCCGTCGAATATTAACAACTCTGTATCAGGGCTGCTACTATCCGTATTCCATAATTTACTAGCAAAACTATGCAAAAAGCAAATCAGCTGATCACTAATCTGCGTAACAACCGCCTGTAAACTACAGTTTTAATCAGCATTAAGTGCGCCGGTAATCCCGATTATTTAATCCCCTGTCTAGGCTATTAAGGTCCTGAATCTATGAGAACTGTAAACATAAAATGGAAGAAAATACTATGAGACGTCAGGGATATAATTTTTTTTTCATTTTATTTTTTACTTTTTTATGTTTTGTAATATAACCAACTGGATTCACCCTGAACTAAGCACAATAAATCTAGTTGTCATGGGGATAGTAGTGACTTATCATTATCGATTTGTCGCCAGTAACCACGAAGAAGATGCGACTGCTGCGCTTTAATGAACCTTTTCAAAGGCGTTTGGACGGCCACTGTTCCAATCAAGAAGCAATTAGTGGATGTAGACTAAATCTTCACTGCTTAGGTGATTCCTACAGGGTACGAACACTTGTTTAATCCCATATCTGTAAACATGCATCAGCGCATTGTGTTTGCAATTGTTTATTTGCACCAATATTTCATGAATGTTGCACATCTTCTTTGCACATTTGCTTTCGTTGTTTTGTAGGTACATTCATATATGCCGGTATGCAGCAAAAAAAACACTGTTAACCGGAATGAGGCAATTATTCAATAATAGCAACCGTTGCTACTGCTGCCCCACACTTTCAGCGAAGCTGTGCTGCATTGAGGAGTAGTAAAGTGATGAAGTGGAACACCAAGTGGCGCACAGTGGCGTAGAGATTATTAATCTGTAAAATTCATACCGTTATATTAGCTGTACCTGTACACTTCCCCACATGACGCGTAAATGCAACCGTTGGTCGGTTTGGGCCGTTACCAAGCTTCGCCAGTTGACACTCTCCTTTGGGAAGTTGGGAGCTTGATTGCTCCATTGCATTCACTTAATAACAGTTGCCTACCTATGGGTGCTGGGGCTTTGGATATTTTCAGCAGAGCACAATCGTGAATGACCAGATACCACGTAAGAACAATTGCATTTTTGTTTATTAGTTAAAAATAATTCGATTTTAATGCCATTCAGAGTCTTACCCGTTCGGGGTTCTTCTCTAAATTACATATTTTGACAGGGAATTCATTGTCTGCTTATTGCATAAAATTACAATTTTTGAATGATGAATTCAAATTCCACGAATTTATCATTCAAAAAATTCATAAATTCATGAATGATACATTTTTCAAATGCCCCCGTGCGCGATTAGAATTGACGATTCTTTTGATAAAGTTTTAGAAGGCATCAGCCATAACTGGCATTGCGTTAAATCGAACATTCTTGGCCATCAAATAGCTGCCGAATATCACAAAATTATTCTTCAAAGAATTCTGTTTGCAATAAATTGCTTGTTTCGTTGGATGTGTTCCTCTTTGGCTTCAATCCTTGAACCAAATAAACTTTGTAGGCAGTAAGGCCATATGGCTTATACAAGGCTTATGAAAATCTACTCAATTGCTGTGAACGCAGTCCAATTGGGAAATTTTGATCCTTTCAATGCTTTCCTTAAATCAGCTATTTTTCCAATTGAAGTTTTTCGGTTAGCTTTTTTTATTCCGGTGCTCTTTAGACGATTAAAACCAGAATTTAGCAAATCCACCATTTTTATGGTGAGTAATAATTTTTTCATACAATACTGGAGCGAAAACAGTAAATTTTAGATTTTTTACTTGACATCAGTCAAACAAAACTGCTAAAAACATCAAACTTGAGAGGCCCTTTTTAAATATCGATTTAAAAGTTTCGTAAATCACATTTTGTAAAAAAAATGTTCCTTCTACTCTACGACATAATTCCAAAGTGTGCATAGTCAACAGAAACGAATGAAATTTCCAGCAAAACAAATACAAATAAAAGCCTGCTTTTTCCGTTTGAGAACAAAAAACATTCAGGTCATATAATTTCCTGGTCAGGCAATGTGACTTTGGGTCACTGTGTAAAGCTAAAAGTGCATAAAAAATGGATGCATAACACATTTTGCAAAATCACGTGTTTGGGGAGAGACACTGTTTTTGTGCATTATGGTTAAGAGTAATAAAAACAGACATCCCATCGAATGTTGCAACTGCGACACTGATGAATTTTCCAGCTACAAATATCGAGTGTCTGGAAGTGTTTAAGGCTTTTAAGGAAGATTTCATTGAAGAAAATGATTTCAAATGAAAAGTGAATTAAAAGAGAAAATCACTTTCGCATTAGTACTGATAAGGTGCCAGCTCGACTTACACATATTTTGTGCCTAACAAGCCTACCGGCTGAACTTGTTGGCGCGCATGCGTGGCTTAGTAACCAACAGTTGCGGAGGCTGGACAGCCAGGTAGGCGCACTGATTAGCCACTTGGCTATTCGACCGCCTGTGTGATGTAGAAGCAGGCCGACGTAAAAAAACAAAAACAAGTTTTAATTGGATGTGTTCGGAACAGGTCGTTTTGACTGTTGAGCTCAGACAGGCTAATTAAAAAATTATATGGCTGATATTTTTAATTGTTTACCTATTTGGCATATCACTCGTACTGAAATTGAAAGTGCTTCATTTTAATAGACATACGAATGTAGATTTGGAACAACGGTTTATGCACACATATGTACGCACATGCATACATATTATACTTGTATATGTAAATGCGATGTATTTTATGTGTATTACAATTTTTTCCAACTCAGCAGGTTGCGATCAGTGATTACTGAGGCCTGAATCGATGGCTAATTATCGAAAATTATCGTTTATTGATAATTTTTGTTTTGTATATTTGCGTGGTACAAACAGTATTGGAAAGCGCTACACCGGCATAACCAGCCTGCTTCCACGGTAACCAGTTTAATATTTGTTGTTTATGATTGTAATGAACTGCATTATTTGCCACATGCTCCGCTGGTGGCGTCCCGCCCTTCCAACCATTCCTGCCTCAAAGTACTCCAACTGGTATTGTTTGTCAATACTTACATATGTATGTAGCTACTCCCATGAATGTATGTATGTATGTCTGAATGTACTTACTCACTCGGAGCTTTGCCTCTACATAAATTAAATTAAATGGTTCCATTGGTTTAAACGCATCGCAAAAAGTGAAAATATAAATGCGCGTTATTAGTAAATTGATATACCTATGTAGGTATGTATACCCCTGTACATACATATGTACATTTACATGGTTATGAGTGCATGCATATGTGGGTTACACAGACTTAAAGAAATTTGAGAGCAAGTTGTTGAAAGTTTAGGAATCGAGAATAAAAAAATGTTATATGCGTGTCTAAACATGTATTTTTTGTATGCTAATGTAAGTAGGCATATAAGGCCTCTTAGAACTTCAATAATCGGAAAAGTGGAAATTTTGGCAGCGATACATTCTAAGCGAAAATTCTGGCAACATTCACTCTGCTCATTCCTGCTCAATACTAGCAATACAAACGCAGTAAAAAATGTGACTGATCAATTGAGATGGGAGTAGAAAGTAAGCGGATCGATTTGTATGGAACGCGATTCTTAGACCTTCCCCAGATATATTCTATAATTCGACTGTAGCCGAAAAAATTATTCGCTCGAGCCAACAAATACCGCTACATACTTTTTCGGTGAAATTACGTAGAAATCATTTTTACTTCGCCCCATGCGGCAGAGAAGGTATAAAAATTACACTGCATACAAATCGATCTGCTCTTATAAGCTCATAAGTGCTAGTGTTCGCAATGCATCTATGTCAAATGTAAACAGTGGCTTGAACTAAGCTTTCTTACTGACTGTACGAGTTTTCCATCTTCGTGACCCGCATAAAATTGTGGAACCCCTCAGCCCTCTAATTGACTCTTTAATGAGGTTTCGTTATAGCTGTTTTGAGCGGAATGAGACAGAAAATCTAAAGCACTTTCTGGAAAAATGTCAAATATTCAAAAGAATCAGATATAAATAGATTTTTGGGGAAATAAAGGCTGATCAGATTGGAGGCACATTTTTCAATAGGATTTTTTGACAGGCCGCGCATGACTACTGCCAAACTATTGATTGTATAATTGGTCGATTTCTTTGAATTGCTAGCATTCGCATTTTCAGCGATAAATTCTTCACAAAGCTTTACCTTAAAATTTTCCAACATTTATTCGGAAAATCTCGTTAAAACAAACACCAACAACTTTTAAAGTTGAGATATAAAAATGTAGAAAATTGGCTCCTATGAAAATCAATTATAATTTTCGCATACACGAATTGACAATTAGGTCTTTAAGTTACAATTTGAATAGTTAATGGATATGTAGAAAAGTATGCAGTTGTAGTAAGTCATGCAACTCAGCTGCATTAACATATCCGACAACTCCAATTTAAGTGCAATCAATTTCGTGCATTAATACATAAATAATGACCCTATTGGGTGCCCTAAAAGCTTAGCTGAGTCAGCCAGAAAAAAGTGTTATGCTTACGACAGAAAAAATGGAAAAGACTGAAGTAAAAAAATAATCGAAACAAAAGTAAAATGTAAACGAAAACAAAAAAACATTAAAAGCGATAAAAATAGTTAAGTACATAAAATACACCATGGCGAACCTTGCTAATGTGAGAAAAATACATTGCCGAACATTTCATAGGATGCTTGTATGTATTGTAGGGTGGTCCATCTAGCGTCTGGAATTTAATGAGTTTTCTGATCTAGGCGCGACATTTGGCTCTGATTTTACAGTCATAAATCATAGTCGGATATTTCCGAAGGTTTATGCTAATTTAGAACCCGCAGGGGAGCAGAGGTTGCGGTTAGCCAAAGATTACTTGGAGAAGGTCGACGTGGCGCGAGCTAGCAGACCCCGACATCACATGACATCACAGCCAGCTAAATTGCTCTAAAATGTCTTCTATCTTTCCATCTTATGTCTTAATATCTTTTGTTTTCGGACCGCTTATTTCTTCAACTGATCGCTGACTACTTCCGTATTGATTTCGTTAGCCTCCCAATGCGGAAATCTTATAATTTTGATGCAAAATATTGGCGAAAGAACCAGTGTCAGAAATCGTCTTTTTTAAAAACTTTTTCATAATCGGACAGATTTCTCGTATAAAATAGAACTTGGAACAAAAAAACAAAAAAATTCAAATCGACCTACTCCTGTGTTCAGAATAATAGCAGCGCAACTATGATCAGAAAGTACCGGGAATGTTTAATATAATTAGGCTAAAGATAAAATATGCATGAACACTTTTAAATTATTATTTCCTTTTTTTTTTTGTCAGGCGTAAATCTTGCCCTTAAACATAGAAAGCAATACCATTCCAAGGACTTTCACGCCTGTTTTTACATTGAACCCAATTTTTCAGTATGCCCTCGCCAGTTTCTGCACTTATCTCATCAAGGGAAATGTTGATGGAATGGTTGGTTTGCATTTATCAGGCGGTCAATTGACATCACCATTTCTGCTAATTATTTCATTTTCAACATTTCCCAACTTTTGACCCAAGAGACCCACTTTGTAAAGGCCTAAACATAATCTATGTTTCTGGCACATGGCATATGATATTTTAGCTGTCAGAATTTTCTCGCCAGATTACACTTACTTTAGAATCGAGCGTCAAAAATGTAGAGGGCAATGGAAAGGTAACATTTTTTGAGAGAAACGAAATCGCCATATACTTTTCCGCGAGGTATAAAATTTTTGTCTAGACTTGGAACTTTGGCACTTTTACACTGTTTATAAGAAATCTGTATTATGTTTATTATTACGAATAATAAAATTAATTATTTTAAATTTTAAAAATCGGATAATGGAGCGCCCTAATACTCATTTTAAAATATGCTTACCTACACAGTGCTTACGGTTTCGAGTAAAATAATAGCAGTTCCCTGAAGAGCAGTTTATCTACAATTAATTTTAAAGGAAACAAAAATTTCTGTATGATAATGCGTTTATTAACACTAATAGTAGTATAGGGTTTTCCAATAAAAAGTGTTATTTTGATATTCAAAGAAAAATGCTATTTTTTAATATAAACAATCGGATGTTTATTTCATTATAAAGATGAAGGTATGCCATTAATAGTGGAAAATAACATTAGGCAAATGACCAGCACGACCACGCTTACAGGACAATATCCTTTTCATGAAATTTTCCATAACCGAATTGCAAAGTGGCTGCCCTATGTCTTCGATAGCCTCACGAATTCTATCTTTGAAGTCTTGAATCGACCCTGTTGGCGTAGACCTTCTCTTTAACATGGCCCCAAAGAAAAATGTCACAAGGTGTTAAATCACAAAATCTCGGTGGCCAATTGTGATCACCTCTTCGAGAGATAACACGGTCCGAAAACTTTTCCCGTAAAAGATGAATGGTTTCGTTGCTTGTGTGGGACATAGCACCAGATCAATACCATCCAATACCATCCAATTCCGGCCATAAAAAATCGTTACTCATCTCTCCTGTGCAACACCTAACACCTGGTATTGGAAAACCCTTTATAAGCTGAATACAAAACACATACATTTTGTCTCCAATTAATTAATCAATTAATGCGCTTATAATTTCTTTTCTGTTAATTCTGATTTTTCTAAATAAATATTTCTAAACTCAGCGGGCACAGGACTTCTTCCAATAAAAGGCTTCACATTTTCTTATTCGTTCAGATTGCAGAGACTGCAAATTTTTGGCACGTTTCCGAATTTATTGACATTTAACATAATGTGGCCATCTTATGTTAAATTCCAATAGTTCTTTGAAAATCATTGATATATCTT
Source organism: Anastrepha fraterculus (assembly GCA_037575425.1). Taxonomy (NCBI): domain Eukaryota; kingdom Metazoa; phylum Arthropoda; class Insecta; order Diptera; family Tephritidae; genus Anastrepha; species Anastrepha fraterculus. The sequence continues at coordinate 245,525 of JAYXIM010054996.1, forward strand.
CAATCCGCATCCCTTCTTTTATGTAGGTTCAACCCTTTGTCTGGTCTGCGTGATGCCCTTGCAAATGCCTTTTCGCTAAGTTATCTGATGTGTTTAGCCTTTAATTGCATGCAAAGGTTGTGCCACTGCGTACTATTGATGCATTCATCGAGAGGAAAGTTAATCCGAATTCTGAGCCCATTTCATTTGAATGTTTATACCAGAAAATGTTTTTTTTTCGTATCACATACTGGGACAATTTATGCAGAAGTTTTAAAAGTGCAAAGTTTTAATATATTTAATGAGAAGACCCAATGTAAAAAAAGTGGTTTTCTTCACCTGCTGTTCACACCAAAATTCCATAGTTTGGCGTGAACGTTCTTTTTAAGAACGAGGTCCTATGACCCACCTAGAAACCACTGTAAAATATATGTAAAGTATATATAAGCGGTTTGCAAAAGTAGTGTTCAAAATTTTCAAAAGCAAGTTTTTTTTATTAACGATTCTTATTCATGTTTTAGAAGCGTTGTGCAATTGCACCTTTTCATTTCATAATTTAACTTGTTTTAAGAAGCATTTTACAATATATTCGCCACTCGGCCTCCAAACGGTCTGCTGCCCTTTTTCGCTGTTTGTGAGCTATGGCAAACTACTTCGTTACTTCAGTCACAGTTGATATGCCAAGATCACGAAGAAGATCACGCTGTTCCTTATATAAGTATAATATGGCGCCTTTACTATGATCCGCATGATTTTGTTATGCAGACGTTATATCACAATTATTTTTTTTTTTGAAGTGGGTCGCTGAAAACTTGTAGCACGGAGAAGGAAATTTAAGAAAAAGCCTGATAAGTGAAAGTAAATCTTATATAGAAGTGCAAATATTGCACAAAATTTTTTACCGGTGTCTCTTGTGACTAGCAGAACCGCGATCCTACATAACGTATCCTCTTGCTATTATGAAATGGGCATGCTTGTCTTATCGAAGTAATGGTCCGATAAGGCTGATTGAAAATATTATGGATCAAAATCTGCATGTGAAAATCTTACAAGCCAGCTCCCTTATGCCGAATACGAAATGCCACTAAAATGAATCCTGCAACAAGACAACTTTAGAGGCATCACCAGATCTCATTCCTATTGAGAACTTCTGGACTGATGTTAAATAAGCGATTTGGAAAAAAATCAATAAATACCATATGAAAAATTTAAGGGAGGAAACTCAAAACAGGGTGGCACAACATACCTGATGTCCGCCGCCTAGTCAACTCCATGAACGAAAGATGAGTTGCAGTCAAAAAATATGGATATTGCAACAAAATATTAACGTCGCATGAATTCATATTTATTTTTGCAGTAATTGTCTGTAAATAAAATAAATGAGAGATAAAAGAAATACTCCAAAATACTGATATTCTCTTGCTCCATAATATTTTATTATTTGCAAACATAACATTTTTAAAGAAAATATCACCTAAACCAATTATTTTACATACAGAAACTGTTCTTTAGGATGTGATAAAAAAATTATGTATAAAAAAGTACTTATTTCGCAAAACCCAACACAATAAGAAACATGAGGTAAGCGCTGCTGTTACAAAGCACGCAGCTGTACATTTGAACATTCGCATATGAACAATTGCAAGTCTTATAACACACAATGTAAGAAACCACAGTTCGCACATGCACCTCAAGGCTTGCGCTGCTTAGCTGGAACTCTGTTCTGCTGCCTGCTGTGTGCTGACTCCTAATGGTCTAATTCCTTTTTTTTATGTTGGATTTCTATTACAAATGTTTTTGTGCTCTTTTAACCGAAACTTTGTGGCGAGTGATAGAAATTGAAGTTAAAGTTCGTTTCGATAGGGGCAACTCAGGTCAAAAGTACAGTGCAGATGCGCCAAAAAATAATTACAAACAACCATTATGTACATACATATGTATGTATGTATACGGTAGGCGATTTCGCTTGCCACTTTAAATCACAAAGTTGGGCAACAGAGCGTGCGAATTGCATTGTTTTTTCGTTTAATTGGGCGAAGAGAGAGGTTATGGGGCGCCGTGCGCCATGCATTTACAGTTTGAGCTATTCATGAAAATCGACGTCAATTCTGACTTATTTTGCTTTGCGAATAAAATACAAAAGGTTTAGAATAAAATGTATTCATATTCAGGTTCGAGTATTAAACCACTTCTATTATACTCTTTATGTATATCTGACCATGATTGAGGAAGGTCCGCCATCGAACCGTTTTGTTGATCTCAGTCAAAAGCTTAACTTCAATCATTAGGTCAGGTTAGGTTGTGAAGGGGCATATAAGAAGACTCACACCCAGAGACACAATAGCCCATTATTTGAGTGGTTTCGATTACAGGCTTTCATTCTCCATCTCTTGGCATAAAGAGCTTGTAGGGATGCCTTTGTGAAAACTCTTGCTGTGGATCTTTTCAATTTTAAGCGTGCAGTAGCTGCTTTCTTTCTAGCTTTAGCCAGAGTAACGTCACGATCATAACTAGAAAATGACCGAACTTCGATTCTTACAGACAGGCCGGAACCAAACTGAATATTTTCAAGAGCCCAGTTAATAAACAAGCAGTGCCTTTTCACAAAGAATTCGAATAGTTGTAAAAGGTATTCTATAAATTATAACATTATGCGGCAAAATCAACGTTTTTCTGTTCATTGGACCAAACTATTTAATTGAGTTATAAGTAAATAAGTAATTTCTTCGATTTTCGAAGTTAGCATTCAAATTCGAGATATGAGCCTTCGAATTTCAAAATAGTGGCTTTAGTGAAAAATTATCTAAAATTAATGTGTGGAAATAACTAAAAAAGTAAAAATATAAAACTTTTCTTGGGAAAAATTATATTGCAGGTGCTATTATCAGGTCTTTATATGTTCGAAAAACCTTATTTTTTGACCGATTTTTTAAAAATTGATGCTGTTGTAATGGTGGTTGAACGCTTTTTCCTTTGATATGTATAATTACTATATAATAGATTTCTTTATAAAAATATGAAAAAATCTTCAAATAGAAAAAGAACCTAACTTACCATGTCCGGTAAGGATACCTACCAAATTCGAGAGCTGTGGCTTTGTCAGCCTTAGAAGTTGCCTATAGTGCCCCAGATCTACCCATGGCCAGAAGGATCTTGCGACTTTGCGCATTAGCCCGGCGCTCGCTGAGTTGACGCAAGGTCCATCTTTTCAGGAATAGACCTAATCGCTGCTTTCTTAATTGCAGCTACCTCCGCTTGTGTAACACTACAGTGGCCCGGAAGCCTAAATTTGGAATTGATGGGGAGCTCATCGCAGAATACTCCCCCACCAACTCTTCCGTCCAACCTCGAACCATCCGTAAACATGTTTGACATTGAATTAATATTATTTAATTTAAAAAAAAATACTATTTCTTACTATATATTCTTACTTTTTTTAATCAGAAAAATTCAGTACCGCAAATTTTCATTTGAAATTTCCTACTTTTTAATGAGAACGTTTAGAATATTTCTGGGTATGCAGATTTTTAGCCCATTCAGCATTACGAAAATAAAGTTTGAAAGAGCTTAAAAATTACTTGAATAAACCGTGTTTTCTTCATCTTCACCATGAAGGTCGTCTTCATCGTTCAATTCATCTTCGGCCATGTTTTCATTAGCGACTTTTAGCCACCATAACAACGCGACGGCGGCCGCCATAAATCAATGGTTAGAAACTCCGTGAAACACCAAAATGACAAATTTTTTTTAATAGCGGTCGCCCCTCGGCGGGTAATGGCAAACCTCCGAGTATATTTCTGCCATGAAAAAGCTCCTCTTAAAATTATCTTCCGTTCGGAGTCAACTTAAAACTGTAGGCCCCTCTATTTGTGGAACAACAACAAGACGCACGCCACAAATATGAGGAGCAGCTCGGTCAAATGCCCAAAAAGGGTGTAAGAGCCAATTATTGATGTATGTATATATATATATATTATATGTAGGTATATCTATGCGATGATGTTCAACTTTTTACCCGTGTAGCGAGCTTCCATTGACACAGCAGTTTGGTGAAATATGGGTCAACATTTTTTAAAATATTTGGATTTTACTTTATCGCAGATCTGATCTTTGACCCTTAATCTGTAATAAAGATTGAACTAAAAAAATTTTAAGAAATGTTCACTTTTTTGGCAATTTTTCTCACTGGAAATCCAGCAGAGAGCAGTGCCAAACATTTCTTTATATTCTATTTTGAATCCTATTGCAATTATTTCGCACGCGGTTTGACTACGTATGATAGTTTGTAGATCCACGGACTATAGGTAATCAAATCTATCTTTCTTTCCTCTATGTTTCAGCATTCGATGCAGATGCTAATACCACCAATTTTCGCCTCACATTCGCACTAGTCGGAAGCTTTGTAGGAATCTTATCATATGTATATGTATGTACATTAGTTATGGGTCCAATACATTCATTGTCATAATATTTTCACTAGTAAAATTAGTTCCATGATACAGAAAATTTTTGCACATTTTCTTTGCATAAAACTACAGACGAATTTAATTACATAGCCAAGCGTCAATTGGCCTCATACAGTATACTCCTCACTTTTTATTTTTAAACATGTATATGTACATATGTATGTATAGATTATTTAGCAAATGAAACTGAAGATACAAATTTGTGAAATACAAAATAATTATTGTACAACTTAAAAATTCGACAACAACGACCGGAAAAAAATTATATGTATTTGTTTGAAAGCTTGGAACTTTCTCACGCCAACTCATAATTAGTAAATATGTACCATTTAATCGTATGCACATGACCTGCAGGAAATTTTAATGTTGAATACATCACATGTACCGGGTGTTTTTCTTAGCTGCATGAGAACTACCGATATCAATAACTGTGGTTTGGCAGTTGGGAATTACAAAACAGTATTAACGCCAGAACAACCTTCTAAATTCTCGAAATTTACTTTGAAAACAAATAAATTTCTTCGCGAAGTTCATTGAGCACTGGCGGCATCATCGCTTCTTATTTCTTTCGAAATGAGGAAGGAGCTGTCGTTGCGATAAATGGCGAACGCTGTCGATCCATATTGACTGAATTTTAATTTCCTACAAGACGTTTGAACCGTTTGCCATACAGCGCGCTGAACAATAGATTAATTGCAATATTCAAGCCATCATTGTGGCCATACTTGAAAAATTTGTCAAAAATTGGACTGATTGAATGACCATGTAACTCGTAGCGCGGCAGATATCAGCGGATATCATATTCGAAAAATAAATACCATGAAATTGTTTGCCAGATTATAATAAAAAATATAAAAAATTCGTTCAAACAATATTTTTGTTTTTTACTATCATTTTAAGTTCTGAAACGCGACACTCGATGCTTAATACTCGGCAGCAATAAGAATCCGTGCTTATTACGCACTCGTAAAAGAAGAAGAAACTGCAAAGATTTTTCGTTTGATGAACAGTTATTTGAGCATTATCGTCATTTCTCAACTCAAAAATAAAGTAGTTTGTCTCAAGGGGCTATTCATAGAATAATTAAAAAGATTCCCCAACATTTAAATGTTAAGCTTCTTAGCCTCCATGAGAGCCAAAAATGTAGTACCACTGACACCTGCGTTTCCGAAATCGGGTTTCATAATTATTAAAAAGTCACGTAAGACATAAGACCTGGACCGGCTTTATTCAATTTGATAAAAATGTTAAAAGTTACTTGAAGTGTTTGTACAAGAAGAACTTAAGAATTTATGAGTACTTCCTATATTACGGTAACTATTTTTATTTTATTTAAATATCTCAGAATTTCCCGCAGGGTAGGTTTGTGTTAGTTTCAAATAGCATTGTTTTTATTTATGCTTGTGCACAAGGTGTTAACGGTTACACTTCAGTGACATATCAACACACGTACAAATTTACATATATTGATATACATACATGCACTCTATCAGCGTTCCCCTTACCCCCATCACCACGTTGACAGATGCCGCGGCTTGATATTTGACACCGTGCCTTCATACATACATGTACATACATATATACATACGTGCATATGTATGTATGTAAATAGGGGTATCCGAACGATTCTCTGTCACCTCTGTCGCTGGGAACCATCCAAACGACCAAAAATTGCCAGACAATAACTCAATTCTGTGCAACTGTGAGTTGGAGGCGTTTCTAATACCTCCGGCCCTCGTACACTGTCAGCGAAATGCGGTTGGTCGCGCTCCGCTTTAGATGTTCGCGCGTTTGCCAAAATCAAAAGGTTTTTATTTTAATTGTAATTTTTTACGGTAAATTATTCATTTTGGTTTTTGTGTTAGTAGACATTAATTAATTTGATTTGAATTTCAACTGTCAAATCAGATGGGTTTGTTTAATTACAGGCAAATTTTTTGTTATTCGTTGGATATAATTCAGTAAGTAATTAATTAAAAGCTTTTTGTGAATAAACTTGAATTGCTCCAGCGAGCAGAATATCGTTTTGAGCAGCTATCAGAAAATAGTTTCTGAACTCATTCGTGTGAAATGTTTCCATCCAAATTAATGGTAATGTAATGAGTTCTTCTACCTTTTTAACACTTTTAGCGCTAGGCTAAAGGCCATAAGAATTTGTAGAAGCTCTGACTTCTTTGTTATCAAATTTTGTCAGGATTGTTTTCAGGAATCATACTTATAATGTCTCTGCTTTCTCCTCTGTCGGATTACACATAAATCTGTCAGTATACTACTATTATTTACGTTCTGTTTTATATATCCCCGTAAGTACCTCATAGCTGATAGTAAAAGTAAGTGTCTGAAAGAATCCTAGTTAAGAATCTTAAAGGAAGTTTCGAGTACACCCTTCGTTGTGAGGGTTACATCCGCCACATCCCAGTAACAAAAAGTGCATGGCTTTAAGTAGTGAAACAACTTTATATATTAAAGTATTTCAATTCGAAACGACATATTTCCGTACACTTAATGATAAGTTAAAGATATAACAAGCTTCATACTTTTAAATACATATATATATGCAATTTGTCAAGGAAGTGTTTGACATCTGCCAATCTGGCGAAATTCGGACATATTTCTTTAGAAAATATGTATTTTTCATGGTTTTTTTTCAATCTTTGGTATTATTTGGCTAACATAAATAATTCATAAGCCAATGGTAGAAAATAAAGTTATTCCGTTTACAAGTAATACAAAAATAAAAATCAAAAACAATAAACACCTTAACACAGCTGCCAAGAAAGTATTTTTACATTTGTAGTTAATTGCTTTAAGTTACAGGTTTTAAAAAATTAAATGCGGCTCAGTACTTTGTATGACAACCCCGAGCATAAATGTCTCCTTGTAGTCTGCTTCTCATAAAACGATTCGATTTTTGTACAACATAGTCTTGGAGTACCTTGTGCCATTCCCCTAAAATAAAGTGGTTAAGCTCTGCTTGACCTTTTGAGTGTCTTTTCCAACTATTTTCTTTAACATACCGACTGAGTCACCTCAAATGATGTCCGTTTCTAAGCATTTTTGTGTTCTTTATAACTTACGTACGATTTGATATTTTGATCAACAAATAACTCTCACTATCAATTGATGACTAACTAACATGATGTGAAACAACTTAGTGAAATAACGTGCAAAAATAGATACATAATGGCTATCATCCGGTACACTTAGTCCCATTGTAATACAATTGGAGCTCGCCTTTTACATTCCTGAGGTTTCTCTGAACCAGCCTGTGGATATAATGAATATTGTTAATTTCGGCAACCCTATTTGTGAGACCTCTTCAATGCTGTCAAGAACGTTTAAACCGACCGTGGAAAACCTTTTACTGATACATAGCAATGCATGTACAAAGAAGATGTTCCACGGCTTCCTCTTCTTCAATATCTTGACCGTTTCTACAAAAGTCACTGTTTGTACCGCTATCGTCGTTATCATATCCTGTCTCTTAGGATTCAGTAGCGATTTTGTGCGGCCGTGGTTCCATTCTAGCTAAGTTTGCTTGTTTATTTGGCAAAAAGGTGATTGCCTCCCACGGGCATTAACAGCATTGATTGAGTGTCTCTCTATTAATAATTTACACGTAATTTAGGGAATCGGTATTGGTGCGTTATCTGGGTGAGTATTTAAAGCTGTACCTTTGCTCTATATTTCTATAGCCTGCCACCCAGATCTTTAAGAGCAATAAGCCCTCTCTTATGGCGATAACTCCTGCCTGAAATGCACTACAGTGATTAGGCAAGCGAAAAGATGCATTGATGCTTAGCTTTTCAGAATAAACTCCTCCACCTGCCTGTTCATCCGTCAGTAAATATACTGACTTTATCTTCATCATCTACCGTACTACTGTGCCAGTCCTTTTTTGAAAAGAATATTGTGGTAAAGAGTTTGTGACATAAGTAAATGAAGGTCTGCAAAAATCTGTAGTAGCTGGAATAATGGAAAATTTTCTAATATAGTCGAATGACCTTTATTCCCTGGGCCTCAATGCTGACTTGGCAGTCAGTTGCTTACCTTTTAAGTCAATTGGCAATAAGTATTAAATTACGTTTAGTGCTTCTGTGGTACCAGATGATAAGACTTATTAATAAATAATTGCAGAAATAGTTGTCGTGACTTTTGAATTTCTTAAATTATTTGATACTCATCACCATGAAATTCGCAACAAATGCAAGTGTTTTTATTTTCAATTATATAGTAGGAAGATATCGCTGCATAAATTAGGTTTCATGCAAGCTGCCAATTATTAAAATTGTTATTGTGAATATGTAACGTTATCTGTATATCTGTTTATGGCATTATGTTTGAACGTTTGTATTATTCACAGCATTAATATAATATTTACAATGCCAATCCGTGCTTTTAATATATGAGATTTTTTACACGTGCGTTTCCACTCATACTCATCCACATACAACCACACACAGTTTATAAATGTGTGAGGTGCTAAGATGTTCGCGTAACTGTAAGCTTCTGAATGCCATGTGTTCAAGTAGCCGATCAAAGTAGTTTTTGTATAATAAATTTATAAATGCATTTGTAAGTATGAATGTAAGTGTGTATGTAAGTGCGAAGATACTTTGTAAGTAATAATGAAACAATGTAATATTAGAGGTATTTGTGTGCCTCTTGAATTCACACCAGCAACTTAATGTTGCACATCAAATCGCAACAATGTAACAATGCAATGAATTATGCAATTGCGCGATTCGATCGTTGCGGGTGAAATTGCGTGATTTAGCCAAATAAATTTGGAGTGCCCGAAATGTAGGAAATTTGAGGGCAAAAAATACTCATTAAACCAATTACAATTAGCCGATTTTGTTATATAAACAATTTTTGTTTTCAAAAATACGAGTATACATAATTAGGGTGCGCACACTTCCGTGTTTTAACTCTATTTGTTCTGAATACCTGCACGAGTACAGTTAATTTGAGGTTCGAATATTGATAACAAAATATAAATACAAATGAACCATTAAATCATCAATAGTTGAAATAGCTTCAACTTGGCACAGGAACATTTTAACTAGATTATGTCTTCATCTGATCTTGCGTGCTTTCTTTGAAAAGGTGTTTAAAAAAAAATGTTTCATTTGCCACTAAAAGAATAGTGATTCCTAATCAACATGGGTTCGTTAATGCTCGTTCCACAGTTACCAACTGGAATTCTGTGTTTCAGCGTTTTAATGGATATCAGGTAGATGGTACACTGATTTCTCGGAAGCTTTGAACAGAGTACCTCTCTCAATCTTAGTGCGAAAATTGAAGAATATTAATTTTCACTCAGTTTTTTAACTTTAATATTGAATAAAATTCGCAAATATCGCCGCCTCAATTTTGCAAGGGACCAATGGCTTGGAGTTCTATTACAAATAACGATCCCTGTGAATGGAAAAAAGTAGTTTTTAGTGACGATAATAAGTTCAATCTGGATAGACCGGATGGATACTATTACTACAAGTATTTCCATAAGAAAGGTGCTTGAGTCAACATGACAGTGGTATGGGGAGGAATATCGTACTATGGCGCGTTCGAATTGAAAATTGTAGCTACAAAATAACGGGAAACAGCTATAAAGCTCTACTGGAATCATTTTGTCCCGAGATTCGTGAAGCATTTGGACCTATTATGTGTCCCAAAATGTTAAAATTTTAGCATGGCCACCATATTTCCCAGATCTGAACATTATTGAAAATCTATAGGGATAGCTTGCTCGTGAGGTTTGTGAGAATGGGCAACATTTTGAAGACAAAAATGCTTTAATTCGTATCCTAAAAACGGCCTGGTCTGAAATTTCATTGGGCTCTCTGCGGAATTTGTACAAGTCCATTCAGCAACGTGTTTACGAAGTAATTTATAAGCAAGGTGGCAGGGCAAACTATTAAGCTTTTAGTAATAAATTTAAAAAAAACATTCTGTATTTATTATTGTTTTTTCTTATTTGGTTACTTGCCTGTATTCGTGTAAACCAATAAGTCAAACAGCTGTTGAAGTTTTACTGCTGCAAAATACCGTTAGAGGGAATACTATTTCAATGCGTGTTTCTTTTCGAGTAAAGTACAGTCTTCACTTGAATTATCTGAAAACCTTGGATTACTAGATCAAATACGATTGCTTTAAGGGGACAGATACCTGTAAAATTTCGAACATTTTTTTTTCATAAAATGTTAATATAATCCTTTAAGAATATGTCAAAGAATTTTTAGAACGTAAATTTAAGTATTTCTTATATTATAGATCATCAACCGTGACGAATCTCTTCTTTGCGTTCGAGCGCTGGGAGAGGTATAGTTTTTTTTAAGCATTTTATTCTGCGAATTCTTTTTTAAATTTTTTTAATTCATATAGAAATTATGACATTAATAAACAAAAAAATGTTCGGTTTTTTGTGCTCAGGTCACTGACGCCAATGCTACAATGCCGCCGATTTAAAAGCCCCACTGCGACCTTCCTGGAAGAATTGAGTGTACCTCCGCCATTTTAAATGATTAAAATAAAAAAAAATTATATTATTTTGATGTATAAATAAAGTGTATGCCAATTTTGAAAAAAATATATTGACTTATTCATTTTAAATAATTTTAATGAAAATCAGGGAAAATATGTGCGTTTGCAGGCATCTGTCCCCTTAATAACGATCTAATAGTAGAAACAAAATTCATTCGTTTTGCTCCTCAACCTCTCAATTTTTCTGAACGTCTTCTCATTTGTAGTTCACGCTGTAACCTGATTAGTTTGGCATCACTGGAAAATAGCAGAAACGTTCAGTCTTTAATGTCTGTTTTGATCTAATCCCTGGGGGCATTGATTGGCTTGATCTTCATGTGCCGACTGATTTTTATTTTCCCAAGAGAACTTTGCATTTCCATTCTCCGTTTTATGTCAATGTTGCAAGAGCGAACTGTTTTTCTTTCCCTAAACTCTTAAAGAGTTTAATAATGTTTCACAAGTATTAGATTTTTGTTTTTTCCCCAAGATTTATTTAAATATAAATCCGTTCCGTTCTTGATTATTTGTATTATTAGTTTCAGAAATAAGTGAATTTGATTTTAGTTATATACTTCTCAGACTAAATAAATTGAAATTTAAATGGAATAGTGAATCATTGTACACTTAGTTTAATTGAACTTCGAACCTGCGCATTTCCGAATCTTAGTCACACTAATCTATTCGACTATGGCGGCGAATTGTTAATGTCATAGACAGAAGCCATCATCGTCAGCATTTCCTCTAACCCCTGATGGAGCATAGTGTTGAGGTGTAACATCGGAGGTATAACAACCGAGTTCAATTTTTTGCTAAATCCTTTATCTCCAGTCATGACTTCCCTGAAAATAATATACTGAAATAAATAAATGTAAAATAAGAAAATTCGTAACTAACAATTCTGCACTGAGCATCAGTAACTTCATTCTCAGTCAATTACTTTGGTTTGAGTTTTTTTTTATCTAACAATCAAGAAAGTAAGAGCACAGAAGAAAGGACATTCCGTTATTTAAAGATATAGAAGCTTGAATAACTTCGTATCTGAGTTGGCCTTCAATGTAAAACTTAACAAAGACGAGACCAACTCTAACGAATCGTGCAGACAACAGTTGTGAAATTTGGTATTCGCGCAAAAAGTTCGAAAAGTGCTTTGAAATATTCAATGCTGGTTGGCTGGTTGGCTGTTATTGTTTTATTGCAGATTGGGTTCGGCATTTGCATCTTAATGCAGCTGAATAGCATTTTAATCACATTTGCCATTTGCTGTAATGCAATAAATTAGATGTACACATACACGTACATATGTAGGTGTGTTTCCATGCACTTCCTTAGCATTTGTGGTTTACCTTTGGGTAGGTTTTTGTTGCACGTTTCTACTACTCTCAAGATGACATTAGCCAACGGCTCTAAATATGTGTGGATGTATGGGCGCGCACAAGTAACTACCTGTAAATTGCACGACAGACAGACTAGCGTAGAAGCCGGCCTTTTGCGAACGGTACTAGTCAGTGTTTAGTACTCGAAAAACGCTCTCGTATATTTTTAAGTGATGAGTAATTGGTTATATAATATGTTTACTAGCTTTATTTGAACAATCAATGTGGCTTACATCACAATTATCTTTCTATTTTAGCTGTAGAAGGTGAATGCAAGCACTTTTTTCTGTTTTGTTCATCATTTTAGTTCTCACATTTAGATATTTTCGCGGGGTGGCATCTTTAAATGGCAATGGGTGCGCTTCTGCTGGGAAATGTGCATGAAAACCTGACATTTCGATAGTCACGGCTTGAGCAGCAGTGTTCCGCATAAACCAACTGAAGCCAATAAAGAAAAGTTGCAGAAGTCGTTTTAAATTGTTGATTGTATCGCTTATTTGTGCATATGTATTTGTACATTCATATTTAAGTACATACCTACAAAATTAAATATGTATATTATCAGTAGATACGTGAGTATATACTAGAGATGCCAATATTGACTGAAAATATTAAGCCCTGGAGTCCGGGATTTGTTTGAATTAATCCCAGGATTATACTTGGCATATAACTCGGGGCATATTTATGATCAAAAATGCAATAGCTGAAAGCCTTTAAACATACCAAGAAATAAAATCATTTAAAATTTAAGGTGAACTGATTTTCAAAATGACATATTTTTTAATACAGACCGATAGCCTTTGCCGCTAGTTACTGTAACCTTTTACTGCAAGAATTAATAAAGCGTTTGAAAAAAAGTAGAAATAACTTTTTTTTAATTATCAGCTAATAAATAATGAAAAAGTTTTATATTTTGGTTTCTTTTACCTAACGCTGTATAAAAACTAGTTGGAAAGTATAGAAATAGTTAAAAAGCGGAAAAATTACTATCCATCGAGAAATATGAATATGTAGATTCCATGAAAATATTTTTTTTGTGTCAAAAACTAGTTACGTTTTATTCTGCTTTTTACCCACTTGCACGAAAGTCAGGTTATTTCGAAGTGCAACAAATTTATAGACAATTTTTTAGCGTTTTATTATTGCTAAATATATATTTGATGGATCAAAATAGTTTGGATTATTTTATAATACTTAATTTTGAAATAAAATTGAATCAAAACTGCAATACCACATATGGGCCCATATGTGCCTAAGGGTTAATTGTGTAAAAAACACATACAATAAACAAAAAAAAACACACTTTACAATAAATAAATAAATAATAATAAATCAAAGAAATTAATTTCATTTAAAAAACCCTGTGCCGCAGAAACCCTATTGAGATAATTGTAAAAACATAGCACATACAACTCGTCTACACACTAGTAATGCTTTTTAGCTTGATTTATTGAAATTTGTGAAGCACTAAATCTCACTCGACTGAATGAATTGATTTATTTGTAAATATTAATGATGCAGCTTTCAATTGAAATTAATTTACATCGCATTGTGTTAAAATAAGCTTTTTGACTTTTAGTGGAATATACTTTTGTAATAGACAAGTTTTTACTTCTGTGAATTCGATAGTTTTTTTAATTTTCGTGAACCCGGAATTGCCAATTGGAAAACTCCAGAATTACGGAATTGACATCTCTATTACATATGAGCTTATGTAAGTTCTTGTGTTAAAAAATTTTCAAATAGACAAATTTGTTTAAGTATCACAAATTATACACATATGTACCTACATGCATAGATGTACATAAATAGAAATTTTATCTGGAGGGTATTAATACTTACATTGAAATTTCTGAAAATAATTGTAATTAGATGTAATCTTTATGATAGGGACTTAACAGTGACTTGCTCAGCGTAGAAATCAAGAGTAGCAAGAGCAAAATTCGCCAAAGTTAAATTAAACTCCTGACTGTCAAAATCAAAGGTTTCACCTGCAAAGGTATAGCAAAACAAAAATAACGTCCCATTTTTCTTCTTGCATATATTTTTATATCAATTTTGCTCCTAAATGGGGGAAAGTTAACTCGGTATTTCGCAATGCAGGTGTTACTTTATTCACCCAATCTTCATATAATAATGCAATATTTTCGAAAGATTTCCCTAATTTTTAATTGCAAAGTATTATAAATTGGGCTGGTGACTAAAATTAGGCAAATTACTGGAGGCGCATCGAAGAAAAATTGTTTTGCGGTGTAGATAATAACTTGCAACAGAATGATGTGAAACAAAAAAATCAAAATACTTTTATTATAGGAGATGTTTCTCGAGGTATCTCTGGGAAGATTTTATACAATTTTTCATAGCACTTGGAAGCAATAACCCGATTTTAGCTTAGCAAATCGGCAAAATTTTTTTTTAAAAGGCTCACAGGGATACTTGACAAATCGTGTGACGATGTACTGTGTAAAATTCCCAAGCAATTGGTCAAGTAAATTTTGAAATGCAGCGTACATTTATTGATTTTAAGTGACCGTTACACAGCATTTACTCTTGCCCACGTCACGTCAATGCTCTCTCATCTCAATGTCGAGGAGGACAGTTAACCACTTAAGGCGGATCCTTGATGGCCTTGGAATATACATACGCGTACTAGTATTTCAAAAGACGAGCACCAAATTCATAAATTATAATTAAATTTATTTAAAATCAAACATTGTATTTAGAAAGTTATTCTATCTTGAGCAGGGTGGATGAAATAACCTTAAATATAAAATTTATGGGAGATATAGATACCTACACAGGTATTATTCATAAACAGAATATTTTTATCAATATAAAAAACTGTTTCCAATTAGGAAGCTGTGTTTTCGACATTAGGAATGAATTAGTGAAAGGTATAATATTTTTCCGGCCTCAATCTACATGCATACATATGTATGTATGTATGGGACATTTTATATTATACGACATTTGCGATCAGTTTTCCATGCTGGTCTAGTATAATATTTATAAAACGCACAGTAATTAGCCACCCATGGGCACATAAATATAACGGAAAACAGCAAATAATTAGCATTTCCAAACCACGTTTTAGAGGCAAGTCGGCAGTTGCATTGACCAGTAATCCGTTATACGAGCATCGTTCCGAAACAATATGTAAATAAATCACACAAAACTGCAAATACTTTTGTTCAGCTACCATTAACAACAACTACTACTTCACCATTGCATTGTGTTAAGCAAAAAATTTAAATTTATAAAATTTGCATTTAGCAAGCAGCAAAAAAACATTTTGATGATGATTGTGAAAAGTAAAATTGTTTATTTTGAATTATTTTACTTGCATACGCCTATGGCCCAAATAATAGAAGCGCGACGAATTACCAAGTTTTGCTATTTCTTTTTTTTTCGTATTTAATTTTTTTGTATTTTTTATTTTTTTCCTGCAGCGACAACTTAGAAATGGCAATCATTAAAAAAGTCTAACGAATTTAAACGAAATTGGCATCAATATGTTCACCATTTTAATCCGAATCTTCAGAAAACTGTAAAAAATTAATGTTTTATAGTGTTATAGAATAAAAAAGTGAACGTTTGAGGTCGCTGAAAGCAGAGTTGATTTTTGACAATTTTGTTCACATACGATGTTAAAAATTTTCTTCCATATAAACCACATGTTCGAAAGTTTTTTACATTGAAGAAAATGCTCAACTACTCAACAACAAAAAAAATATCAAAAATAAACGAAAATGTTGAGCCAATTGAACTTGCACTTTGTTACACCAATATTGAACGGACTATTAATGAAAGGTTGGTTTTTGATATATACCTATGCATATATATTTTCTATAAATATGTTGAATTTTTCTGAATTGAGGGCAAAGTTTGGAGCTTCGAGTTATATGATTTTTCTTGTATAATGCAGTAAACTTTTATGAATGCATCCAAAAAAAGATTGAATACAAAAAAAGAACAAAGTTGAAATTTGGTAATTCGCCGCGCTTCTGTTATTGTGAACACAGGTGTATAAGCATTTGTTGTTGGCTTTGTAACATTTCTGTGCTGTTACGTCCAACTGTTCTCTGCATTTCATGGGACGTCAGATGTGGCTGCTTAATTTGCATTTCTAAAGCTACCTTATATGTATGTACTTACATACACACATACATACACACACATGTACACATGCTTATGCGTGATCTTTGTTAGCTTAGCTTTTGACCGCATGTCTTAATGGTCAGTTAAAAATAAAAGTTAAAGTAGGTTATTTTTAGGTCATTCACTCGCCCATATGCACGTGCATACATACATAGATATATTAGGGTGGCCGAGAAAAAAATCAAATTATTTTCTTGATGATAAATTTGTTTGATGGCCTTACTGACTTATATTTGTGTTTTATTTGAATTTGCATAAGAAAAAATGCACTTCTCCGTAAATTTGGTAGACAGTATCGGGTGTTTTTTAAGAGCTTGAGAACTTAAAATGATAATAAAAAACAGAAATGTTGTAATGAATATTTTTTTATTATAATCTGATAGAGATCAGACTGCCGCGACTACGTAGTACTGCTTTCTCATTTGGAAATAAATAAGAATGTGCCGTCAGTGCTCCATGAACTTCGCGAACTGATTTATTTTTTTATTTCTATTTTTCCTTCAAAGTAAATTTCCACAAATTGGAGGCGTTGTTCTGGCGTTGACCGATTCATGATGGTCCCATTCTCGTTTGTCAAACCGATCGATATCGGCAGTTCTCATGCAGCTAAAAAAACACCCTATATTTACAGATCGATGTTATTTAATTTCCTCTTTAATTTCCACACACTAACCGTTTCTAAAAAATATAAAAAAATACGTAATGCTTTATTTTAAAACAATTAGACCTTAAGCAGCGAGACCTTAAAAGCCCCACAAAATTAAACACACACGTTTCCTAATAAAAAATATAAAAATATTGATCCTAATGCTTTCAGCCGTCGAACAATTTTTGGTCCGCCCTAATGTACATATGTATGCACTTAACTGTTAATTTTGTGGCTGTTGAACTCACATGCCAATGCTAACAATGATCTTTCAGAAACGATATCACGTCAGGTTTAGTTCTTCCTCGGCTGATAGTATTGTCTATTTTTTATTTTATTATTAGAAGCTCAATTAATTTTTTTCTGAATCTAAATGCATGGAAGAAGTGACCAAATGTTATTGTTATACTCATACCTGCGTAGAATGCGCCGTACGGATTGAATTTATGTTTTCCAAAGCTGGCTGCTCGCGAGAATGTATTCTACTTCAGAATTTATCAGACATATCTTTGAACTGATCAGGAATTTGTCTCTATGGCGCGTTTGAGGAAAGCTGCCAACCTGAAAATAACCGCTAACTCTAAACCATATTTTTATTCTTTTATTTTTTACCTTTTATTTATATTATATTTAATTCACTGCTGCAATTTGCATATTACACAGAGAAACAAACTGCGATTTTTTAAAATTATATATGTAGGTTGGGAGTAAAATCAATCAAATGTCTTTGTAATGGTATTTTCAAAGCCATAGTTTTTGGACTAGGGAGGAGAATTTACACAAATCTATTCTAAGGTTATTTTGGTTAGGTTATAAGGTTATTCTAAGGTTATTAGGTTATCTAAAGGCTATTCTAAGGAAAGGGTTTTTGACATTGCTTTGTAAGACTTTACAATTCTGCGTAGAAGATTATATTTGGGCAATGGGCGTTAGTCTTGAGGAGGATCCATGCAAGCGACGTCTAAAAACAGCAACAGCACTACAGGATATCGTATTGGAAAATCGTCGAGGGACTGAAAAAGATTTAGTAGAAGCCCTAGGTATCTCATTGGACAGTGTAAGCAAAATTGGGTCTCAGAAAGCTGTGTGCTCAATGGATGCCGTATTCGCTAGCAATGGAACTAAAACACTTCAATTGCAACTTTCTCAGCAACATTTGGAGCGTTTTCGGTTTTCGAAAGGATTTCGAGTAGATTTTGTTCGTCGATTTGTCACTACGGATTAGACTTGGGTCTGTCACCATGATAGTAAATGAAAACAAGAGGGTAAATAATGGTGTAAACCTGGTTCTTCGGCTCCAAAACGAGTTCCTGTTCAGAAATCGGACAAGAAGGAATTAACATACGTTTTTTGGGATGTGAAATTAATTGTGCTTATGGATTACTAGCAAATTGGTATAACAATAAATAGTATTGTAACCTTTTAAACAGAAAGTTTACGAAAGAGAAAAATTCATTTTATTCAGGACAATGCACCGTGTCCCAAGTGTGAACACTTGGCATCCTTATATAACAGCGATCATGGCAACTATAAGCGGTTGTCATCATATTTTTGAATTGTCAACGGCATTGAATCAACGAATGACGATGAATTAGACGGTCACCAATTGATCTACGTGGCTCAGAAACATATTTAACTTTAACTTAATTTTGTGTATTTACTTTATTACTACTCGTATTAAATCCTAATTTTAATCACTATATATTTGAAAGTGAACTTATTTTGCTAGGTATCCTGGCACAAGAGCATTTTGACAATGGCTAAAGTCCGTGAATTAAAGATCGAGCTGTTGGAGCATCCACCGTATTCACCAGATTTGGCCCCTGGCACCTTTCATCTGTTTCCAGACCTAAAAAAGTCATGCGTGGAAAGCATTTTCATCAAATGATGGGGGCTGTGGAAGCGTAATTTGCAGCCCTTTCAGATTCCCACTTCAGAGATGGAATTCATAAATTGGAATCGCGTTTGAGCAAATGTATTGATGTTCAGGGAGACTATACTGGATACTGAAGTGTATTTCAAACCATAAGCTGATTTTTTTATTATAGCACAGCAAAACTTATTGAACAACCTGTTACGTACACGAATTTGATTTTTATACAAAGTATTTTTTTTTCGCGAGAGCTAACTTAAATTAAACTCTCCAGGAAGCGTCGCACTTCTTGCACCAGAATGCCTTACACCAACACATAATATGACTAATCAGGCACAGAACAGGCAGCCCAAAATTCAACTAAATAAAAAATGTTAGTCGAAGATCATTAAAAAAATGTTATAAGTAATTAAACTGTTCGGTAGATGCATAGTGGAATATTTATAATCTTGAGATCGAGATGGAGTTGTTGTTGATTTAGTTTTGTGGATTTAGTGGATTCTTACTACATAACTCAAGATATGATGCATTGATTAGAAATGAGATTTAGAAAGCCACACATTCACTCAAATGGGCAAGGTTAAACTATGCGACTTTGATGATATAAGAACTATAAAAATATATTTATGTGTATACAAATAGAAAGCAAATTTTGGAGCTTTATGGCAGGCACGTGGGAAAATGGCTACGTGCTTATGGTCGTACGAAAAAAAATTTCGCTCGTAGTTTCTCGGCTTCAATTCGTATGGTGTAGCCAATTTTTTTTACTTGTTGATCAATCGTGGCTCCCTTTTTGAGCACCCAATTTCATTTTTTATTTTTTTTATTACACGCATATATACAATATAAAATACATAACACTAATGCCACTAGTTACAAATAAACTAACGAGTAGTATAACTTTAATAACATAAAGACAATGTTGTGAAGAGATTTTCACAGTCCCTTCCTTAAGCTAACAGCCATCATGCCAGATAATGTAGGGTTAGGCCCGAGCTGTTGAGGAGTTTGCTAGCTTCCTTATTCACGTGCTTTTGAAGCCTAAGGGGCTGGGCCTCTGCTTGTTTTGGAATTTCTTCAGCGGCCGTTGAGATTTTGAGGTCACGATATCGTTATTGCGACCGAACCAAAGTGAGCTAAGAATATCTCGAAGGATTTTATTCTGAAGCCGTTGAAGTATATTTATATTATTTTGACTGGCGCAACACCATAAATGCGCGCCATAGGACCACACAGGTTTTATAATTTGTTTATGTAGCTATTTTTTATATATGGAGAGCTTTGATCTTCGTCCAATTAGCCATTTCATTTTTATTATCTTCAATCCCAATAAATGTATTTCTTTTTTAAGCTAGAGAATCAATTGTCTTGCTGCTTTAAGGCGTCCATTTGTATCTCAAAAAAACGAATTACACTTTGCAGCCTAAACAGTTTTATGGCACTGAATTGCCTTTGCATATTTTATGTATATACTTGATATTATTTCACTGATAGCTATACAAGGGGACGCAAAATTAATCATCAAATTCTGTTTTTGAATAACTTTTTTACTAAATAAAAAAAAAAAATATTTTTGGTTATCGAAATTTTTATTTTGGCTTTTACGTGCTCCACTGCTTGTCAGCATTTGCAACCTCGACAGCATTTGCAAAAATTATAAATCTTCCAATAGAGTGATTAATTTCGCGCTAACTTTTATTTAATTATTGCCATTTGGTGTGAAAGAAAATCCTTTTTAAAAATCGATTAAATATTTTCAACAACAATTCATCACTATAAAAAAAATTAATATTATATATTTACATTTATTTCTTGAAACTCGAACTAAGCTCCTCCACCACTTCTATTAATTACGCTCACATTTTGAACATTCAATGGATCTAAATATGCACTTTTGTGAAAAAATCATTGTGATTTAGTATCGGCAAAACGCAATCGCTGCTTATCGGGCACCTAATGGGAAAAATTAATTAGGAAAGGTTGTTACGCGGGTGCCCATTAATAATGCGACTCATTAATTTTTTATAAGCAGCTTAGTCTAATGATTTTCTTGGCTTACAGTTATAACCAAACCAGTGTTATTGCTGTCAAATATTTGCATTACCCGGCAAACAGTTCACTGCAAACTCATTCACTCATCTACTTTCACCCTATGATCAGAAAGTACCGGGAATGTTTAAATAAAACAAAACAGGGTTAAATTTCAGGCAAATTCATTTTATCTCTTTCAAAATATGACCCGTCTGAAGAAACACACATGTGCCAACGTTTAACCCAGTCCTCCATGTACACCTGGTAGGCCGACGAAGGGATGGCCATCAGCTTCTTCGTTGCATTCTCTTTGGTCTGCTTTATCGACTGAATTCTCATTCCAAGAAATGGTAACTTCAACTTGGGAAACAAAAAGTAGTCGCACGGGGCCATATTAGGCCCTTGCACGATGGTATTTACTTGGTGTTTGGTCAAATAATACAGCACAATTTGGGCTCGATGCGATGGCGCGTTGTCATCATGCAAAATTCAAGAATTGTTTGCCTACATTTCCGGCCGTTTGCGACGTAAATGTAAAAATAATATTCTTTATTGACCGTCTGGCCCGATGGAAGGTACTCATGGTGCACTACGCCTTGGCAATCGAAAAAAACAGTCGACATCACCTTTCCGGTACTTTTTGAGCATAGATATCCTATCTATTTGTGAAAAACATCAATATTCAGATCACAAATAGCAGGAGGACCTTGGCCAAACACACAACAAAGGATGTAGCGCCAATTATATATACAGCCTGTTTAATAGAAGCGTGAACGCCATAACTTGGAAACCACTTGGCCAATTTTATTTTAACAAACTGCATTGTAAGAACTAATAATAATAATTATAGGTACGCAATATATTCAATGAAATGTGTAATCACCACCTATAGCTTAATAAATAAGTCATACTTTCTGTTAATTTCCGCGCAGGTTGTTAAGGTAATCGCCTCCAAATCAGCTTTCGTGAATTTGCCTTAGTAACTGCTTGAACGTACATATTATATGTGTTTTCCTTCGAGATTTTACTTAGTTCTTGCACAAACAGTTTCTACACACAGGGCTTTGATGATTCGGATCGTTATCTTCTTGTAAAATTCAAGGTTGGCTAGTTCTTCCAAACATCTTCGCAGCTGACGGTAATTTTTGTTAGATTTTATTCATCAAAACTTTATTCAAATTGGCGGTAAACATAAATAAATGGTTAAATACGAAGAAGCAACCCCAAACATGAACTGACGTTCCCGCGTTAGTCGGTTCTATGTTACCGGAACGACACGGATTTATATGATATCTGGCCAAGGACTGTCACCCCAGCTGCATTCCCCGTGCATGTGTGGTGAATGTTTATGCTGCTACAACAACTGCAACATGAACCTTAAGCGGATGAGTGAAACAGTTCGTGGGAGTTGTCGATTATCAGCAGTACAGTCAAACCGACGTACGCACATTTCCTTACTTTTAGATTTATCCATGAATATTATGCTTGCCCAATTCCGTTCTGGCTTTGTCTTAGCCCATGCAAGCCTTTTTTTAATATGTGATAATGAGAGCAGCGGTTTTTTCAACGTAATCCGGTATTTGAAGTTTTCTGCACGTAAACTTCTTCATATCGTGTCTTTGGATACATTAATACCATTTTTTCTTAAAACTGCCTCAACTTAACGCAACGATAAGCTCGACTTTGTCATAGACAAATCAATAATCTTCTGATATTACTTTCGAGACGTATTTTTTTTTTTTGCCTCGTCCGGGGAAATCTTATCGACTTCTTCTATTTTCGCTTCGCAACTTCGACTTGGAATATAGTTTCGTTAGCTTTATCAATTGACTTATAATATTCGGATTCCTGTAGCTCATGAAACTAAACTTGTCTATCTGTACGACCGTCAACCTTTGCCCCGCCCAAAATCAAATAAAATTGATGCACACAATGGGATCCAAAATTATTTATAAAATTGGCGAAATTGGTCCAGAACGACACTCATATTCATGGATTTTATTACTTATTTCGTATTTATTTGAAAGCTGTGCTAATCTGTTCTTTGGTGTCTAATATAGTTGTTTAAATGTTCATTTCTTTTAATTCCCCTTTTCTATGTCAACTAAATTTACTTTTGTTTATTGCATTTCGATTTTGATGTGACTAGATTTATTTTAATTAAACTCATTTCAGGTTATACCAAATATCTTAAGCAATCACATTCCAAATCTAGTTAATTCTTTTTTCAACGCATTAACATTTTAGTAATTTTATTTATGAACGATTAAAACACTTGTGTGTTGAAGGTTGGAGAAATTATTTCCATAAATTTGTGATTATTGTATTTTTGTGCATGTGCATAAATATTATATGTTTGTGCTTTTCTTAAATCACGTTTTAGCTCCAAAACCTGAAATTTGAAAAGTAAAGAAAATCTAATTTCTCTTACGCAGAAATAGTCAATGAATTTTTTAAAGAATTGTATTTATGTAAATATAACAACTCAACCAGTTTTGTGCTTGAAATATATACATATATATGTTTTATCGTGCATCCAAATGCTGATTTTAAACACTGGTTTAATGGGAGGAGAAGCGCCCTATTGCAACCTTACCACGCTTAATGGCGGACGATATCTT
Source organism: Anastrepha fraterculus (assembly GCA_037575425.1). NCBI lineage: Eukaryota > Metazoa > Arthropoda > Insecta > Diptera > Tephritidae > Anastrepha > Anastrepha fraterculus. The sequence continues at coordinate 269,200 of JAYXIM010054996.1, forward strand.
GGAGATTTCACAAGGCATTTTACATATGTCACAGAAGAAGCTTATTTAAATTATTATCAGTATAATAGCGGTTTGTTTCTTAAAAAATGTTGCACTTATTCAATAGCGTTCTAGGGCTGTTAATATTTCATGTTCTTTGCTCAAATGGTTGCCCTCCAGACCGACAAAAGTGCGAGATTTTTCACGCTCAGTCTACTTTTGGAACAAGCATAGCTGATGCGATAATTTTTTTTTCTTTTATAGCCTACATAAATATCGCATTGCTTTTTATGCTTTTACGCATTTTATTCAAAATAATGGCAAAGTTTGTTTAACTGAAAACGCAATGACTATCGACTGTCATACATACATATGTACATGAATTCTTTTTCTTCACTGTGTTAACATACATCTGATAATATAATATTAAAAGTTGCAATAAAAAGAGGATAAAAAAATCTTTATTTTTTTCTTGCATTCCAGGACATACCAAAAATTCCAAATAAATCCAATTTCCACTCACCACCGAAATGTTTCAACACCAAGGAGGCTCAGCAGTTGCATCAATTTCGACCATTTTGTCAATATGTTTCCTAATCAGCACATTGCGTATCGATTGCACAAATTCGGAGGTCTACACGGCCCTGGCAGAGATGGAGGAACTTCTTGAGACTGAATCGGTATTAATTACGAATTTAGAGGGATATCTTAAGGTGCAACAACAAAAGTTGGACTACCTCAAAAAGTGAGTATGACGATATAAATATGTACGTACGTGCGTAGTATAATTTAAATCAAATTTATAATTAACTTTACAAACACACCTACATTAGAACTGCCATTTAGTTACGCTTGCCTGTTATTAGATTTATAATCGAAACTGGTTTTCTAATCTGATGTATAAACAATAAATTTATTATAACCAAAAACTGATTTAAAACAATTGCAGCTAAATATTTGTGCTCAATTTATCAAACGAAACATTCACATTCGGGTTAATTCGCATTAAAAACCAACCAAAACGAGCCGAAGCGAAAATAACACTCTAAACGGCCCAAGTAGTAAAGAAGCAATGAGCTATTTGAAAATTCAGTATCTTTACTATGAAAAAGAAAAAAGGAGCATACATGAATTTCTATCACATTGACATACATATACTTACATATGTTTCCACAATTAACAAAAACAAATCCATTGCGAGTTATCCCAACTTTCCCACACCAAATCTACGGCGGATCTCTTTACCACCTGGACGAAGGGGGTGAAACTGCAGTTAAAGGTGAAAGTCGATGACACACCATAACCGAGCGTTAACAACCCGAACATTTTGGGTGTCACTTTCGACAGTTTGCTCTCATTCTCGGCGCATACAATTGCCACCAAATCGCTAGCCGGTAGCTCTTGTGGCAAAGATAAAATTATGTTGCTAGCGACATTTTGAGCGATTAACCGGCTGATTCTAAATTAAGCTGGCCCGTCTGATCGCCTGGTACTAGTGATTCGCAGTAGACAAAGCTTTAGGCCTGTCAAAATCCTGCTATCAAGACAGCTGCGAGATGCCTCCTAATGTCTCCCATGCAACACCTTCAGCAGTTTGCAAACTTAAAATGGTTCGGCCAGTCGTTTACAAAGCGTGTAAACAGCAATGGCCCGCAATGAGTTCCTTGCGGTATACTAGACCATGCTTTGACTATGATTTTAGACACAATAGGTCCAATTTTCAGGAGTAGTTTCCTAACTTTTACGAAACTGTCGAAGAACTTCAAGAGGTTTCCCATGGTGTTCCAACTTATGCAAAAGTATTGAGTGATCCCCTTTGTCGAAGACTTTCGAAAAGTCTGTATAAAATGTATCTAATTGCACTTACTACTTGATTTATAACATAGCGAGATTAGGGCAGGTCGTTCTGCCGAGACATGCGGACACCGAGATACAACCTTATTTATGTGATCAAACTTCAACTTCATTTAGTATTATATGATCGAATAACTTAGTCAAAGTGCTTTGCTTGACAATAGGCTTATAGTTATAATTATGGCAGAGCAAAAATTTTGCCAGTTTTAAGGGCGGTCCAAAATTTCTTTGTTTAGATTTGAAATAGGGGATGGTTTCCTAACTTTTTTCCCATCTGTTCTAATATACATATACGTTTGTGTGTATGTGTGCACGCATATGTTATATAGTGCAGCCTAATTGCAAAAATTGAAAAAATTGAATAAACAAATCCACATGTCCGAACAATTTATGAGATAGCAACCCCGATTAAAATGTAAATTTTTGTAGACACTAATGAATACCGCACACGATAATTAATTTATCAGATTACCAAGCGATGTCGCAATTTGTATTTTTATCTACAATCAGCGATTTGTGCAGTGAATATTGGCTACGAAATTGTGTCTACATTGTGCAAATTTGCAAATGCAAGTTTATAAAAGATTTACACGAATGGTAAACACAAACTATAGTCAAAGCGTTCAACAAGCAGCAGTAATTTGTTGGCTGAAAAGACTGCACTTAGATTGAACTTTTTGTATCACTCATTGCATGATTTCCTATGCATGGATGTTGGTATATAAGTACGTGCATACTCGTATATACATAACTGTCACGTGCACATCTTCCTCCACAATTTCAACCAGCTTCGCACGATGGATGTGGGGACTATTCTCATGGCTGAGATGCTCTGGGAATCCACAGAAGCAACTTGGTTGGTCAACTATAACCACCTGGAACCAACATTAGAACCACAGTACAACGCCAACTTTCGGAAAAGCAATTTGCTCTCTTATAGTTCAGGAAAATGTAACTCTAATCAAAGTAATGATACCAGATTCCTCTATCTAGTTTTTGGCTCTGATGATTTTAGGGGAGGTTTATATTATCTGGTAAATAACACCAACACTGTTTTGTCAGAGTTGACTCCGAGGTAGAGGTAGCCCAGCGACTGAGTATATACTATATATAATTGGCGCGTACACCATTTTTGGGTGTTTGGCCGAGCTCCTCCTCTTATTTGTGGTGTGCATCTTGATGTTGCTCCCCAAATGGAGGGACGTACAGTTTCAAGCCGACTCCAAACGGCAGATATTTTTATGAGCAGCTTTTTCATGGCAGAAAGACAATCGGAGGTTTGCCATTGCCTGCCGAGGGGCGACCGCTATTAGGAAAATTGGTTTCTTAATTTTGGTGTTTCAGTGAGATTCGAACCAACGTTCTTTCTTTGAATTCCGAATGGTAGTCACGCACTAAGCCATTCGGTTTTGGCGGCCGCCAAGCAACTGAGTACCTTTCCAAAATTTCAGCCATGACTGACCAAGGTTTTTTCGTAATAATGTTCTAAAGTTTATTTTGTAAAAAAAGCAAAACCAGTCATATCATATCGGGTGTTTTTTAAGAGCTTGGGAGCTTGAAATGATAATGCAAAACAGATATATTGTATATATATATATTATATACTTTTATTATAATCTGGTCGATCATTTCATGGCATTTTTTTTAATATAATATCCGGCATGTGTCCGCTGCGGCTACGAGTTACATGGTCCATTCGATCAGTTCAATTTTTGACTACTTTTTTCTGTTTTCCTTCACTTCTTGCACGAGCTGTATTTTATAGGCAGTTATGCCAAAAAATGTAAGCTAGGTAAAATTTTCTACGTAGTCGAAGCACAAAGGCCAACAAGTTGAGAACGTCGACGAATCCACATTTCCACGTCTTATTCAACACTTCGCTCTGTAGATTTCGCGTACAAATTTGTTTTTTTATTTTTCAAAGTAAATTTCCACGATTTGGAGGCGTTATTCTGGCGTTAAACTATTCATGATGACTTGTCAAACTTAACCGAGCAGATTGTTAACACTGTTTGTCATTCTCATCTATCATGTTGTTGATATCGATATCTCATGCACCTAAAAAAACACCCGATACTTCTCGACAGAAACTACAAAATATTTTTTTGTGCCCACTTTACCAAATGCTTACAAAGCGGAAACCTACTCTGCAATACCGCATTTCCATGTTTTTACAATTGTCTTCAAGTGGTGACCGTATGCGCACTTTTGCGAAATGGGTGCGGTGTGGCGCTTTTGCTTCCATCTATGCAATTATCGCTTATGCATTCATATTTAAATAGAATAAACTGAGCATTTGGATGTGCCCATACTTATGTCAGATCCCCTCAGTAAATAAGGCTGTTAAAAATCTAGACCAGAACTTTCGATTTACTACAGTTCCCGCTTAATAACGACACCCGACACCAAATTTATTTTATTGCGTGCTCTGTGGAGTGAACACATAATTTCTTTTGTACTGAGTTTTACTAAATATTAAGATTTGAATTAAAACATGTTGTAATGACGACTGAAGCTTTTACAACCTTTGGCAAGGCAGTCAAGTTCGCCGAAGAAACACGAATTCTCTTGATAACATAGTTGTTGTTGTAAGGAAGTGTATTGACGGAAAAAAAAGCAAGCCAATATTAAAGGCTTTTTTGGGAAAAAAATTATGAAAATATTTGAATTGAATATATTATTTAATGACTGAGTTAACTTAGATTACCTTCAATTCTCGATTTGAGTTCTATGAGCAATCATCGTTGAACCAAAAGGCCTCGCACGAGATGGGTCACTCTACCGGGGTTGTACTGCACTTATTTTTGAGTAGTTTGAGTGAAGTTGAGAGCTAAAACCTAAACTAATTCGTGCTTAACCATCAATTCGATACCAAAACGCGCAAAGGGCACAAAATCAAAAAGCAATTTGTTCACATGCAAACATAGCAATAAAGTCATAATTTTTGATTTGTATACTCTTGTAAAATTCTTGTAGGACCTTTTTGTATTTTGTTGATGGTATGCTTGAAGTCATGTCAGATAGACTAATACATACACTTTTATCCACTTAAATTCGTTTGGTTTAAACAAAAACTGAAAATAGTCCATAGGAGAACTGCTGCCGCCATTGTCTAATTGTAGTACAACTAGCACACTCTGCATCTGTTTTACACCAGTTTGAAGGAAATCACCAAGTGGGTAATTTAGAACTAGTGCTTTTAGGTGATTGCCTCTCTACTGGCAGTCATATACGAGTATACAAACACACAAGTAGTTGTTTAAAAGGACATTTCCTGTTGTATGCATGTTTGAGAGCTCCAACAACTTGTTTTACCCTGCAACTCATGACAAACAAGGTTATAAAATCCAATGAGGTATGATAAACGTAAAACAGCTGACAGCTGCTCCCTGCCATCAGCCGCGTCCTTGCTGGCTTTTGTTTGCGGCTTCCTCAAATCTCCGATTCTGCTCACTTAAATTTAGTTGCCTGCCTTCTTCTGCGCTCTTCACGGAGTCTCACAGTTGTTTCTGCATTCAATGTTATTTTCACAAATGCTGTTGTTGTGCACATATAATATTTTGGCGCGTGCCTCCTCTCATATCGTATATTCTTTCATTTGTGTACCTTCACAATTTTGTGTCCTGTTTTTTTTCTAACGACTGCTTGATCCGGTTTCGTCTATGAACTATGTAGGTGCATACACACAAATGCTTACACCACATAAATAATCAAAATCTACTGTTGCACATTTTTTTGGTACGTGCCACACATCGTTAACAGCTGTTAAGAGTTGGCCTGCGGACAAGCCTCGTCGATTGGAATGGGCCCAAAGAGTCATCGAAATCCGTCGGGTCCGTCGAATATGGGCAACCCAGCATGTCTTCTCTTTTTCACGCTAAGCAAAAATAACCACTGATTTTTCAACACAAAACTTAAATTGTAGTCAATTTTTCCAATTTTTGCGAGTTTAACGAGATGTTGTCGCTAATATTGAAATGAAAGGTTTATTCATTAGTAGAAAGTCTTATAGTTGTGTCTATTCCGAATGTAAAAAGTATTTAATTTCAAAAATCGATCAAAGTGTGTCGAAGTAACGGATTTTTTTGTCAGACAAAGTTTTGTTCACTACCTTCTTATTTGCAAATTTAATGCGGCTCCGTTATTATTCGCGAAATATGTGTATAATTAAGTATATTTACTCACACCTGTGTCCATTCCGAATCTAGCAAGCATTATGTCATCAAAATTGATAAGAAATTTTCCAAGTGAAGAACGTTTTTGTAGAAATAAAATAAAAACAGATCATTCTCGAGTTGAACAGAGACCGTAGAAGAATAGTATAACGTAAAAAAAATAATGCAAAGAGTAACGCAATTTGCTGACTTACTTCTGCAATTTTCTGACTTACCCGGTCGTAGTACTACCTAACTAAACCTCACTTAACCTAACGTTATCGAAATCAATCCAACCGTACACAATGTGAGACAATCGAACCCATTGTGCTGCTTTTCTGTAGTGCACATTGAACAAACATATTCAGGTTCAAACCACTGACTTTCAATGTATGTGCGTTCAAAAAGAAGGTTATATCCTTCAATCACGGCCTTACTTTTTGCGATTTCCAAACAATGCTTTTTGTCAACAAACATTCCGCAGATGTAACAAAAATGATTACGCTTATCACACATTCTGATTTATGTTTACTTAATACACTTAGGTAAGGTTAGGTTAGGTTAGGTTAGATGCACTTATACTAAGTTTTAATAGGTCTTGATCATTCAAGAGTGATGATTTTTCACACTCATTAAATTGTACATGCTTACCAGCAAATTTCAAACGGTTCTGCTGTGTCATGCAAGCTTCCGTTGGTCAGTTTGGATTAGGTAAGCTTTGGTTATAATGAGTTTTGATTAGATGTATTCATAATTATGTGACTTATTGGTGTCTTTCAAAATTAGCCACAATGAGCAGTAACGCACTATCGGTCATGCGGTATTCTCTCGCAGTCTCGGTTAAGCTAGATTTTTAAAAGTGTGGGAAATTTTTTTTTTTTTAGTCGTAACTTTTACAGTTTTCAATGTATGAAGATGAAAAATAGCTTATTTCGAGCACATTTTATTGGAGTTTAAAAATATGTATATATTTGTGGTGCCCGTTGGAGAATAGTGGCCAAAAAATTGCATCACGTGGAAAAATTGCACAAATCAGAGCTTGTTATTGAACATTTCTTTTAAGAGTGAATCGTTCTTAGAATTATATACATACATTCATAATGCACATACACTCCCCTTCCCAAGACCATATTGAGATAAAAAATCGGTTGAAAAATGGGTTGGTCAAGTAATTTTACTTCATCAAAAACACCATAAATCGGGTTTTTAACAATAAATAAAAAAGTTGAGGGTGTTTTGAATTTTCTAAACACAGTTTTGTGTTGTACTGGTCTTGACCTAACACGTGCACTATATCACTTGAAGAGTTCTTTCAATTTTTTTTTATTTTGTAGCACCGTGTTATAGGTGCCGCACCATAGCGCCATAGCCATAACCTTAGCCGGACGTATCTATTGCAGCTGCAAATACTTGAATATGAGAAATGAACGACGAAAAATTAATTGACTTAGTTTAAAATTATCCGTGGCTTTGTGGCAAAATGCAAATGTTGTCCTTAATTTTACTTCAATATCAGCTATTTATGGTTATGGCATAACTCATCGACATAAGTATGCTGTGGCTATGCAGCTTAAAAGGGGTTGTCGTCTGGAGGCAATTTCTCAAGGGACATGGTAGTATTTTCAGGCAGTTAACACCGCATTTTTCTGAACTAGTCGTATAAGAAAAGTACTTTGTGTTGCTAAAATTTTAAATAAATATTTTTCACTTTTTTCATAAATTTTCAAATATATGAAATGACGTTTATTATATTAGTTGCTGTTCTACTGCACTCTGATTAAGTCAATAAATGTGTCAGCAGTTTTCGAAGAGATCATCTAGCGGTGGCATATGCTGCAGCTGCAATCAGTGGTAATAATAATAAAATAGAAGAAAATTAAGAATAAATTTAGAAGTGTCTGCTTTTCTGATCTCTGCGAAAGCATTCCGGTCACCAGAGCTCGTGGGCAAATCATTGATGAAATTTGCAGCAGGCCAGTCTATGGAAACTAAACAAAATTCACGAAATGCACAAATGTTTGTGATATTTAGTTTGCATAATAATGGGTTGGTGCGTGATTACCATTCGGAATTCACAGAGAGAACGTTGGTTCGAATCTCGGTGAAACACCAAAATTAAGAAAAACATTTTTCTAATAGCGGTCGCCTCTCGGCAGGCAATGGCAAACCTCCGAGTTTATTTCTGCCATGAAAAATCTCTCATAAAAAATACCTGCCGTTCGGAATCGGATTAAAACTGTACGTCCCTCCATTTGTGGAACAACATCAAGACGCACACCACAAATAGGAGGACGTACACCCCCAAAAAAGGGTGTACGCGCCAATTATATATATTTTGGGCCTGGTATATCAAAGTCGTTAGCCGATGTCGAAGCATTTAAAAAATGTTGTTAATTCTCACCAGTTGAATTACGAGCTACAACTTAAATTGCAGATTTATTTCTGTAGGGTTGTCATCACCCCACCACCTAAGATCGCTTTTATTAACTGCGAGTAATTTGACACCATTTCTGTGTTGGCGGCTGCGCCAGCGTCTGCGTCTGCTCAAACTGATCAAACAACCGTTTTAGGAACTCACTGACTAACAAAGCGATGGCGTGAAACGACTTTTTTGAATGATTTACTAAGCAAACTCGTGCATTTCCATCCCTTAAAAAAGTAAGCTGCAACCGACTAATGTTGAACAATTCTGTTTGCGCACAGCTATTATCCTGCCGCTAGAACAGTGGAATCGGCAGGAAGGTGGAAGGGGCGAATGGGCGGAAATCAAGTAAACGTCCATACATATATGTACATATACGCATACATACGTGCATTTTCAACAACAAATTGTAACGGTCGAATTTATTTGGATAGGGGAATTGTATCAAAATATTTGTAAAAATAAATGTATTCGTTTTTAAAATTCCATGTACTTATACATACATATATATGAGATCTCCTTTTGTGTGTGCTGCTGTTGTAAAGGGTTTTTAAATAGGTGCGCCCGAAATTTGACAGTGTATAGCCGGCATTTTTGTGAAACTTCAGCTGTCAGTGCCCCCATCGCCAAATATTCCGTGCGCAGCATCCATTTTATGGTCACTCCGGACTTCACTTCTGGTCAGGTCGCTTCGCAAACAAGCAACCTTGCCAGATTTGGAGCGAGAAAAATCCACGATGCATTCATCAGGTGACTCTACACTCAGAAAAAGTCACTGTTTTGTGTGATTGGTTTTGGTCGGACAGTAACATCGCTCTTTATTTCTTTGAATTTACGTAAGGAACTGCACCCGTTGTCAACGACTGCCATTCAAGTGTAGTATTGGGTGTTTTTTTAGCTACATGAAAACTATCAGCATAACTATAGTTTGACAGCTGAGAATGGAAAACTGTGTTGTAAGGTTTCTCACGTCATCATGAATCGTTTAAATTTACTTCGAAAAAAATAATTCTGACCAAATGACCATCGTTTGTGTCGCATTTTTGTTGATTGCGCTCATTTAGATTTATTATTGAGATTTATTGAAAAAAGTAGTCAAAAATTGGAATAGCCGATTGGATCATGCAACTCGTAGTCGCGGTCATAGTCGAAAAATAAATGCCATGAAATTAATCTACCAGATTTTATACGAAGAAATATAGGAAATTAATGCCAATAATATTTATGTTTTGCATTATCATTTTAAATTCTCAAGCTCTTATAGAAGCACCCGATAAATTATATGAGCGTCGGCTATTCATTTATGTACGAGTATTTGCATATTTAGTCCATGAAATAATAATTTCTTACAGACTAATAAACAGTTATATTTAAATAGGGCATCGTATTCAGAATATCAATAAAAATTGTTTTAGATGCTTTCCACTTCAATTCAACCGGGCTATTCGGGACATGTTCTCCAATTTCGATGTTACTCAAATATGTTGCTCTCTGGTCAGAATAATGAGACACGTATTTTTTTGTTCGCCCGAAATGTTTTTGTTTGTTTAGATTTATCGGCAATTTTGTTTTTCGCCTCAAAATCGATTTTTTTAATTATATAATAAACTTTTTTTTTAATGCTCATAATTTAGTCAAAAATGAACCGATTTTAATGAATCTTGGTTCAAAATGATCCTAATTACTTGTCCGAAGTAAAAAACGTAGTTGAAAATTTTCTATTTTTCAAAAAACAAAAAGTGCGAACAGGTTTTTTACTCAAAAACAACTCATTTTAGCTACTGGGCATTCAGCTCAATTGAAGTTTGAAGTGTCCTCTTGGTTTGGAAAAAGTTAAAAAAAAATGAATTTTGAATTTCACTTTTTGAAATTTTGAATTTCTACATTGCTCATGCAAGTAATTACTATCATTTTGAACCCAGAATCATTAAAATCGGTTCATTTCTCAGCATTTAAACAAAAAATGTTTCTATATAATTTAAAAAAACGATTTTGAGGTGAAAAACAAAATTTGCCGATAAATCTTGAAAAAAAAAATTTTCGGGCGAACAAAAAAATACGTGTCTTATTATTTTGACCAGAGAGCAACATATTGGAGTTACATCGAAATCGAAGAACATGTCCCGAACAGCCCGGTTGAATTGAAATGGAAAGCATCTTTAGACAAAGAAAAATCAAAATCGGTAGATGTTGAGAATTGGTAAAATTCGCCCCTCCAATAGGTGCATTACGTGCATCATTCGTTCTATCATTATCTGCGTCGAAAAGTAACGAATCACGAAGATACCTCCGCGGAACATTAAAATTTATTTTTTCTAAAAAAATAAAAAAATAAAAGTTAGAGATAGTATTGAACTTTTTTGTCGAGCGATTTCAATTTGAGCAGTGCTAAACGTGCAAAATATGAAGGCATAAAATCCGAAAAATCCAATGAACGTAAGGCAAATTTTGGAAACCCTTCTGCATGCGCTCTACCCTATCGATGTGGAACTGGTTGAAAGGGCGCAAGGTTATTACAGCATATCTCAGATTCGAGCGAACAAAAGAGGTTTTATGGTTTACGGAACCATAATTTAGTGTTATTACGCCGCACAAAACCAAGCATAGCTAATGCCTTTGAAACGGCAAAATTAATATGACTGATGAGTGAAAATTCTATATCAAAAATAACGCCAAGATTCTTAAATTCTTAGAGGGATTGCAAGATTTCTCCAGAGAAGCTGTGTGGTTAATAAACTGCTTAATTTTAAACAAGAAACATGGACGCATGTTTTAATATTTGATTCAAGATATGGTTTCAAGCATCAATAATATAATTCATCTAGTTCGGATTGGAGTTTCATCCTATCTGCGGTATTCCTAACGACTGAATAAATCTTCAGATCGTCGGCGTATAACAGAAAGTTGGCGAATGAAAAGCAGGAACGACATTGGTTCTTATAAAAAGAAAGAATAAACAGCAATGGACCCAGACACCTTCTGCTACTCCAGAGGTGGCGAAAAAAGGTTCAGATTGAACACCATCGAGTGTATCAACGCCGAAATTATATTCCACACGAAATGTCATCTAAAGTACGAGTATATATACAAAAACAAATGTGTTTCAATATCTCTCAAACTCGTGCCTTATTTGGTATCAAAGTTCCAATGCTGTTAATGATCTATATACTCCTTTCAATTGAACCTACTAACCAACCAGTAAGTCCATGTTTAAATGTAATATCAGTTAGTTCCTAATGGACACAAAAGGAGCATTCCTATATAATATATTCGAAAATCTTGAGTGTTAATTCATTATTATTTATTGAAAAATATTTGTTTTTGTAAACAACTTTAATTGACCACTTTGAAATTGGTGCAATTCTGGTCTCTCTCGAACTAGTTTGTCTTCCTCCACAAATACCAGTTCATGAACTAAAATGTTTGCAGATTTGTTCAAAACATCTAAGGATATCAACATATACCCTCTTCGCCATTTCGAATTTAGTATTAAAATGTGAATTTGCTCGTACTTTTATGTAAAGCATTTGTTTGCCGTGCGTGGAGGATTCTTGGACGCCCGTAGTCTGCTAGCTTTAAATAGAAGTCTTCATTGCCGCTCAGGGTGACAATGGTAAGACTTTTAGAAGTGCCGGCTGCGCATGCGCAAACAAAGCATGCACATGGCGAAGCAAGCGCCGAGGGTGGAAGTGAGTTAGAGGGGAGAGGAGCATGAAATTTCTTATAAAAACAACCCTCCAAAATGTTGTGTGTCGCACGAGTCAATGACATACAAAATATATGCACACACAATCCAATATATGAACTTAATAAAAAAATTGTATTGTATGCGCACATACATACATACACACATACATACATATATTTACTAATACGTTCGTATGCGTGCGTATTTTGTTGATAGGCACCAAGAGTCGATCTTAGCTAGTGCCACTGGCAGCGCACGTCAACTAGCTGCTGGCATGCAAACAGCCGTTGCAGGAGCAGATGTTTCCTATTGAAACGAATATGCGCGCGCCAAAGCAATCGCCAAGACTTTGTCGACATGCCTTTGTGTGTGCATGTTTTTGATAATCAGCGGGACGGCTCTGACTCGCTGTATTATTTAGCACAATTATTATTACATCGAGGGTATACACACCGCCGCACCACTGTCCCCGCGCGTTGTGCTATATACATACATACCCAAGTGTATGCAGAGGGGGAGCTGCTCGTTCTTCCACACATGAGTGATTATACACACTCACACACACACACGTTTATAAATGTGAATACTCCGACAACTTTAAACTGGGGTTGCAGTTTGTAGCTTCTGCATTTGGCAGTTGGCAGTTGGTCTTCCGACTTTACCAACATTCTTGAGACCTCATCAGTTGCGAGGAAGAAGTCGTCGCGAGTGGAAGTAAAATATTTTGAAAAGGAAGTTCGGAAGAAGAAGGAAAGAAGGAACGGATATAAAATATAATATTTTCTGAATGTGCAAGAAGTGCTTGAAAAAACAATAATTATTAAAAAAACAGTCCAATTAATACAACAACTATTTGTGCAAAGTACATCTTCAACCGCCCTAGCGCCCTATAATAAATTATGATTTAATAATTTCTTAATAAAAAATAAACTATTTGCATTGCATTTATTTCGCAAACTCCAATTAAAACCAACTCAAAAAAAGAGATCTTAAAAAGCCCGAAGACTCGCCCTCATGTCGCAGCACAACTACACAAATCCGGCATTTTGTCAAGGTAGTGAATTTTATCCGACTCGCGGTGTCGAATTAGACTCAGTTCAACAGCCCATTGACGCCATATACAATCGTAGTCTAAATATTTCTTATGGCGGCCATGCGGTACAGCCGAATTCGCGCGTTGGTCCCCTTCGCCTTCAGCGAAGCATGTCGACACGTTCGGTCAACATGCAGAAGCGTACGAAGAAAGCAGCGGCGTCTGAAGTGCATTTTAGTCGCCATACCCAACAGCAGCAACGCCAAATGCAACAAGTCCCGAAACAAAATTCAATAAAAAGTCATGTACCCGCATCGCCTGCGCGTCCAAACAATTTGAATGTGGTTGCTGAGTCGGCAGCTTTCGGAACGCGTTCAAATTCTGGTCGTTATGCGCTCGTTCCGCTAGAAGATTTGTCGCCGATCGCGAATGGCAATAGTCGTTACGCAATTGTGCCGGGCCCTTCTGTGGGCCTCACCCCAATGCGTCAATACGCGAAATCACAGGATAATCTTGATTGCTACGGTTCCGATGATGACCCCGCCTTCTTCCATGAGGAACCAAGTTCATTTCATGGTCAGTCCGCAGATGCAGCGTTCACGAGTCTACCGCCTGCCTTTGAGTGCGGCAAAGCAGCGAGACCGATTGTAAAGCAACCACAACTATCAGCGCCTAAGATCAAACATGCTTTCTCTAGTGATTTCGGCAGCAAATCATTTCTTATTGTGGATAAGAATAGCAATCAGCGGTATCAAATGGTGCCCACCGCCGAGGATGAGGAGTTAGTTGACGACAATCAGGAGATCATTCAAATGCATAATGGACGCGCACATCGTTATGCCGTTGTACCGACCGAAGATGAGAACGAAGTGCTTGCCGCTGAGGATGAGGAGGAGGAGACGTGCCTCAGCAATCCCGATTTGAATAGAAGTGAAAACTTCTTAGTCACCAATACCACGCGTGCGTCTCGGAACACCACACTTCGCACATCCACGCCACAGAAACACACAACAACACAAAACAGCATTAGCTCCTATCCCAGCACTCCCTTGAAAAATCCAGCTGCCACAAAAATGCTGCACGAATTGCTCTCCACACCTCGCAAAACACCACTGCCGCGTAGTGTTACACCACGCAACTTGTCGCCTATGGAACGACTAGCAGAAAAACAGCAGCAAGAACATCAACGTGCAAACTACCATTATCGCAGCCAACAGCAATTGTATTATACACCTGGTGATCGGCGCACGGAACGAACTGCCCAAAGTCTGCATTACGAGTCTGTAAAAACACAAGGCGATCGCACCATGGCGGTGATCACGCCGCGCATAACCCCACACCAATCGAAGGCGTACCCGGAGATTGAGGAGGAGGACTGCAGTAGTATACATGGAAAGTCCACGAATTCCACAACGCCCTATCCGCAGAAGGTGGCCAATGCCGCAATCACTCTGGCCATCGTGTCGTTGATGCTGGTGATCAGCAGCAGCATGAACTCGGCGCTCATCATCTACATGATTGCGCATGTAAGGATTACTCAATCTCAAGCCGTTCATACCATACATTTCATTTCAATAAACGTCTATTGGTCTTACTTTACAGTTTGGAAAATCGTTTTACCTACAATTCAGTCTGGTTGCCTCGTTCAGTGGCATGGGTCTTGGATATCTCGGCTTTCGCTCACGTCATTGTGAATGGCTGCCCAACCGCAGCTACACCTCTGGTTACATACTCCTAACGCTCTTCTGTCTACTCAAATGCTGCGGACTCGTGGTGATCCTCGTGCTAGATCCTTACCCTGGGCTACCACTGCACGATGTGACTACCGGAATTATACTTGGACTCTCCACATTCACGATTTTCTTTATAGGACTGGGAGTGATTGGATCATTTTGGTGCTATAGGCCGCCACCAGATAATCGGGTTAACGTGGCCTAAATATATAAAAATGTAGCAATTAAAATTAAGTTAATTATTTTTTGTGGTACTTAATTAGATATTTATTTTACTATTTAGGTAACGGTACTTTCTGTTAACATTTTATTTATTAAAATTAGTTATTGTTTTAGTTTCTTCAATGTAATTCGAAAATGAAAATCACGGCTAAAATACCAAAAATAAGTAGGACATGTGGCAAGCGAACTTTACACTGTTCGAAAAAAGACTGTAAATACAAATTTCGAAATAGAGAAAGAGGCACACACAATCCAGTTTTATACATAAGTTATACGTATTTGGTTGTACTATTATATGGTTGTATTAGTATTAAAGTAATTTTACATGAACACATATCGCTTTTAGAATTATTAGAAAATAAGGCATAATCTTAAAAATATGTATGTATGTATGTATGTTAGTGCGTAAATTTAATGCGATCAAATTAGTTTTGAATGCCTATTTATATTATCTTACTTACATAAGTATTAGTGTGTATGTATGAATATATTATACTATATTAACTTATATTAGGACCCTATGATAGAATTTAAAAACCCAGTGTAATTTTGTAAATAGAACCGAATAAAGATTTCCGAAATCAAAACGCAAATTGCAATCGTCAATATATAATACATATTTTTAGACCTTTCAAATTTTTAAACGAAGTTGTATCTATGCACATACAAGTACGTACACCTGTGCTCATGATGACAGCAGCGCGACTATAGTATTTATTTGGTATTTAATTTTTTTTTTTTATTATTTTATAAAAAGTATTTTTCATACTTCAACGAAAAGCATTTAACTCAAAATCTCAGACTTTGTACAAATAAATATTCATTAAAATTTTCGAAGTTTTAGAAAATTCTTCACAAAAAATGTGAAAAGAATAGTTTAAAAAAACTAAAAAATACGCTTTTATTGCTAATCGAACTAAAAAGTAGAAAATAAATTTTAATGACAAAGGGACCTATAAAAATTATCAAAAATCATCGCGAATTTTGATCAACCTGATAGATATTTTTTTAACAGTGGTCGCCCCCCGACTTTCAATGGCGATCCTCCCAGTGTACTTTTGCAATGGAAAACGTCCTCACCAAAATCACCTACCATTCGGAGTTGGCTTAAAATCGTAAGTTCCTCCATTTGTGGAACAACAAAACCGAGAAGCTCGGTCAAACTCGGATGCCAATTATATATCTAAAATACAGTATTTCTCATAGCGGTAAATAAAGGCAGCCTAATTTACTTGCTTTCATATATTTTTATTTTTGTTTTTCCTTTGTAAAACGTAATCAAGGCACATGGAACAGGTAGCATCAGTCGAGCAACTGTCCTGATTTTTTCCAATCTGTTGGTCCCTAAATTTTCACATTTTGTTTAAATTACTCTAAATTTCTTTGTTCATAGATTTTGAAATATAATAGCATTGGCAGACGGCGGCGTTATTCCAGATAACCGGGGCAGTTAACCTCTTTAAAATTGTAATGTGGCAGCCGGTTGTTACTCGGTATTTCTTAACTGCTTCGAAACATCAAAACAATTAATTTAATTTGAATGTGTTAGCTCAAACTAGCATTGCATTCATACCATCTCAGGAAACAGTTTTAGGAAATATAACCATGCTCGATAGCGGCGAATCTTGCTGGATATCTTTGTTGTTACTTTCATATGCAAATTTTTCGTCAAGCGAGCAGAACCTAGTCATAGCGATCAGAGCCTAGTCATAGCGATCAGAGAAGTCCTTCAATTTGCGGCTTTAATTATTATAGTTATCCTTATGGAAATGGTTCTACTTAGTTAACTCACAATCACATCACGGCCCGACTCGACGATTTCCATTATTTTTTCAACATTTTTGACGATAACTGGCTTACCGCATTGCTACAGTCCGGTTCACTCGATTTGAGGCAATGATTCTTATGGAGGAAAATGGTGATTAAGGGGTTATACACAGTTAGAAGGCCGAAAAAAAGAATTTCCAGAATTTTTTCTGAGAAAACTTTTAAATTTTTTGTTCTAAAAATTTTTACACATATTATGTTATCTTTTAACTGTATTTTAAGACTTGGTATTAGTAAAAATAGTTACTTGGAAAGGAGTTACAGCTGATCTCCTGCAGCTCCTCTCAAAAAAGACGTTTTGCGGTGACCACTATATCTCTGAACTGGATCCTCTGAAATAAAAAAAACCAAACAAATTTCGTTAAAGTAATGTTAAGTCTAGTAATCGAAGGAATAAGCAAAATATTTTTTTTTTTTTTGACAAAATGGCGGTTTTAAAAAAAAATCGTTTTTTTACCAAAATTTCGGCCTTAGATTGTTTATAAAAAAAAAAAATTATCGGTGAGAAAAAATATTCGATTAACTACTAAAAAATATATTTAAGAAACTTGTATTAAATTTGAGACTAATCGGCTTAGCCGTTTTTGAGTAATGTTGGTCACCGGCGCACCGACACCACCGAAAACCATTTTGAGAAAAACGCGTTTAGAGTTTGAAAAGCACTGAGCCTAAGTCTGAAACGCCTTTTCAAATTTGGGGAATTATATCAAATTTTCTGTGTGTATTCTTAAATATTTGTACATTAAAACAAAAATTGATTTTTTGAAAATTCTAACTGTATATAAAGCAACCGAATTTGATCTAGTAATCCAAGGTTTTCTAATAATTCAAGTTCAGACTGCACTTTGCCTGGAAATAAGCATGCATCAAAATATTATTCCATCTAATGACATTTCGCAGCAGTAAAACTTCAGCAGCTCTAATGCTGTGTTTGATTTATTGGTGCACTTGAATTGAAACACCAATCCAATAAGAAAAAATAATAACAAATATAAGAAATTTTTTTTTAAATTTATTATTTACAGCTTTTAAGCCAAAAAAGTACCCTTTGCCATTTGTTGCGGAATTATACTTGACCCACATTTGATTGATTTGTCTCTATATATGTATGTACATATATATGTATATAAGAATATTTTCTTTCCTGTTAAATACAGACAATGTAATTTAATGAATTAATTCTTTGTAAAAATATAACTAAATAAAAACAATTTTTTGCGATTTAATCATTTTTTTATTTAAAATATTTAATGTTTTCTTTTGACATTTACAGTAAACTGGGCGAATACCAAAGAGAGCACGAGGATGCAGCCACGGATATGCCCGCCTACGTCTCAAATCCAATTAACGCATATCTGTTGACGAAGCGACTGACCACCGACTGGCGGCAGGTGGAGAATTTAATGGCCCATGATGTTGGCATTGGTAGGTATTTTTACTGCTCTGAACGTATTACACCAAAATGTCCATGTGAAGGCTCCTGAATAATCCCGTTTTGATTTCCGTTACCCGTGTCCATGTTCCAGAATTCTTGAATAATATTACGAACTACCGCCATATATTGAAATTCCCATCCGATGAAGATTTGAATGGAGCGGCTGTCGCGTTGATGCGATTGCAGGACACGTACAAACTGGACACATCGAGTGTGGCTCGTGGCATGCTCAATGGCATACAATACAGGTAAGAGCGAAACGGGAAACGGGAAATTCGCTGGCAATGTAATATTCTTTCATAAAATAAATAAATTAAAATTATTGAATGACGAAGGATCCCTCTACTAAAATAAAAAAATAAATTTATACCAGCATTTGTGATGTATAGAGGCTGAGGACGTCTTCCAAAGCAAATGGTTTCTATAAGAAGAATTTTTAGAACCCTTTCGCTGATAGAATGTCAAGGCACGTTTTTATCTAATTAATCAATAGATATCGTCATGAATAAAGAAGAGCTGTATACTTATCGAAATTTTATTTGGGATATGTCGTTCTTAGTCCATTTGCGGAACAAAAAAAAACTTTCTTAAATGATTTAAATACATTTTAATTTAAAAATAATATCCAGGTTTTTCTTTAATGAACTTTCTTCCATGCTTCAAACAAAGCGAAACTCAAATATGGGTAAAGTCCAATTTGGAAAATAATTAAAAAAAAATTTCTTGGTTGGTATAGAATGAGTTTTAGTATTGAAGTTTCTATAAATATATACCTATATAAAATTTTTTCATATCACTAGTAATGATTTATTATCGAGGTTTTAGTTACACTCCAATTCATTTCCTATTTCTAGTACGGAAATGTCTTCAGATGATTGCTTTGAGTTGGGTCGTCAATCGTATGTCAATCACGACTATTACCACACTGTCCTATGGATGAATGAGGCAATGACACGTCTGCAAGAGGAACCTCAAAATCAAACGCTAAGTTTCACACGCGCCGACATTTTGGAATATCTCGCCTTTTCCACATACAAACAAGGTAATTAGATTCCCATCAAAATGTCAATAAATTATTCTGAATTAAACCTTCTGGCAGTAAAAAAATGGCATTCTATTAGTTTTTCGCTGAGATGCCCAGGTACAAGGCGAAGTATTAGATTTTTATTCAACCACTAGTCCAGTCAAAAGAGACAAAAAAAATAGCCAACTAAGTAATTTTAGGAGTATGCGAGTTTATGGTTTTATTATGTAAAACCCATCACTGTGAACTTAAATTTGAGTTTTCGGGGTCGGGGGTTGTGTCCCGCGGCCGCCATCTTGGAAATAAGGGTGCAACTGGTTTTTTGCGTTTATCTCGTGAATTCCGAAAGTTACGAACATTTTGTGAGATACTTTTTTGTAGACAATAATATTATCTACAACTTTCATTCAAAACTTTTTATTGTAAAATTAATAATAAAAAAGTTATAAACAAAATTACGCGAAAAATTAAGGGATGAATTGTTTTAAAGCGTAATAACTTCTTTTTTATAGATTTTATGGAAAATATACTTTAGACCTTTTTTATAGAGCATTCTTTTGTGAACATTTTTGTCTATAAGTTTTTTCCGCTATCTTTATTTAGTCGTATGATTTTGAGCTGCCAAGCGGAGCAACCAATACATTAGCGAAGCGCGTACATGATTACACAGGCCGACAAAATTTAACCAACATTCAGACCCAGAAACCAAATCTGGTCTCAGAATTGCTCTATCTGCTCTGGTTTTCGAGATATCCTAACCTAAAAGTGCAAAAAACACCATATTTGCCCATATTTGCCCATATTTGAGGTTATGTAGCCTTGCAGATGTTTTCTTTCACCAAAATTAAAGGATGGAATACAAGCCTTCTTTTTTCAAATGGCGTTTTGTTTGCTCAAATATCATTTTTTTTTTTGCAGAGATATCGCATTTTGAAATTTTCATGTTTCGAAATTTTCCTACACCTGAAAATCGATTAAGATAACATAGACATGATATAGTCGATATTTGAGCAAACAAAACGCCATTTGAAAAAAGAAGGCTTGTATTCCATCCTTTAATTTTGGTGAAAGAAAACATCTGCAAGGCTACATAACCTCAAATATGGGCAAATATGGTGTTTTTTGCACTTTTAGGTTAGGATATCTCGAAAACCAGAGCAGATAGAGCAATTCTGAGACCAGATTTGGATTCAGCGCATCATAAACCTTCGGAAATATATAGTCTGGTTTCTGGGTCTGAATGTTGGTTAAATTTTGTCGGCCTGTGTAATCATGTACGCGCTTCGCTAATGTATTGGTTGCTCCGCTTAGCAGCTCAAAATCATACGACTAAATAAAGATAGCGGAAAAACTTATAGACAAAAATGTTCACAAAAGAATGCTCTATAAAAAAGCTCCAAAGTATATTTTCCATAAAATCTATAAAAAGAAGTTATTACGCTTTAAAACAATTCATCCCTTAATTTTTCGCGTAATTTTGTTTATAACTTTTTTATTATTAATTTTACAATAAAAAGTTTTGAATGAAAGTTGTAGATAATATTATTGTCTACAAAAAAGTATCTTACAAAATGTTCGTAACTTTCGGAATTCACGAGATAAACGCAAAAAACCAGTTGCACCCTTATTTCCAAGATGGCGGCCCCGGGACACAACCCCTGACCCCGAAAACTCAAACTTAAGTTCACAGTGATGGACTTTACATAATAAAACCATAAACTCGCATACTCCTAAAATTACTAAGTTAAATCTTCTTTTGACTGGACTACACGTACAACTATTAATGTAACGTAAATGTATTGGAACGCGACAATCAATAGAAGCGCTGTGTTATTGGCTACGTAGTGTGCCTGAAAGTATGCAACTAAACACTCTAGCCTGACAGGGTGTAGAGAATGATCAATAAATAAATTAAGAGAGTGAAATAAAAATAAATAAAAGCAAACATGTTGGTATTTTGGAATTGAGTTACTGATTCGGCGATAACTGGAGCAAGCAAAAAACTATGTTATTAAGTCGGTTGTTATATAAAATTCGTACAAATCAGTCAATAACGCACTTGCTGTCATTTTAAATTAGTTCCATATATTCAGAATTCCTTAACAAAGTTCTATATGAACTGCAATAATAAAATATGCAATATGAAAGGCAATGTAGATAGATATGTGAAGTGAATTGAAAATGTATGGTGATTTTTTAAAATTGGCGGGAAATTCATTCGATTTTCTAAGGATGATAGATTTAGAAGGTTTGCTCTGTAACTATGGTGAAAAAGAAAATTGTGAGAGGAGCTTCTATTTTCTCTGCACACACACACGCGCTTGCAACGGCGTATTGAGCATAAAAACGCAAACAAACTGAATTTCGGGGCTTTATATTAATTTGTGCTCTCACAATTTAACACACCGCACTTTGTTTTCAATAGTTTGAATAGTTTAAATCAAGGGAAGTAAGCTGACGTCAGACTGGTCAAAATCGCGTTATTCGGCTCTTAGCGAATGTGGCAGACCAGGTGATAGGCTGATGTTACAGGGAAAAAAACTGAGATTGTGATGGCGATCAACGAAAAAAATCAACCAATAACATTTCTTTGCCGTCTGAATAACGACTAATTTTACGAGGGTGTGAATATGTGTGAAATGATCAAATATGTGTGAAATCACAAATCATCAAATTGAACATCAACATAAAAAAATAATTATCAATCGCATATTTAATTCCTTACAGGCAACGTCGAAAGAGCCCTTACAATGACTAATGAACTTTTGGAACTAACGCCCGACCACGAACGCGCCAGAGGCAATAAGGTGTTTTACGAAAAGGAGATTGCCGAACTCCAAGCTGAACGCAAAGTCAAAGGTGATGATGGCAGCGAGAGCACGCCGGTCTCGGATTTGGTAAGTCTAACATCTCGCAACCAAAGTGCATAGCTCCATACTGCCCACATTCATTTATTCTGAGCTAACAAATAGTTTTGATTTATTGCATTTGCAGCCCATTGCCAAGGGAGATCCCAGCGTATACACCTTCAGCGAACGCAAAGCGTATGAAATGCTTTGTCGTGGCGAATTGAAACCGTCACCAGCGGATTTGCGACCATTGCGCTGCCGCTACGTCAACAATAATGTGCCCTTCTTGCGCTTAGGACCACTCAAACTTGAGGAAGCCTACTTGGACCCCTACATTGTAATCTACCATGACGTGATGCAGGACAATGAAATAGAATTGATAAAAAAAATGGCACGACCACGATTCCGTCGTGCTACCGTGCAGAACGCAGTGACGGGCGAATTAGAAACGGCCAATTACCGGATCAGTAAATCGGCATGGATACGCACCGAGGAGCATAAGATCGTTGAAAATATTGTGCAACGCACGGAAGATATGACGGGATTGGACATGACTGTAGCTGAAGAATTGCAGGTGGTGAATTATGGCATTGGTGGGCACTATGAGCCGCACTTTGATTTTGCGAGGGTGAGTTGTAAAAGTGAATGTTGAAAAAGTGAAATCTATTAATATTTCATATTTTTTTATTACTTTTTACAGAAAGATGAAATTCGCGCCTTCCAAGGACTCAATACTGGCAACCGCATCGCGACAGTGCTCTTCTATGTAAGTCTGCACACATAATTGCCTCTGAATTAGAAAATTTTTAAAAAATATTAGCTGCTTTCGATTCATCAACCACCCAGCGAATAGTCAATAAAACAAAAAGGTTTACTTAAGCCCAACGTTGCATATAATTTGTCAGCACAGCTCTGAATAGCTCTGATGTTAAAAATTGCTGCTTAAGAAAGTTTTGGTAATACGATTTTCACTAAGTGTTTCATAATTCACATCTTTAAAATGTGTATGGCAACTATTCTGCAAACTATTTCGAAAACTTGGTATGACTTTTTAGCTATCCAAAAAGGTGCAATAGTCCAAGAATAATGCCATTGAATAGGTTTAACAGATAGTCCAACATAACGAAACATCGATTCCAAACACTGCTTGTTTAGTATCTGACATACAATTGGTGCCTATACTCGTATCCTTTGGTGGGTATTTGGCCCAGCCTCTCCTCCTAATTGTTGTGTGAATCTTGATGTTATTCCATAAATGGAAGAACCTATACTTTTATCCTGCCCCCGAACGGCATGTTGGTGTTATTAGGAGATTTTGCATGGCAAGAATAATCTCGAAGGTTTGCCTTTACAGGAGGAGCGACCGCTATTCGAAAAAACATTTTCAATAATTTTGGTTTTTCGTGCCCACAGTGGGTTTCGGCCCAGGGCCCTGGAGAATTACGCACATGTACAAACCACTCGGCTACAGCAGTTGCCTTATTGTTGAGGTAATTTTTGTAAACGTTAAATGTTAGGCTACTTATAAACAAGTACAGACAATCTTCTTCGGGTAATCGATTGGATAGGTGACAGTACTCACGTCATGCAATTCACTTCAATGTATGCATAACTGGGCCTTAATTCAGAATCCAATCTCCATTCGAGCCGCTTAGATGTTTCCAATCTTCCATCAGTGACCTCAGCGGAGAATGGTCAAACCTCAACAACATTTCTCCCACGAAACGATTGTCGTTTAAACCCATCTGCTATGCGGAGGTGGCTAAACATCGTTGAACCCTCCATTTACATGTAGGATATATAGGACATATATTTACGTGCGCACATAAGCAGAATATTTTTATTATTTTATCGCATATTCCTTTCAACTTTTTTCTCTTTTTCTATCTTGCAGATGAGCGACGTGGAGCAGGGTGGTGCCACAGTCTTTACAAACCTGCGCATTGCCGTGTGGCCCAAGAAAGGCTCAGCTGCTTTTTGGTACAATCTGCATAGATCCGGAGAAGGGGATTTCAGAACGCGCCATGCGGCTTGTCCAGTTCTCACTGGCTCTAAGTGGGGTAAGATAAGTTTGTAATAAATTATCTTTTTTTTACTTAGTATACAAATATCCTTACATATTTGCAAAATCATGTATGTGTTTGTAATATTGCCCCCTTTCCTTCTGTAGTCTCTAACAAATGGATTCATGAACGCAATCAAGAATTCCGTCGACCTTGCGGCCTTACACCTGACCATGGCGAATTCGCAATTTAGTGCAATAATAGAAACAAAGGAACAAATGGACAATACAACCTTCTTTCACTTGCGACAGAGACTTGATACTCCATGGACGTAGTTGAAAATTAACAAGCATTGAATACAAAATCTCAAATTTCCGAGGACCTACATTTCCGTTTCATGTTAACACATTGGCCCGTTCCGGAAACTCGTATGTTTCTGTCATGCTCTCGTTAGATTATCCGAATTTAAATTGAATATGGCAACCATATGTACTTGTTCACAAGCAGGAACTTACTCCATAAAAAGTTTCTTCTTGGAAATTTGATCTGCCATTTTGTAAATGCCGAATTAGTGAATTTAAATTTTATAATTATTAAGTAATTTTTTTCTACTTATAATTGTATGTATGTATTTAGTTTCTTATGAAAATTTTTTAAATTATGTAAATAAAAAATGAATTTACTCAGATTTGTTATATAATAATATGAAATGCCGAAGTGTTGTAGATTTTTAAATAGCAATGGCAAAATGGTGAGTATTCCACTACTCTAAATTGTCTCGCATGCTGGGTATTTGACGACTAGTATTCAAATAATAATTACGTTGGTGAATAATAATTGTAATATTTTTTATTATTAAAAAACGTAATAATTCAGATATTTTTTACAACTGGATAAATGGGGAAAGGTGGATTTTTTATCAATTCTAACTGCATCGAATGTATTGCTTACTTCAACCACATTAACTGGTGACAGAAGAGAACAGAATCAATGTTGTTGGTGTTGTTATTTCATTATTAACAGCATAAACAGCCCCTATAAATATATGGGGGTCGGTTCGCTCAAATAAAGAGTTTTCCAATAACAGGTGTTATTTACGATATTAACAGGTATTACAACGATTTTTATGGCCGGAATTGGATGGTATGGATCTGGACAACGTTTATTTTGAACAATACGGCGCTACGTGCCACACAAGCAACGAAACCATTGATCTTTTACGGGAAAAGTTTCCGGACCGTGTTATCTCTCGAAGAGGTGATCACAATTGGACACCGAGGTCTTGTGATGTAACACCTTGTGACTTTTTTCTTTGAGGCCACGTGAAAAAGAAGGTCTACGCCAACAGCCCAGGGTCGATTCAAGGTCTTAAAGATGGAATTCGTGAGGCTATCGAGGACATAGGGCAGCCACTTTGCAATTCGGTTATGGAAAATTTCATGAAAAGGATATTGTCCTGTAAGCGTGGTCGTGGTGGTCATTTGCCTGATGTTATATTCCACTATTAACGGCATAGGTACCTTCCTCTTTATAATGAAATAAACATCCGATCATTTACAGGGTGGGCCATATAGCGTTTGCTTTTTGAACCACCAATTTTTTTGAGAATGGTAACACAAATGGCATGTCAAATGTGTTCATCTTCTACTCAAACTATGAGAATCTTTTCTGATGAAACTCATTTTCACATAGGTTGCTACGTCAATAAGCAAAGTTGTCGGATTTGGGGCTCAGAAAATCCACACGTTACTGTAGAGAATCAAATGCATCCACAACGAGTCACTGTTTGGTGCGGTTTTTGGTCTGGCGGCATCATCGGGCCATTTTTTTTTCGAAAATGAGCGAGGAGCCGCGGTTACAGTAAATGGTGAGCGTTACCGTGACATGCTCAACGAGTTGTTTCCAAAAATTGAAGAGGATGACATGGACGACATTTGGTTTCAACAGGAGGGTGCAACTTGTCACACTGCCAAAGTTACACTCGAACTTTTGGCTACCGTTTCTGAAAACCGAATAATCAGCCGAAATTACGATATAAATTGGCCGCCTCGGAGCTGTCATTTAAGCCCGTTGGACTATTTTTTGTGGGGAGTCGTTAAGGACAAATGCTATGCGAACCATCCAGAGACAATTGATGCTTTAAAACACGAAATCGAAGTTGCCATTCATGAAATTGGAGCAAACAATCGAAAATGTGCTTACAAATTGGGTTGATCGAATGGCCTACTGATTGTTCTAATGACAGTTCAATATATTATTTATAAAGCAAAGCATTTGCGTCACAGTTTTGTTGAATTATTTTTTTTCAGTGATAGAATTCAAACGTAATAGTGTGATTGCGTTACATTTGGCTGGAAAATCACAACCAGCCATTGTTCGTGAGCTCAGTCGCCTCAAAGTGAATAAAATGTTTGTGTATCGCACTATAAAACGTTACAATGAAGGTGGACCAAAAAAAACCGCAACAACGCCAGAAATGGTTCGGAAAGTGAAGGCTCGACTTGAACGAAATCGAGCATTAGAACAATTTTGACGTTGAAGTCATGAGCTGTTTTACAGATACAAGCAGTGTATGTATGTTAAAATTGTAATCATTTTTGAACAATTTTGTCTTTGAAATCAATAAAAACTAATTTCACACAAAAAAGTTATGGTGTTTTAAATAGTTGATGAGTCACTTGTGGATGAGGACATTATAACATGTATAAGAGACATACACACCACCTTGATCAAAAAGTTCCCGGAACAACCGTCGCTCTAAGTAAACTGATTTGAGTTATATTTTTTTTTTATTTGCCACATCTGTGTTTTACATTTCTACCAAAATGTTATCGCCGTCACTTGGCATTTGTGAAAGTAACGCCGTTTGGAGTAAATCAACCTCTGCAAGTGTTTTCAATATTTTTTTTGTCAGCTTTAAAAAAGGATTTAAATTTGCAACAATGAGTTTGTCTTAAACTTTGCATGGATTCAATGGCGCGAAATCCTTAGAAATGTTGTGAAACTGTTTCGGCAATGATACTATACAGAAAACAGCCCTTTACGAGTGGCTGAATGCTTCACAAGAGATCGTGGAAGAAGAGCATAGGCAGACCGTCGACATCAAAAACTGATGAAAACGTCAATAAAATGAAAGAAAAGTTCATCAATAACCGCAAGTTAACCATCAGATAGCGGGCAGAGGACTTTAACACTGTTAAGAATCTGTTCAGGACATTACAAAGCTGGTCCCAAAGGACTTGGATTTTTATACATAGAAGGGATCGAGTTGATATCGCCAGAGACATGATTTCCATCGATGAATACAAACCAATATTCATCAAACGCATCAGTACTAGAGACGTGACGTGAGCTAATGGGTACGACACGCAATCCAAACATCACGCGAATGAACGAAGACCAATAAAACCACGTCGTTTTCAGTGAAAGCGATGGTCACGGTTTTATGGACTACAAAGGGATTGTACACCACGAATTTTGGCAGAGGATCAGACAGTTATGAGACGTTTACGTGAAGCAGCTCGCAAAAAAAATGAATTTGTGGGGAAACAACTCGGGAATTTTGCACCACGACAACGCAGCGTTGCACAATGCCATTATTATCTTGGAACTTTTAACCAAGAACGAAACGAATACCAACCAGCAGTCATCGAATTCATGCGATTTTTTTCTGTTTGGAAGTAATCGAAAATCAAAGACTTCTCTGAAGGCTATAGCGAGAATATAGTTCCGGAAATGTCTCCAAAGCTGGATCAAACGCTGGCGTAAGTGCATTGCAGTTCATGGGGAGTACTTTGAAGGCAGTAATAACACTTTTGAGGGACAAACTTGTATTTTGAATTTTCTGAATATATTCCGGAAACTTTTTGACCAAGGTAATAAATTATAGCGAACAAGAGATGCAAAAGTTGTGGTGCAGTATTTTGAGAAAGCAAGTGTTCCACTCTGTATAAATAATGAGTCGACACCACACTTCGAATTCGAATAAAAATAAGTTAATAAATAACCCATTGTTGTCAATTTCCAAATACACATGAGGAACTGAGAACTATTCAAAAACAAAAACAAAAAAAACGCTATCCCAATTAATTATACTCCATATTTACATTTCTCCGCACAAACATACATAGGTATGCGTAAGTGCGCATATGCCACCGCATTGTACATAACTTTGAACAAGCAACGCAGTAATAAAAAACACCTGCACATAACTGGCGTGTCAACGATTCAGTCAGACCTGCACTTCCCTGATCGACACAACCTAAAGCGAGAATACTGAGTTGCCTTCGCATTTCTTAACTAGCACTGAAAGCAGCACCAAGCAGAGACGTCCAAACAAGTGGGCTGAAGCTGAAAAATGGTTTCGCAAACGAAATATTCTATTACCGCCAACGGGGCGTTTGATTGCGACAGAAAACCGTCATCGCTACTTCGCTGCACTTTTATTTTTCTGTGTTTCGTCTTGTGGGCGTCCAGTTGTCAAGCCGAGTACTTTTCCTCCATCGATAAAATTCAACTGCTAGCCAATGCCGAGAAGGAGTTGATGCAATGGTTTCAACAGTTTGTTGTAAACCAGGCAAATGACTTTGCATTATTTCGCAAGTTAGTACTGCTACACAAATACTGCAGTTTCCATTAAGTTCTGCGTCTATTTTTGAATAAATTTTATTTCATTACAGGTTCTTGGCTAAATTGAAGGAAGAGCATTCGTTGGCGTCGGAGGATCCGGAAGGGTTCCTGGGCAACCCCTTGAATGCATTCAAACTGATAAAAAGGATGGCGATCGATTGGGCGCAACTAAGCAAATATGTGGAAAAACATCCGCGATTGGAAGGTGAGTGTAGAGCGGGCCAAAAATACTCGTTTAAACCATGTCACCATATACGAGGTGTGTTCAAAAATAAGGTGAAAATATTTTTTTATGTTGGTACACTCGGCTCGAAGATATTTGCACGGTTTTAGCCTGTTTAGTTTGTTTGTGGGAGGCATAGATAAGACAAGTGTTTTGCGTGTTCTGCGAGACAAGTATATAAAATGTACTTAATATAAAATATAAAAAAAAAAATAATAATCGAAAGTCGAATGTACGAAATGTACTTAATATAAAATATAAAAAAAAATAATAATAATCGAAAGTCGAATGTACGTAGCACGCGAAATTTGAATATTCGTTTTATTTTTTGAACACATCTTGTACAGTATGCAAAATTTATATTCGTTCACCTTGCTAACGTACCGACACAAAATTAAACTGTAGAATTTCACCTTTTTTGGATATTAACGCGCTAGATCGAGAATTAAGCATAGCTCACTCTCAGCTAGCAATTAATATTATAAAGTTTTTTTGTAATTTTAATCATGGGGCGTAAATCGAGTGAATTTGCAAACGCTATAAATGCACAAATGAACCGCCATTGAGAAAAATTTCTAAATCGGCAAAACGGAGTATTTCTAATATTCCGTCAATAGTAAAAGTATTTAAAAATACTAAACGAATACTTTTGCTCGACGCGAGTTAGAAAAGATGTTACCATAAATGCCGTAAATTTTGCTACCGTTTTACAAATGCGATTCAAGATTAGTGTTACTGCTCAAACAGTGTGAAATTAGATATGAAAAATCGGATTTGGATGCAGAGCAGCTAGAAGAAAACTATTTACTTATAGCATTAAGCGGAAGCGTCAAATCAACTTCCAAAGGAATTTCTTAAATAAAAGAAATCGTTTCTGGAAAAGCGCACTTTTAGCGTTCAATGTAAATTTAAATTGAAAATGTCAGACGGTCAGATAAAAATCAAAAAAAAACCTAAGACTATTTTGGATAGACGCAATCCCATACCCACATTGAAGCATTGAATTTTATCGGCGATTGCTTGGCGCTGTTTTAGTGCCTCGGGTGTTGGTAAACTACACCTAATGGTTGGAATTGTGAACTCAATTGAATACATTGGTATTTTAAAGCAAAATATCCTTGAGAATGCTGAAAATTTGAGATCGAGACACAATTTTGTCTGTTAACAAGATAATGATCCCAAGCACACCGCGTGGAATACTCATCTCGGGGTATTATATAATTGCAGAAAATATTTAAAAATAAAACCGCAAAATCGTGATTCGAACCCTCTAGAGAATTTGTGATCAGTTTTAAAAAACTCTGCAGAAATTAGGAATGGGTAAAAATATCTCCAAATCTTAAGGCAAAATTTGGAAAATCCATGCCGCATTGCCTTAAAGCTGTTTTAAAACGGAGACGCAAATATTAAATCAAGAATAGAATATTGTTTCTTAATTACTTAAGGAGTACGAATATGAATTATGTATCTCTTAAATAGTGATATTTAGTTTTTACAGCAACAACTTGGTTTTTGTTTTCCACTTTTACAACAACTACGTTTTTATTTCTTTTAATTTTTTTAATTATGTGTGCGTGGCTTGGTATTATGGTATAATCTATGGTGGGCGAATATGTATTTCGCGTACTGAATATTTTTTTCACTGGTATAAAGTTAGTTGCACAGTTTCCACATAATTTGGGATGAAAATCTAATTATGAAAGAATATTGATCGAAAAATTCAATTTACCCAATTTTCACACTTAATAGTGGAAAGCAAACAACCCGTGACACGAAATAATAAAGTTATTTGAAAAAAAGCCACTACAGTTTCTGTTACATTCATCCATTTACATAATAAAACCTTAATTAAAAATTTTTCTTCTGAGCGCCTGAGTGAAATGAAATGATATGTTGACTAAAACTTCAAATAGTGAGAGTAAGATTCTTAATATTTTGAAATATTAAAAGCGTCTAATCACTCTCCAACGACATCAGAAAAATTAAATTGAACTAAAAGGTGATTTTTTAAAAGCTATAGGAAAGTTTTTCAAAAAAATACACGTAAAATTCAGAAAAATGCATGAAATTTGTTTATTTAAATCGATAGTGCAGTCCATATAATTTAATGTTTGAAGATTATTTCATGCAAAGGTTGACCGTAACTGCGCTTCAACCGGTCCATCCGCTTAGTCCAAATCCAATTTTGGCATACTCTTTTCAATGTTTCGGCCGGTATCTCACATATAAATGCTTAAATATTGTCTTCCAATGCGTTAATTGAAGTTGGCTTGTCTGAATAGACATGAGCTTTAACATAGCCCCACAAAAAATAATCTAAAGGCGTTATATCGCACGATCTTGGCCAATTGACAGGTCCCGAATGTGGAATAAAATGTTCACCGAACTCGCCTCTCAACAAGTCCATTGTTACGCGTGCTGTGTGGCATGTGGCACCGTCTTGCTGAATCCACATTCTGCGTTGCGGTGGTCGTTCGGCTTCAATTCTTGCACCAGCTGTATTTTGAAAGGCTTCACACCTAAATCCTTTCGCAAAATTTAGTAATAATATCATTTTAATTAAAAATCGAATTTACCAAAACGATTTAACTTTTAATGAAGTTACTACGGCCCTACCTTTTGAAATTATTCACACCATTTTTTTTTTAATAAATTTCAATGTTATACTCTTATACATTTTTACAAATTATTAATCTTATGCAATAATTCCAACCATAGCACTGAAAAGCAATTTTACGGAGTTGGAAATGGATTTGGGAATACCTGACAGCAACGAATTGCGCGGTGCGGCCAAGGGCTTAGGGCGATTACAGACCATATATGATTTGAGCTCGGAGGATTTGGCAAAAGGAATTATCGCCGACACTTATTATGGGTAAGCACGATTTTTGACTTATCAAACGGCGTAAAAGCGAGCATTAAAAGTTCTAATTTCAAAATGCCGATTTTCTCCATTCTTAAGTTCCGAGCTCTCTGTGCGAGAATGTTTCGAAATTGCAGCTAATCTTTTCGAAGCCAAGGAATATTCTTTAGCCATAAGCTGGTCTAAATTAGTATTGAAATTACTGAACATGGGAACAGCCGTGCACACTACAGCAAATGAAATCGAGGAAGAAAGCAATCAGAATGAAATTGACGACGGCTCTGAAAAGAGTGTTGGAGATGAGGGGGAAACAGACGGGGAGCAAACAGACGGCGAGGAAACAGACGACGAGGAAACAGACGACGAGGAAACAGACGAGGAGCAAGCAGACGAGGATGAACATGACTTGTGTTCAGGAAACCCGGAGGAAATGGACGATGACGAATTTGCGAAATGTTTTGATCAACTTAACGATTCAGAGGCAGCAGGAAAGTTTGATGAGGCGCAAGAGCTCATATATGAACCACTATATGGGGTGTTTTCTCCCTTGGTACTATACAAAGTAGATGAAGTAGATAAAACAGTCAATGAAACAAGTGCAGCTGAAGACGACCCATTGGCTCACAAAATGCTCCTGGAAACACTCGAGTACTTAGCACTCGCTGAATATGAGTTGGGCCAATTGAAAAATGCAGTTAGGTACATTGACAAAATACTCAAACTGGATCCGGCGCACGCTTTTAAAGATCTGCCAATTTACATGAACACCACGAAAGTAGAAAATCGAATTTATACCGACAGTTTCAGAGAATTGCAGCAAAACGATTGGTATGCAAACTATTCACAACTGTGCCAGGGTAAGCAAGTGCCACAGAAGGATTTCCACACGCTCAGATGCAAATTGGACAATCTCAATCATCCATTATTCATACTGGCGCCGTTACAAAAAGAGGAATTACATGCAGATCCCGAAATCAACGTCTACTACGGACTACTCAGCGACACGCAAATAGAAGACATTCTTCAAAAGACCGATGAGGATATGCAGCGCTCACAGGTTGGCAATTCAAATTCACGTGAGACACGCGATGTGCGAGTCAGCCAACAGGCATGGCTAGAATATGAAACTCCAACTATGAAATATATCTACCGCATAGTATCGACTATAAGTGGCCTCGACTTAACCAACGCAGAAGCTATGCAGGTGGCAAATTACGGCGTAGGCGGACAGTATGACCCACATTTTGATTATTTTGGAATTGTTGGAAGTTTTCAAGAAAAATTATTGTGAACATGATTTAATTTTCTTCCTTTTCATATATTAACAGGAAGAACAGAATTGCTCTAAATGGATAGGAGATCGTTTGGCTACTCACTTATTTTATGTAGGTTTATACATTTTTTTTGCTTTTTTTATTTTCTTTATTCTCAATTTCATTTCACATTATTCTACATAAAACTGAATTCAATTAGATTTCCGATGTAGAGCAGGGCGGTTACACAGTGTTTCCCCTATTAAATGTTTACTCACAACCCGTCAAAGGCGCAATGGTTATGTGGCATAACTTGCACAAGTCTCTGGACCCCGACTCGCGTACTCTGCACGCCGGCTGCCCCGTCATAAAGGGCACCAAGCGAAGTATTAAAATAATATTTTAATAATAAAATAAATTAATATTTTTATAAATAAATCTATTTTATAGTATCCACTGTGTGGGTGCATTCTGGATACCAGGAATTCAGAAGACCTTGTGATGTGGTGCGAGACAAATACCAGTCGGACCCATAGAAATATTTTTTTGTTTTGTATTTTATTTTATATTAAATAGTTCACATCCGTTTCTTAATAAACTAGAAATTGGTCCAATTTAAAACTCACTTTTAGTACATATTTACACACCTACCCACCTACAAACATATGTTTATGTGCGCATATACGTTTACTTGTTTGTAGGTAAATATGAGCTGCACAAATAAGACCCATTTCCAGCTAGTCTGTATTCATACTCGCCGATACATCTATGTTATGTACTTAAAAACCGAAAAATAGTTTATTTGATACCTAAAAAATTATTAAAAATGGGTCAGTGACTTGTTTCGTTACTATGAAGCAGAATTAATTCGCAAAACAGTCGTGAATTTATTTATTATTATTTTTATTATTATTACTAAGTCAACGAAACACTAAATTCTTAATGGTTGGCTATATAATAAATGCAGAGAAACTTCATGAGTAGTTGCTTATTACTCGACTTGGCATGAGAAAATAATAAATCCTTGAAGGAAAAGATAGTTAAAGAAAAATCAATGCAATTGTTCTTATTTGTATACTGTAGATATGCTAATCAACTCAATTAAACATCCACTAATTGGTACAGTTAGCCCTGCATTACTAACGTCATGGTGTAAGCCACCCAGTGAGTTTTATTTCTTACATACTTCAAATGAATTAAGGAAAATCAGCAAACAGTTAAAAATAAATCTCCATTTACATATTTCTGAATATTTTGAATGGAAAGCAGATATTTTCATAAAACCTGTTTTAAAAATAGATTGGGTGTAATACACCCCCTATAGTAGTCGCATTGTGAATTTTACGGATGCTTAACATTCATATTTTTGTCGACTTCAAAGCTGCATTCGACAGTACGAAAAGGAGTTGCCTATATGTCGCGATGCCTGAATTTGGTATCCCTGCAAAATTAACACAGCTATCCAAGTTGCCCTGCTCAATACCAGCAGTGCCATCAGAACTTGGAAGGACACCTCCGAGCCGTTTGATACCAAACGAGGTTTCAGGCAGGGTGATTCGCTGTCGTGTGACTTCTTAACCTCTGCTGGAAAGAAGGTTCGCGCCGCGAAACTTAATCGCTCAGGCACATATTTTTATAAGAGCGTGGAATTTTTGGCATATGCGCTGTTAGTTCTGCCTTTTATAAACTGGATTAGCAAAGTGAATTGGTCTGGTGGTGAACGAGGACAAAAGTACCTTTTGTCATCGAACGAACAGTCGCTGTTGTCAGTTACGATTTCCAGGTTGTAAGGGACTTCGTTTATTTAGGAACCAGCATCAACACCGATAACGTCAGCCTTGAAATCCAACGTAGAATCTCTCTTGCCAACAAGTGCTACTTTGGACTAAGTAGGCAATTGAGTAGTAAAGTCCTCTCTCGACGAAGAAAACTAACTATCAAGGTTCTCATCTTGCCCGTCCTATCCTATGGCGCAGAAGCTTGAACGATGACAATATCCGATGAGACGTCCCTTAGAGTATTTGAAAGAAAAGTTCGGCGGGAGATTTTAGGACTTTTGCACGTTGGCGACGGCGAGTATCGCAGGCGATGGAACAATGAGTTGTATAAGCTTTACGACGACATATGCATAGCGCAGCGAATAAAGATCCAGCGGATACGTCGGCTGGGTCATGTCGTCCGAATGGAAACAAACGCTCCGGCGGTACCAGCTGGTTGTAGTAGAGGAAGAGGGAGACCTCCTCTGCGTTGGAAAGATCAAGTAAAGAAGGACTTGGATTCACCTGGTGTTTCCAATTGGGGCCGATTAGTATGAGAAAGAAACGACTGACGCGCTTTGTTAAGCTCGGCCAAACTCGCGTAAGTGGTTATCCCGCCAATCAAAAAGAAGAAGAACACCCATAGTTAGTAGTTAAGGTGCATTTTTTATGCAAACGAAACTAAAAAATAACGACTTTTTGGTTCTTCATGATTATTACACAAATTAGCGGGCAACCTTTATTAGATAGTATTTTGGACGAAGAAGTAATCATGCATCTGAAATAGAACAGGAGATGAGGACGATGGAGATAAGGAAATTCACCTTATTGGAAAAGACGGAACTATGAAGCATATAAACCTTTCGCAAGTACGCGCTTATAGAAAATATACCCGTAAGTCCCTCGAAGGGATTCTCTTCACAAGTTGGAAATTTTTTAAATTTTTTTGGACCTGATTGTGGAATATACATTACAATTTTAAGGGAACAAATAAAATACAAAGGTTTCAAACTTGCACGTGCCACAGGCAGAAATTAACTGAATGAAATGAATATTTGATCTGTTATATCTCACTGGCCTGTACAAAGCTCCATACCTTAAAGTACAAAGAACGTCTTATTAGACCTCACATCACAAAATCGGAGCTAATTCAACATAGGTATATAACGAGGAAAATGAAGCACAACCTGCTAAGAAACTAAAACAAAGCCGTTGCGGGATGTGGCTACAAAAAAGATAGAAAAACAAAAACAATATGCTGCAAATGTGAAATGATGCACTGTTGCTCTGAAATATATCTACTATTAGGGAGTACCTCCTGGCATTCTAATGCTAGAATACACTCGTTGTATGTGAATGCTACATTTATCATAGCGAATAGCTTTTTTTATTGTATCGCAGAAATGTGCCAAACAGTCCATATTGGCACATGATTCCTAAAGTCTCTGAAGCTCAAGCAGGTGTACCATCGCAATAGTACAGCGAATAGGGTTCTTAGGGTTGAAATCGATAAGACCAACTTCATGAAGATTGTCTTGCCGAGGCATAATTGTTCAAAGGAATGGATCGTGTGATTATATCAACAATAATATCAACAAATGCCTCCTAGTTTAAATTCCACTTCAGCTTCTAGGATATAGAGAACAACTGTTAAGTCAGTTCGTCAATAGTAAAAAGAAATTTAAAGTTTGGTCCATGTGGGACGTCAAGTAACATTTTGGACTGCCGAAGATTTTGAAACTATGACCATCGACCTAAATAATTAAAAACGTTATTAATTTGAAAATTAATTCGATTTTATCATATTATAATACTTACTTGGCGGCCGCCGTAGCCGAATCGGTTGGTGCGTGATTACCATTCGGAATTCACAGAGAGAAAGTTGGTTCGAATCTCGGTTGAAACACCAAAATTAAGAAAAACATTTTTCTAATAGCGGTCGCCCCTCGGCAGGCAATGGCAAACCTCCGAGTGTATTTTTGCCATGAAAAAGCTCCTTGAAAAATTCTCAAGCTTTTTTGAGATTAAATTACTTTACGTGGGAAGGATGCGCGAACACAACAATTGCCTGTTAAATAAAAATTGCGAGCGCGTTCGGTGGTAACTTCACAAGTGATTTGTTTATTTCAGAATTCAAGTATTTATATTGTCTTAGCCTAACGGATTACGTTCAAATTTATGTAATTAGAGTAAATATGTATTGTTCTGTTACATTTATGTAATATAGGTGCTTATACATATATAGTGCTATTTTAAATTCATATACGAAAATTGAACAGTATTTTTAGAAAACAGTAAGCTTAATTTGAAACGTTACAAGAAATTATGGAATTTAACAAATTCTAATAATAATGATTAAAATTAAATTAAATATATAAAATTAAATTAGTAATTAAAATTCTAAGCCATTTGGCGTAACACCGGCCACCTTGAAAGGCTCATGGTCCTTCAACATCTAATGGCAGTACGGCGAGCTTGTGAACGGGGCGTTTAATTACGCCCGCTTTGGTTGCCACGTCTGCTACGCGGACTTTGCCGTCTTGCCCTGTTACGGTTGCGGCGACGCGGCCGAGCACCCATTGCTGCGGTGGTGTGTTGTCTTCCTGAACCAGGACGAGGTCGTTCAGCTCGAGGTTGCGCTTCGGATGCAACCACTTGTTCCTCTGTTGAAGACCCAACAGGTAGTTCCTGGACCACAGTCGCCAAAACTGTTGCTTGAGACAACAGACAAGTTGCCATCTGTCGCAGCAACGCATTGGGTCCATCGATACTGGCGCTGGTGGCAGCGCTCGAAGGGGGCACCCAACTAGTAGGTGCGCTGGTGTTAGGGCCTCTCCATCGTTCGGGTCCTGACTCAGTGGTACCAGGGGTCGCGAGTTGAGTACGGCCTCGACCTCGACGAGCAGCGTCTGTAGTTCTTCGGCGGTGAGCAGCGCGTTGCCGATTGCGCGCACGAGAAGGTGTTTGGCGGACTTCACTGCCGCCTCCCATAACCCGCCGAAGTGCGGTGCCCTGGGTGGTATAAAGGCGAAGGTGAATCCTTCGTCCGTTGCGTACTTCTGTACTTCCGGTTGTTGGGCCTCGAAAGCATCCCTCAGCTCGCGAAGCTTGCGATCGGCGCCGACGAAGTTGGTGGCGTTGTCGCTGTATATTTTCCGCGGCATTCCTCGGCGTCCAATGAACCTTTTTAGGGCGAAAATAAAACAATTAGAAGACAAGTCTGTTACTAGTTCTAAATGTACTGCCTTTGAAGTGAAACAAACGAACACTGCGATATATGTTTTTACTGGGGGTCTACCACGTATTTTCAATGTAGTATATACGGGACCACAAAAATCTACTCCACATATTAGAAAGGGTCGTAGTGCACGAAGCCTATCGGCAGGCAAATTTCCCATTATTTGGGTTTGCAGCTTCGGCTTATAATGAAAGCAGTGTGTGCAGTTTCGAACGGTACGACTACAAGCTTCTCGAGCATTGACCAGCCAAATGCGGTCTCGGAGAAGCGCTACCAATGCCTTTGCTCCAGCATGGTGATTTCGAAAATGTAGGTACCGTAAGTATGTGGTAACGAAGTGCGAGTTCTTGCTTAAAAGCAGTGGGAACTTGGCATCATATGGGAGAGGCGCATTTAATAGGCGGCCTCCTACTCGGAGTAAATTAAACGACAGCGATAATTCCGAGTAGTTGTGCAAAAATGGATTAAGTTTTTGCAAACTTGAGGGTAGGGTGGTACCTTTGGTGAGTTTCGTAATTTCTTCACCATATTCAACATGTTGAACCACCTGAATGACTTTGAGGAAACTTAATTTAATATCCTCAGCCGTCAGCATTTGTGTGAATGTCGCAGATGGGTTTCTAATGCGTTTTATCCATCTTAATATGTAAGCGACAATACGAAGCAATTTTTGATGAGAAGATACTCTTTTGGTGAGTTCCATAATTGGATGCGATTCATTTGCTTGGACAACTAAAACTGTTGCATTCCGTTTCTTCTCTAATGCTTCGTCTCCTGGAGAGAGCTGGAAGTGGGTGTTTGTTGGCCATAACGCAGGGTCTTCTAGGAGGAACTGTGGACCGCTAAACCAGATAGAATTATTCAATTCGTCCACGTTACAACCCCGAGACACTTGATCCGCGGGATTTTGCTTAGTTGGCACATGTCGCCAAGTAGCTTTATCCGTCAACTCTTGGATTTCGGACACTCTGTTTGCAACAAAGGTCTGTAGTACAGATGGATGCGTTTTGATCCAATGCAAAACAATTTCGGAGTCTGTCCAGAAGTTTATATTTTCAATTGGCCGACTCAACATTGGCGCTATTCGTGACCATAATTTGGCCAGCAAGTGGGCTGCCGAGAGCTCTAGACGCGGAAGAGATTTAGTCTTCAGCGGAGCCACTCTAGACTTTGCAGTAAGCAGCGTACATTTCGTTCCACCAGCCGGATGGCTACGTATGTATATACAGCAGCCATACGCTCGTATTGAGGCGTCGGCAAAGCCATGAATTTGGCAGCTTGCACTCGACTCGGTATGTACAAACCGAGGAATGCTTATTGATGGTAGCTGCAGTAGATTGGCTTTGAAATTTTCCCAGCTGGTGTCGAGGTGCAATGGAATCGACTCATCCCAATCTAGTTTTTGCAGCCAAAGCTCTTGCAATAAGATTTTTGCTTTGGTAACTAGTGGGGCAAGTAAACCAAGAGGATCGAAAATACGAGCCGAAACTGATAATATGTTTCGCTTAGTGGCTCGTAAACTGGTAAAGTTGTCATTTAAGACAAACCGAAACAAATCTTCCTTCGGCAACCAATGGATTCCAAGTGTTTTTGTGGAGTCTGTGTGATTGAAGTTTAAGGCCTTCTCAGAACTCTCACAATCGAAAAATGATGGGTGATTTGAAAACCACTTAGATAAATTGAATCCTGCCGAGTTTAATATTTTAACTACCTCACTTCTAATAAGATCTAGAGATTCGAAATTATCGGATCCTGTAAGCAGGTCGTCTACATAAAAATCTCTTTTTATTGCCTTGGAACCGAGTGGATACATATGTGTATTGGCATCGCTGAGCATTTGTAAACACCGTGTAGCGAGAAATGGAGCAGGCGCAGTGCCGTATGTTATGGTGTTAAGTCGAAAAATTTGAAGTGGCTCAGATGGATGTCGTCTCCACACTACAAGCTGAAAGTTTTTGTCTTCTTCGTGCATGAGAATTTGGCGGTACATTTTAGTAATGTCCGCCGTAAATGCATATTTATGCAAACGAAAACGAAGAAGTGTTGAATACAGCTCTTCTTGAATGGTCGGCCCAACCATCAAGATTTCATTCAACGCAATTTGAGAAGAGGTACGACTTGATGCGTCGAAAACAACACGTAATTTAGTCGTCGTACTTTCAGGCCGAAGAACGCATTGATGCGGAATGAAGTAGTGTGGCTCACTCGGGATCTTATTATTTGTTGGGCTCATGTGACCCAATTCGATGTATTCATTCATGAAGTCCAGATACATTTGACGAAGTTCTGGATCTTTCAAGGTCTTTCTCTCCAGGGCCTGAAACCGCCGAGACGCGGTTTCATAGGAATTACCGAGTAACTTACGGTCATCTTTGAAAGGCAGTCTTACTTGAAGCCTTCCTGAAGGCAAAACTTTAGTAGTTTTTACGAAAAATTTTTCACACTCTATTTGTTCAGGTGTGAATTTTGTCGAACTAGCCCCTGAAGGTATTTCTTCCATCGCCCAGAACCTTTGGACAATGGAATCTATATTTGCTAGATCTTGTTCAGTATGGCATAATGTGCTACTGACTGTGGGAGGAGGACGTTGGTTGGAGGCGTATTTGCCAGACACAACCCAGCCTAAAAGTGTCTTTTGCAATGTTGGGTGATTGGGGCTGGCCTTGATCTGGCCTACAGCTAAAAGCTCGAAAAATGTTTCAGCACCTAACAAAAGATCTACCTTTTGAGCCTTATAAAATTCTGGGTCCGCTAAGCTAATGTTTTTAGGAATATTCCAGCCATTAATATTTACGTTACGATCTGGATGGCTGGCTGAAATGGATCGCATTATCCAAAACTGTGCCGAAAACTCATAATTATTGACCCGCGATTTTACAAACGTATTTAATTTCGTCCTTACTTTTTTGGTTGCATTTCCGATGCCGATAATATTTAAGGTCGTACTTTCGCGACGAATTCGTAATTTCTGCGCCAAATCCTCTGTCATGAAATTCACCTGAGATCCAGAATCCAGCAAGGCTCGTGCAGGAAGGTACTCTCCGGAGCTACCTTTTACGTTGACTACGGCTGTAGCCAACATAACCCGATCTGGTGTACTCGTCGTGTGCATGGCATGCGAGGTCGAAAGTTGTGGTGCAGTTGCAAAGGATACTGGGTACTGGTGCAGCAACGTGTGATGCGAACGGTTGCAAACACGACACCGATCCGCTTTGCACTTTGAAACTGAGTGCCCCTTTCGCAAACAATTTATGCACAAGGGGACTGATTTAGCAAACTCAAATCGCTGCTGAGCAGAGAGAGTTTTAAAAGTAGGACACGCGGGTATACTGTGATCATTTGATTTACAGTGCGGACACACCGGCTGTTTTATATTTGAAGTCACTAAGGCAGCTTTCGTCCTTCCCGCATGAAGGTGGGGTTTCTGAATGCTGTGACTGCTTGACGGCTTGAGCCTCGACGTTGAGGCTTCATCGGCAGATAAATGTTGGTAGCGTTTATTTAATGCTGCCTCACACTCACGCCATAATGGCAGCTTATCATAATCCAACTGTTCCTCCCACTTTGACCGAGTAACGGTGTCAACTTTTGACATTACCAGATGAATTATGATAGCGTTTGTGATGTTTTTCTCGTCACCTAACGACAGCAACGAGTCGTAAACAGCCGACACTGTATCAATCATTGTGCGCAATGAAAGCGCAGATGGCTTCGGGATAGTTGGCAGTTCAAAAAGTTTGGAAATTGTGTCGAAAAATATTAAGCATTTATTGTCATAAACTTTTTTGAGACTAGCCAACGCCTTCGAATAATTTTCGTCCGACATTTGGAAGGCCTTTACCGTTCCCAAAGCTTCACCAGACAGACAGTTAACCAAGTGATTAAATTTCTCAATGTCTGGGATTGTATGATCGTTGTGCACCAAACTCTCGAACAGACTCATAAAATTTTTAAATTCCGAATATTCCCCTTTAAATTTCGGTAGCGACATTTTCGGTAGTCGCGAGCTGTGAGGTGCAACAAATGATGTTTCGGCTATTGACGATTTATTTCTCGCCAGAATAGATTTTATAACGGACTTAGTTTCCACTATTAGGTCCTCTAACTCCCCACGGGCTATGTCTTCCTCGTCGATTTCTTCAATTTTCGACTGACACTTCATAAGCTTATCACTATGAGAGTTCAAAATGTCCAGTCGACACTCCAATTCAATTGGATCTAACGACATTGTTTTATCGAGGAGACCCGTTTTTATGCGCACTATACTATTTTTCGCAACAGTTCGCTGGCGCTTTAGTGATTTCAATTCCATAATCTCCTTACTTGGAGAGAGACTTGGAACTGCTGTCTTTGGCTTGCTCATTTTGAGTTAAAATATTTAAACTCCCGAAAAATTTGCTCAATGTCCACAGAAACGAAAAAATATCTGTGAGAGTTTGTGGCTGAAAAAACGAAAACGAAAAGATGGCTGAATAGCCTGCACAAATCTCAATCAGAAAAACGAAAAATAGCTGTTGGACAAGGCTGTGGTCAGGCCACGAAAGGATGAGCAAGCACAGTAGCACAACACTACGAAAATTGTTCAACAGATTTGCGAAAAATCGATTTTTGTTTAAATTATTTCCTTGTAAATAATCCGTATTTACGAAAAATTTTTTTAACTTTATAATAATTTTAATTTAATTTGAACTTATTGTTCGAAGAAAAGGTATTCAATTTATTTAATTTTGTTTTTTAAATTTATTGACGATTTTGCATTTAAGGTCACACCCTTTATTATCAAATCCCAACGTACCCTTGTTTCACTTTCGCGGAGTTTTATATACGTATATTTGTATAGATAATTGTATATATGGTACATGTACACATATGGGTGTGTGTACATATATATATTATGTATGTATATATATGCAAGAAAGTGAAAAGGGGATGCAAAAAATTGAGAGTGTTTATCAACAACAACCACAACTTTCAATTTATTGCACTTGTTACCTGTATAGGCTTATTGGAAGCCTTAACTTTCCTTTTGCAAAGGATGCAGGTGCAGGTCATTCCTGGCGGCGACAGAACCAGCGGTAGGAATCGCAGCGACAGCGGGCGATGACGGCAGCAGCAGTGACCAAAGTAGCAGCGACGGTTACAGCGATGAGAGCAGCGGCGAGTATGGCAGTAACTGATATTGACAGCGGACAGTGGTACTGCAAATGAGCAGCGGTGAATTGCACTGTTTTTTTTTTTTTATAAATTTGCCTTATTTTTGGCCGAGAACATTTACATATCACTATGTCCGTTTATATAAGCACCGCACTATTTCAGCTTTGCACTGTGTATTGTATTTTATTCTTTTTTATTTATTATATATATTTTTTTTTTTTTAACTCTTTTGGCTATAAATATTTTATTGTTGTTAACCAATTTTTTTTTTTTTTAAATAATTTTAACGTTTTTTTTTTTTGTTTTTCTTGATAGGTGTATTAGTTTTTCTTTTTTTTTTTTTTGTTTGGTTTTTGGGGGCTCACTTGTCACTGTGCACTTATATACATATGTATGTACATATATTAGTCTTGCTGTCTTTTTTGTTATTTGTGAACGGACCGCGCAGGCAATTGTTGTTACTAATATAATTAAAGCACTTATCGTTTTTATGTGTTTATTGTTTTGTGTATTTCGGAATAATTTCCGATTCTGTTCACCAATTTATTTTTTTTTGTATTTGGAATTACTTCTCTTAATAGTTTGCTTATGTTCAAAGTATATTTTGCCTCACGCATCAAGTCCCTGCTCG
Organism: Anastrepha fraterculus; assembly: GCA_037575425.1. NCBI lineage: Eukaryota > Metazoa > Arthropoda > Insecta > Diptera > Tephritidae > Anastrepha > Anastrepha fraterculus. The sequence goes on from JAYXIM010054996.1 coordinate 313,171, forward strand.
GGCGCCATGAAAAATTCTCAAGCTTTTTTGAGATTAAATTACTTTACGTGGGAAGGATGCGCGAACACAACAATTGCCTGTTAAATAAAAATTGCGAGCGCGTTCGGTGGTAACTTCACAAGTGATTTGTTTATTTCAGAATTCAAGTATTTATATTGTCTTAGCCTAACGGATTACGTTCAAATTTATGTAATTAGAGTAAATATGTATTGTTCTGTTACATTTATGTAATATAGGTGCTTATACATATATAGTGCTATTTTAAATTCATATACGAAAATTGAACAGTATTTTTAGAAAACAGTAAGCTTAATTTGAAACGTTACAAGAAATTATGGAATTTAACAAATTCTAATAATAATGATTAAAATTAAATTAAATATATAAAATTAAATTAGTAATTAAAATTCTAAGCCATTTGGCGTAAC